>CM035164.1:8628054-8840431 GCA_020205615.1 Panax quinquefolius
GTCTCAACTTGTTAACGCCATCCTCCACCTGCGATGTTTTCACAAATACGATTCTTTGCAATTTTTTATAAGACAAATTGGTAGCCAAACATTCATACCAAGGTAACCAATTCAGTGTTATTAGGTTTCTAATTTATTTTTAAAAAATCTATTATAGATTTTTTTTATTTAATAGTACAGTTGGTAGCTTACACTTTATACAAATGTAACTTGTGACGCCCCCAAAATAGGTATTCATCACCCATTCTGAGTTGTCAATACATGAATGCGTAAACAACTACAACTTTATTATTACAACAAGAAACTCGTGAGTTTGAATACAAATATTATCTTCTAGACAATATCTATACTCAAATAAATCCTCATCACATTTATTGATATATTATTTTACAAAAATGGTGAGGACTACTAAAAATCCTTTCTAAAACCTTCATTCCATACCTCACTGCATCGCTTATATTCTCGCCTCCCGAGAAAAATGGAACAAAAAGGAAAAGGGTGAGCTCAACTAGCTCAATAAAGAATATTATGACTAAGATAATATACAACAAATTATCGTTAGTCTTCAACAGGAAAAATATAATAGAATACAAGACAACAAATTTTAAATCAATATTCGCATGAGTGGAAATAATAATTCATTAGAAGAGTTAAGTAGAGAATGCAAACTACTATCTTCTATGTATGAATTTAAAAGTTCATCGCTCATCTTTTATCCCTGTAACATCAATCAATATACATCCGAAATCAAATATTCATCTTTGCACTATGTGCCAAAGATATTCATCGATTGGTCATGTATTCATTTAAACACTGTTCATCTTTTGACTACGGGCCAAAGATATTCTTCAGAAATCATTCATCTTTGCACTACGTGCCAAAGATATTCTTAAGAAATCATTCATCTTTGCACTACAGCCAAAGATATTCCATAATATCATCATTTAAGACTGAGGATAATGAAAAATATTATTTTTTTTAAAGAAACGAATCCAGTGAAACAAAATGACAAGGATTAAGGATTAAGGATTCGTACTTGGTTTTATCCACGTCCAAAAATACCTCAAAAATAATCATAGTTGTAAGACCCCGAATTTTATGAAATAAAAGTATTCAATTTTTCTATTCAGTAATTGGTTAAATTGATAAAAGTTAAAGTTAAGGGTGATATATGAAATTTTTTTTCAAAATAAGCAAGGGGGTATAAAGTATTCATTATTGTCGGGGAATATTCGTTTGGTCGTGGAATATTCTTTCTGTCGGGGAATATTCGTACGACGGCGCAGCCATGTGTGGGCCCCATAACGGAAAGCGATTGGATGAGGAAAACGACAAATATAAGTTGGTTAAAATAATAGCAGTAGTTGTTACAAGAATTAAGATTTATTGGAATATCAAATTGGTTAAAAAAAGATGTCTGGCGTGGCACAAAGAAGACACAAGATTGCACAATATTGTTGAATTATTGATCCTTACGTAAGATGGCACTACTCAATAATTTTCATGTAATTCTTCGCTCAATATTTTATTTTATTGATTGATAATTGCTGCGTTGATATTTTATATTATTGTTGTTCAATAATTGTCATCGCACAAGATTTCCCATTATCGGATCAATAATTCATATTATTTGAATAATATTATTAGATAACATTATTGGCAATGTCTAGAAAGTTCATCTAAGGAGAGGTTTGGTCACCTAATCAAGCGCCCGAGAAGGAGAGATCCTTATTGAAAGCCCCTCTTTCCAGGAGAACGAACACTGGTTGTCATAAATGTGATTACGTAATATTATTTGTGAATAATTAATTATTGATTCATATGATAAGGAAATATTTATTTTATATGAATATAAATGATGGATTTATTTATGTGGTTATTAATGAAGGAATTAATCTTTGAGATGTTTTATTTGTATTTTATCTGATTGGAGGTATTAAAAGATCAAATCGGTGTTATTCTGACTTTTTTTGTGTGAGTTATAATATTTAATCAAACCGTTGGATCGTTGTAATTTTTGGATATGTTATACATATATAAGTTGAGTATATGTCCATAAATTTTGAACCGTTAAAATGAGCGTATAATTTATTATGAATTTTAAGAGGTGGTGATTCTAGGAAATTAGGTTTATAATTGATTTTGGTGGAAAATTCTAGAATTGAGTGGGCCCCACTTGTGGTTGGTGAAGAAATGTGCTGAATTTTATTTCAAATGTGGTGGGTGGGAATAGTAGCGAGTAAAGCCATCGGGTTCTTGAGTTAAGTGCCTTGCCGATTGTGCTAACATTTTCCTATAAATAGAAATTAAGTTAGAATTGAAAATCACACCGAAACAAGTTTTCTCTCTTTCTCTCTATATTATCGAGCGTATTCTTGTGAGTATTTTGAGTATACTTTGAGTATTGTTAGGCAGGCAAGTTCCCTTCAAAGACTATATCCAGGTTTCAATTAAGAAATCTTGTCTTTTGAGGTAAGGGATAGTAAGGGATGTTATTTTCTTCTCAAATGATATTATTTCTTCAATATCATTATCTTTGAAATATTGGTTGGAATTTTTATCAAATTTGGAACTTTTTCATGCTTGGAGTTCTTATTCATGAGTTCTTATTCACGAGTTACTATTCACGAGTTACTATTCACGAAAGTACTATTCATGAAGCGTGAAGATGTTTTTTTGTGGAATTTCTATCTTTTGGTGTCTGAGTTACTTATTCACGATATCTGGCCTTTATTCACGATATCTGACTATTCACGAATACTAAGATTATTCAATAGAAAAATGAAAATTTTTCTTTTCGTCTAAAATATCTATTTTGGATACTAGCTTTGATTGTATCCATGTTTTGATTATTCTTGAATTTTACACCACTATGATTATTTTTGAGGTATTTTTGGACGTGGATAAAACAAAGTACGAATCATTAATCCTTAATCCTTGTCATTTTGTTTCACTGGATTCGTTCTTTAAAAATATTTTTCATCATCCTCGGTCTTAAATGATGATATTATTGAATATCTTTGGCACAGTAGTGCAAAAGATGAATGATTTCGAAGAATATCTTTGGCACATGTAGTGCAAAAGATGAAGCGGTGTTTAAATGAACATGACCGATGATGAATATCTTTGGCCTTTAGTGCAAAGATGAGCAGTGTTGAGATGAACATAATGACCGATTGATGAATATCTTTGGCTGTGTAGTGCAAAGATGAATATTTGATTTGAGATGAATATTGATTGATGTTCTGAGGATAAAATATTGATGATGAATTTATTAAATTCATAGATTATAGTAGATTTCATTCTCTACGTAACTCTTTCTATGAATTATTATTTCCGCCGCGAATATTGATCTGAAACTTGTTGTCTATTGTATTCTATCGATTTTTCCTCGTTGAAGACTAACGATAATTTGTTCTATATTATCTTAGTCATAACATTCTTTTTGGGCTAGTTGAGCTCACCCTTTTCCTTTTTGTTCCATTTTTCTCGGGAGGCGAGAATATAAGCGAGACGCAGTGGGGTATGGAATGAGGTTTTAGAAAGGATTGTTTGGTAGTCCTCACCATTTTTGTAAAATAATGTATCAATAAATGTGATGAGGATTTATTTGAGTATAAATATTTGCAGAAGATAATATTTGTATTCAAACTCACGATTTCTTGTTGTAATAATAAAGTTGTAGTTGTTTCGTACTACGTATTGACAACTCGAGAATGGGTTGGATGGAATGGACCTATTTTGGGGTCGTCACAATAGTGGTGTAAAATTCAAGAATGATCAAAACATGGATACAATCAGAGTTAGTATCCAGAATAGATGTTTTGGACGAAAAGAAGAAATTTTATTTTTCTATGAATAAGACAGTATCACGTGAATAAAGGTGCAGTATACGTGAATAAGTCCGATATCGTGAATAGTAACTCTGGACACCAAAAGATAGAAATTCCACAAAAACATCTTCACGCTTTCATGAATAGTACTCGTGAATAGTAACTCGTGAATAAGAACTTCATGAATAGAACTCGTGAATAGTAACTCATGAATAAGAACTCATGAATAGTAACCGACATGAAAAAGTTCCAAATTTGATAAAAACTTCGGATCAACATTTCAAAGATAATGATATTGAAGAAATAATATCATTTGAGAAGAAAATAACATCCCTTACCTCGAAAAGATCAATACTTCTAGCTAGAATAAAGGGTATAGTCTTTGAAGGGAACTTGCAATCTAGCAATACTCAAAGTATACTCAAAATACTCACAAGAATACGCTCGATAATATAGAGAGAGAAACTTGATTTAACGGTGTGATTTTCAATTCTAACCTAAGACCCTATTTATAGGAAAACGCTTAGAACACCAAAGCGTAAAATTTAATAAAATATATTATTATTAATAAATTTCCTACGCCTCTTTGGAAATCAGATCCCAACATTTCCCACATGCCAACCTTCTAGAAAGAAATGATAAAAACGTTTTTCATAAAATAAATAATTAAAACTTACAAAAATCAATTATTTTGAGCTTGAACTTCAATAATTCATAATAAATAGCCCTTTCATCAGAAAAATTCGAATCTCATGAGTTTTTATAGGAAATTCAATTCTCTACAACTTTTCAGAAGAAAGTTTTTCCAAATTCCAAATAGAAATTGATCGAAATCCACAAACGGGCAATTTTACTGTGCTATAATTAAATTTCGATCAATAAATGGGGTCCATCGACATGTTTAACATGTTTTAAACATTTATTGCAACAAAAATACTCTCTTCCTCCTCAGATACTCATATATCCCACATTCGTTGTAAAAATATCATAGTTAATATATTATTAAAATAATATATTTAAATGAATTATTTTATCGAAAAAGATAAAATATTAATTTTCAACAATTGTCATTTTAAAAATTTTCTCCATCTATATCCACATAAAATCAATATTTTCCTCATCATATAAATCAATAATTAATTATTCACAAATAATATTACGTAATCACAATATTGACAACCAGCGCGGTTGTGAAAGAAGGGGCTTTCAATAAGAATTTCTTCTATCTTGGCGCGCAATTAGGTGACCAAACCTCTCCTTAGATGTAAGAACTTTCTAGACATTGCCAATAATTTTATCTAATAATATTATTCAGATAATATGAATTATTGCTTCGATAATGAAAAATCTTTGTGTAATGACAATTATTGAAACAATGCAATATAAAATATCAACGCAAACAATTATTAACTCAATAAAATCTTGAGCATTAATTATCGTAACCATTATTGAGTAGTGCCTTCTTACGTAAGGATCAATAATTGGTGCAATACTGGTGTATCTTCGTGTTTTAACCACCGAGTATTTTTAAATTATTAATGGTAACAACTACTGTTGTTATTTAAAAACAACTTATATTTGTCGTTTTCTTCATCCAATCGCTAGTTATGGGGCCCACACATAGTCTGCTGGCCGTCGCACGAATATTCTCCGACAAAGATTTGAATATTCCACAACCAAACGAATATTCCCTGACGATAATGAATATTTTATAACCACTTGCTTATTTTGAAATATTTGCGTATTTAACCCTTAACTATCCACATTAATCAAATCAACCTTACTATTTCAAAATAATAAATAAAGGAAATTCCTTTTTATTTAAAATTTTGGTCTTACATAACTAATTAGGTTTTATTGGGTTAATAATTAATTAAAAAAATCTATTGTATTTTTTTTTATGCAACCTGTTAGTAAGTAAACCTTTAATACAAAGGTAACCAATTCGGTTTTATTGGGTTACTAATTAATTATAAAAATCTATTATAGATTTTTTTTTATAATGCGATTGGTAGCCAAACCTTAATACAAATGTAACCAACAAAAACTAAAATTGTTACCTTTGAAAGTTTTGGTTACCAATTGCACCGAAATTCTCTTCGTTACCCACAAAAACTAAAATGGTTATCTTTGTATAAATATTTGGATACCAACTGCACTAAAATTTATCTTTTTCTCCTTTTAATTTCTGGACTAAATCAACTTTCGTCATAATGGCAGATGTAGCCGTAATGGATGAGGAGATCGACGTCCATGTTCTTGAAGCGGCGGCGAAGGGGAGGATGAAGATGACCGGCGAAGAGGAGGATGAAGATGACGTTTCCAAACTTTGAATATTTGAATTTTAATTATTATTTTTGAATTTGAATTTGAATTTGAATTTGTTGTTAGATCCAAGATATTTGAATTTGAATTATTAATTATGGTAGTTATTTCTCCTTGATTTTAGGTTTCCTTATTATTATGAATTGAATCCTAATTGCATACTAATTCCTTAAATTAAGGAATCCTAATTGCACTAATATTATAAATAAATATAGAAAGTGTATTAATTGTGTAAATATTTTATGAGTGCACTAATAGTGTAATTACTTTCTAAATGTTGTATATTATTGTAAAGGACCCAAAATCTTTTTACCGGTCAGGTGTGTATCGACCTTTTGCCTTTTGCCGGTTAAATATCAAGTTTGTTTTACCTCAGATTTTATCTTTTTTTCACTTAACTACCTATTATTTAAAAACTTATATTTAAACATATCTAGTATTGAGGTTAAGTGAAATTGTTAATTTTTTTCATTTAATTTAACATTGTGTGTCACTCACTAAAAGTGCGTAAAAATCAACTACAATTGTAAAAAATTTAAAAAGAGACCCAAAATACCGTGCTCCCAAACTCATTCTCTCTCATCATCTTCTCCCTACATAGTCACTACTAGGGGTGTTCATCGGTAAAAAAATGAAACCTAATTCCATTTGAATAGAACCGGATAACCGATAAGTAGCCAATTTTGAATCCGATCACTGCATTCTGGTTCAAGATCGGTTTTTATCGAAAATTAATATAATTATTATTTTTATTTTTATTTTATTATTATTATTACTTTTATTAATATTATTATTTTTATTAATATTATTATTTTTTTATTATTATAATCATTATTTTATTATTATTATTATTATTAATAATAAATTATTATTAATAATAAAAAATTATAAAACCAGTATATACCAGTTTGGTTCGATAAAATCGAACAATATAAACGTCGAAGCAAAACCTGCATCTTAAAAAAGCGTATATATAAGGGTTTGTTGTCTATCTAACCAGGACGATTCTTTTTTTGTACTTAAGATAATTTGGTTCAAATCTCGTAAGACCCCAAATTATTAATAAATGAAATTTATTTTCCTCTATTTATTATTTTAAAATTGTAAGGGTTGATTTGATTAATGTGGATAGTTATGGGTAAAATACGCAAATATTTCGAATAAGCAAGTGGTTATAAAATATTCATTATTATTATTAAGGAAATATTCGTTTGGTGAAGTGGAATATTAGATTGTTTGGGAATATTCGTTTGGTCGTGGAATATTCGTATTTTCGGGGGGAATATTAAATGCTGACAGTATGATCTTTTGTGGGCCCCATAACGAAAAGCGATTGGATGAAGAAAATGACAAATATAAGTTGTTTAAAAATAATGGGCGTAGTTATTCTGCTATTATCTTGTTAAAATACTCGGTGGTTAAAACACAAGAAGTAGCACGGTATTGCACCAATTATTGATACTTAGGTAAGAAGGCACTACTCAATAATGGTTACGATAATTATCGCTCAAAGATTTTATTGATTTAATAATTCTTTGCGTTGATATTTTATATTCTTTGTTGTTTCAATAATTGTCATTATTACGATATTTTTCATTATCGAAGCAATAATTCATATTATCCGAATAATATTATTAGATAACATTATTGAAAATGTCTAGAAAGTTACGTCTAAGGAGAGGTTTGGTCACCTAATCATTGCGCCAAGAAGGAGAAATTCTTATTGGAAAGCCCCTCTTTCTTAGAAAGCGCCGTGGTCACGATATTGTGATTCGTAATATTATTTGTGAATAATTAATTATTGATTTATATAATGAGAAAATATTGATTTTATGTGG
This sequence comes from Panax quinquefolius, assembly GCA_020205615.1. Classification (NCBI taxonomy): domain Eukaryota; kingdom Viridiplantae; phylum Streptophyta; class Magnoliopsida; order Apiales; family Araliaceae; genus Panax; species Panax quinquefolius. The sequence goes on from CM035164.1 coordinate 8,636,051, forward strand.
ATATAGATGGAGAAAATTTTTAATGTGACAATTGTTGAAAATTAATATTTTATCTTTTTTACGATAAAATAATTATTTAAATATATTATTATATTTTAATAATATAATAATGGTGATATTTTACAACGAAATGGGATATATGAGTATACGAGGAGGAAGAGTATTTTTGTTGCAATAAATATTTAAAACATGTTAAACATGTAAATTGGACCCCATTTATCGACCGAAATTTGATTATAACTGTAAAATCGCTTGCTTGTAGAATTCGGCCAATTTCATTTGGAATTTGGAAAATTTCCTTCTACAAAGTTGTAGATAATGGAATTTCCTATGGAAAGACGTGAGTTTTGAATTTTTCTGATAAAAGAGCTATTTATTATGAATTATTTAAGTTCCGAAGCTCCAAAATAATTGATTTTTGGAAGTTTTAATTAACAAAAACGTTTTTGTGTTTGGTTATCCTCATTAAACACATGCAAGTTGCTGAATTCAGATGGTTCTAGGTGCGTAGACAAATTTGTATATATATATATTATATTAAATTTTCTACTTTGGTGTTCTAAAGATTTTCCTATAAATGGGGTGCTTAGTTTAGAATTGAAAATCACATTTAAAGCGAAGTTTTCTCTCTATATTATCGAGCATATTCTTATGAGTATTTTGAGTATACTTTGAGTATTGCTATACGGTGCAAGTTCAAGTCATAGCCTTTATATTCTTGTTGTTTCAAATTAAGAAATCTTGATCTTTCGAGGTAAGGGATATTATTTTTTTTAATGATATTATTTATTCTAATATCATTACGCCAAGTATTGATCTGAACTTTTTAATCAAATTTGGAACTTTTAGTGTATGGGAGTTACTTATTCACGATACTCAAGACTATTCACGATATCTTCGGCATTATTCACGAATACAAGATTATTCATTGAAAAATGAAAATTTTCCTTTTCGTCTCTAAAATATCTATTATGGATACTAGCTTTGATTGTATCCATGTTTTGATCATTCTTGAATTTTACACCACTATGATTATTTTTGAGGTATTTTTGGACGTGGATAAAACAAAGTACGAATCCTTAATCCTTAATCCTTGTCATTTTGTTTCTTTGGATTCGTTTCTTTAAAAATATATTTTCATCATCCTCGGTCTTAAATGATGATATTATTGAATATCTTTGGCCCAGTAGTGCAAAGATGAATGATTTCGATGAATATCTTTGGCCCGTAGTGCAAAGATGAACAGTGTTTAGATGAACATGACCGGTCGATGAATATCTTTTGGCGTGTAGTGTGCAAAGATGAATATTTGATTCAGATGTATATTGATTGATGTTACAGGGGATAAAAGATGATTTATTTAACTTTTAAATTCATACATAGAAGATAGTACTTTGCATTCTCTACTTAACTCTTCTAATGAATTATTATTTCACTCTTAATATTGATATAAAACTTGTTGTCTATTGTATTCTATTAGATTTTTCCTGTTGAAGACTAATGATAATTTGTTGTATATTATCTTAGTCATAATATTCTTCTTGGGCTAGTTGAGCTCACCCTTTTCCTTGTTGTTCCATTTTCTTCTCGGGAGGCGAGAATGTAGCGAGTCTTAGTGGGGTATGGAATGAAGGTTCTAAAGAGAGTTGTTTAGTAGTCCTCACCATTTTTGTAAAATAATATATCAATAAATTTTATGAGGATTTATTTGAGTTTAGATATTGTCTAGAAGATAATATTTGTATTCAAACTCACAATTTCTTTGTTGTAATAATAAAGTTGTAGTTGTTTACGTATCATGTATTGACAACTCGAGAATGTGTGATGTATACCTATTTTGGGGGCGCCACGGTTGGTATCGTAGCTTAGGATATGATCTCGGCGGAGATCGGGGAATAGAACTAGGAGGGGAGACGAGTAAATCCTTCGCTAGTGTGTCCTACCTAAGCTTATTTGTTAGTTAGTGGGTCAAGATATAGGGATATTATGTGATATATTGATTTCCTTAATTAACCCTTGTTTTATGACAAGATTTGAGAATGTCGATCGAGAATATTAACAATGGAAATGAGACCGTGGAGGCGCTTGTACTCACCAACGAGGAGAATGTGCAACAGTGACAATGTTCCTCCCGTGAACAACACCACCGAAAGCGAGATGATGAACGAGGGATGTTTAGAAGCTTTTGCAGTTCATGCAAAATCGCACGAGGAGACTCGTGTTCAAAATACTGAGGAGGAAATGATAGCATTTCACGGGTTGTCACAACCAAGCAGATTCAAAGAGTTGGGACCACGAATTTAAGGGAAAGCCAGATCCGATCACGGCGGAAACATGGGTCAAGCAAATTACCAAGATATTTGATGTCTTGGGATGCACGGAGGAATGAAGGTTCCATTCGCCACCTTTATGTTCCGTAAGTGGCGAGGCGTATCATCGGTGGGAGTCAGTGAAGCGCACCCACACAACCGCTTTTCTCAAAGATGTCTTGGGAGACGTTTGAGAACTATTTAATGACAAATACTTTCCCGAAAGTGTTCGTCATATGAAGGAAGTGGAGTTCATCGATTAAAACAAAACAAATACGACGGTGTCTCAAAGACGAGGTAAAGTTTGCAGATTTATCCAGTTTGCACCTCATTTGGTGGAGAATGAGGAACATATGACGCGGATGTTTCTTAGAGGTTTGAAACCCTAAGATACGTCAAGATCTCATTTCTCATTAATTTTCTCTCTATTCAGATGTTGTAAACAGGGCTCAATTATTAGAGCGAGATAACGAGTACGGTCAACCGAGGGACCACAATCAGGATCATACTGGAGATAGCAGTCAACAAAACAATGATAACTAGCAGAGAAAGAAAAAGACGGACAAAAATGGTAACCACTCTGGTGGTAATCATGGCCATGAAAATAGAAGAAGCGAGTGGGAGGAGATTTTAAAAGAGGAGATTTAACAACGACTGTGTGAAGAAGGCAGCGGTCTTACGCAGCAACTAGTTCTAAGGGAGGAGAACGACCACCGGTCATATGCTATAAATGCGGGAAAGAGGGACATATCAGTCCAAACTGCCCACAACAGTTCAAGGTATGCTATAATTGTGGAAAGGAAGGACATATCACTCGAGATTGTACGGTAGCGAAACCTAGTTCAACGTGGACGGTGACTCAAAAGATCATCCCCGTAAAAGTCAAAGTCAAGCGGTTCTCGGAAGAGCGTTTGTTGTGGATCGGTCAAAATGCGAGGAACCCAAACGAGGTGATCGGGTAAGCTATTTATAAATTCTTGCGAAGTTTATACTTTACTTGACACTGGGTGCTACCCATTCATTTATCTCTCTTGCTTGTGCTCAACGTTTAAACTTGACTCAGGAGAAATTAGACTTTGACCTATCTGTGGAAACTCCGTTAGAGAAACTTTCATCACATCCACTTTGTTTATAAATCTTGTTTGATTCAAGTTGGCACCATCACCTTACCTCGTTGACCTTATCTCTTTAAAGATACTTGCTTTTGATGTGATTTTAGGGATTGATTGATTAACTACTCATCATGCCAAAATTGATTGTTTTCGTAAGGTTGTTAGTTTTCATATTCCTAACCAACCTTGTTATATTTAATTCAAGCAACTAAACCATTAAAATCAATCAACGTCATATCTAATCATAAAGCTATTCGTTTATTGAAAAATGGATGTCAAGCTTTCTTAGCCCATGTTATGGATTTGAATAAAGACACGTCAAATTTGAATAATATTCCCTGTTGTTATTGACTTTCCGACGATTTCTAAAGAACTTCCGCCTACCCCCGTAGCGTGAAGTTGAATTCTTTATTGATCTTGAACCCGTACAAAGCCTATTTCTAAAACCCCATATCGAATGGCTCCTATTGAACTTCGTGGAGTTAAAGGTTCAACTACAGGAGTTGTTGGACATCGGTTTCATTCGCCCTAGTACATCTCCTTGTGGTGCTCCTCTGTTTTATTCGTAAAAAAAGAAAAGACGGTAGTATGCGACTTTGTATTGACTATCGGAATTGAACCATGTCACCATCAAGAATAGGTATCCTCTACCTCGTATTGATGACTTGTTTGACCGATTACAAGGAGCACAATTTTTTTAAAGATCGATCTTCGATTCCGGATATCATCGGTGAAGATTAGAACCGAGGATATTCCAAAGGCGCTTTTAAAACTCGATGACGGGCATTATGAATTCTTAGTCATGTCTTTTGGATTGACTAATGCTCCTGCGGCTTTCATGGATATGATGAATCGAGTATTCAAGGAATATTTAGATCAATTCGTTGTTGTCTTTATTGATGACATCCTCATATATTCTAAAAGCCGTGAAGATCATGAGCACCATTTGAAGTTTGGTACTCAAAGGCTTCGTGAAAACCAACTATATGCCAAATTGAAGAAATGCGAGTTCGCTCGAGGAAGTAGCATTCCTTGGGCACGTGGTGTTGAAACATGGAGTATCTGTTGATCCGCCAAGATTGAAGCAATACAAAGTTGGGAGCAACCAAGTCGATGGATCAAGCACGTAGCTTTTTGGGCTTAAATTTGGTTATTATCGGAGATTCGTGGAAGGGTTTCTCGAATCGCTACTCCATTAACCCATTAACTCGGAAGGATACAAATTCAGTATGGAGCGAGGAATGCGAGAAGAGTTTCAAGAGCTCAAGAGGAGACTCATTTTAAGACTGTTTCTAACAATACCATCCGTACGGATGGATTTGTTATCTACAAACGATGTTTCGTGCAAAGGGTTAGGATGTGTTCTCATGCAACGTGGGAAAGTCATAGCCTATGCCTCGTGACAACTTAAAGAGTATGAGAGGAATTATCCTACTCATGATCTAGAGTTAGCGTGATGCTTTTTGCTTAAAGATATGGAGGCACTATCTATATGGGGAGAAAGTGGAGATATATTCAGACCATAAAAGCCTCAAATATTTCTTCACGCAAAAGGAACTCAACATGCGGCAACGACGTTGGCTTGAGTTGTTGAAAGATTACGACCACACTATTCAATACCATCTTGGAAAAGCGAACGTGGTAGCTGACGCGTTGAGTAGAAGATCATATGCAGGAACGAGTGCGATGATGTCAAGTATACGTATAGAGCCAACTTTAATAGAAAAAGTTAAGGTTGCTCAAGCCGCCGGCCGGAAATGATGCGTATGAAGAAGAAAGTACAAGAAGGAGCTATTCCTAAGCGAGAATTGATGAAAAGGAATACTTGAGTCCCTCTCAGACTTTGTGTCCCTAACAACTCGATTTAAAGTACAAGATTATGATGGAGGCACACAATACACCATTTGCAATCCATTTCGAAGTACCAAAATGTATCGTGATCTTGACATACATTTTGGTGGAACAATATGAAGAGAGAGATTGTAAAGTTTATCTCGATGTGTTTAACTTGTCAACGTAAAAGCGAGCATCTAGTACCTAAGGGTCCGTTGCAACCACTTTAGATTCGAAATGGAAGTGGGAACACATTACCATGGATTTAGATTACGGGTCTTCCTACGGTTTCTCAAGGCATCAATGCTATTTGGGTTATTGTTGATAGATTAACCAAGTCCGCTCATTTCTTGCCGTCACGGAGACTTATTCCTTGAACGTCTTGCTAGTATATACGTGAATGAGATTGTGAGGTTGCATGGCATGCCCGTATCCATAGTTTCGGATCGTGACCCAAGATTCACTTCAAGATTTTGGGTTAGCTTGCAAAAGCTATGGGCACAGATTTACGATGATTTGGCATACCATCCTCAAACAGACGGACAATCGGAGAGGACTATTCAAACTCTTGAAGATCTATTAAGACTCGTGTCCTAGACTTCAAGGCGGTTGGGATAAGTATTTACCATTGGTGGAATTCTCCTACAACAACAGTTATCAGGCAAGTATAGGTGTGGCTCCATTCGAAGCATTATATGGACGAAAATGTCGCTCTCCAGTATGTTGGGACGAGGTGGGTGAAGCAACATTGTTGGGACCCGAGTTGGTACTTATGACTACGGAAAAGATCCAAATGATTCGACAACGTATACAAACGGCACAAGATCGACAAAAGAGTTATGCGGATCTTCATCGAAAGGACGTGGAATTTAGTATAGGGGATCATGTATTGTTGCGAGTTGCTCCATGGAAAGGAGTTACAAGATTTGGGAAGAGAGGAAAACTCAATCCACGATTTATTGATCCATTTCAAATTCTTGACAGAGTAGAAAATGTAGCCTATAGACTCGCGTTACCTCCGAGTATGTCTCGTGTTCATAATGTGTTTCACATATCTCGTACTTTCGTAAATATGTGAAAGACCCGAATCACGTTATAGAGTTAGAACCGCAGACGAGATAGTAGAAGACTTAACGTATGAGGAGGTATTGTCAAGATCTTGGATAGGAAGGAGCATGTCCTACGCCAAGAAAGGTCATACCACAAGTTAAAGTTTTGTGGAGGAATCATGCTATAGAGGAAATGACTTGGGAATTAGAAACGAAAATGAAAGCGAGGTATCCTCACCTTTTCAAACACTGTATATCGACGCCAATTTCGAGGACGAAATTTCATAAGGAGGGAGGTTGTAAGACCTCAAATTATTAATAAATGAAATTTATTTTCCTCTATTTATTATTTTGAAATAGTAAGGGTTGATTTGATTAATGTGGATAGTTATGGGTAAAATACGCAAATATTTCGAATAAGCAAGTGGTTATAAAATATTCATTATTGTTGGGGAATATTCGTTTGGTCGTGGAATATTCGTATTGTCGGGGAATATTCGTATGACGGCGTAGTCTTTTGTGGGCCCCATAACGGAAAGCGATTGGATGAAGAAAACGACAAATATAAGTTGTTTAAAAATAACGACGTAGTTGTTACCATTAATACTGTTAAAATACTCGAGTGGTTAAAACACAGTAGCACACGATATTGCACCAATTATTGATTCTTACGTAAGAAGGCTTTACTCAATAATGGTTACGATAAGAATTATTCGCTCAAATATTTTATTGATTTAATAATTGCTGCGTTGATATTTTATATTCTTTGTTGTTTCAATAATTGTCATTACACGATTTTTTTTCATTATCGGCTAATAATTCATATTATCCGAATAATATTATTAGATAACATTATTGGCAATGTCTAGAAAGTTACGTATAAGGAGAGGTTTGGTCACTAAGGAGAAATTATTGCGCGCCGAAGAAGGAGAAATTCTTATTGGAAAGCCCCCTTCCTGAACCCGCACGGTTGTCAATATTGTGATTACGTAATATTATTTGTGAATAATTAATTATTAATTTATATAATGAGGAAAATATTGATTTTATGTGGATATAGATGGAGAAAATTTTTAATGTGACAATTGTTGAAAATTAATATTTTATCTTTTTCTGATAAAATAATTCATTTAAATATATTATTATATTTTAATAATATAATAATGGTGATATTTTTACAACGAATGTGGGATATATGAGTATATGAGGAGGAAGAGTATTTTTGTTGCAATAAATGTTTAAAACATGTTAAAATGTCGGTGGACCCCATTTATTGACTAAAATTTGATTATAGCTTGTAAAATCGCCCGTTTGTGGAATTCGGTCAATTTCTGTTTGGAATTTGAAAAAACTTCCTTCTGCAAAGTTGTAGATAATGGAATTTCCTATGGAAAATTGCATGTTTTGAATTTTTCTGATAAAAGAGCTATTTATTATGAATTATTTAAGTTCCGAAGCTCCGAAATAATTGATTTTTGGAAGTTTTAATTGTTTTAATTAACAAAAACGTTTTTGTGTTTGGTTATCCTCATTAAACACATGCAAGTTGCTGAATTCAGATGGTTCTAGGTGCGTAGACAAATTTGTATATATATATATATATTATATTAAATTTTCTACTTTGGTGTTAAGCATTTTCCTATAAATAGGGTGCTTGGGTTAGAATTGAAAATCACACTAAAGCGAAGTTTTTCTCTCTATATTATCGAGCGTATTCTTGTGAGTATTTTGAGTATACTTTGAGTATTGCTATACGGTGCAAGTTCAAGTCATACTTTATATTCGGTGTTTCAATTTAGAAGTACCGATCTTTCGAGGTAAGTGGATATTATTTTTTTAATGATATTATTTATTCTAATATCATTATGCCAAATATTGATCTGAACTTTTAATCAAATTTGGAACTTTTTAGTGTTGGGAGTTACTATTCAAGTATACTGGCATTATTCACGATATTTGATCTTATTCACGAATACAAGACTATTCATTAAAAATGAAAATTTTCCTTTTCGTCTAAAATATCTATTCTGCATACTAGCTTTGATTGTATCCATGTTTTGATCATTCTTGAATTTTACACCACTATGATTATTTTTGAGGTATTTTTGGACATGGATAAAACAAAGTACGAATCCCTAATCCTTAATCCTTGTCATTTTGATTCACTGGATTCGTTTCTTTAAAAATATTTCTAATCATTCTCAGTCTTAAATGATGATATTATTGAATATCTTTGGCCTATAGTGCAAAGATGAATGATTTCTGATGAATATCTTTGGCCCGTAGTGCAAAGATGAACAGGTGTTTAGATGAACATGACCAACTGATGAATATCTTTGGTCTGTAGTGCAAAGAAGAATATTTGATTCCAGATGTATATTGATTGATGTTACAGGGATAAAAGATAGACGATGAACTTTTAAATTCATACATAGAAGATAGTAGTTTGCATTCTCTACTTAACTCTTCTAAAGAATTATTATTTCCGCTGCGAATATTGATTTAAAACTTGTTGTCTATTGTATTCTATTAGATTTTTCCCTGTTGAAGACTAGTTGTAAGACCCCAAATTAATAATAAATAAAATTTATTTTCCTCTATTTATTATTTTGAAATAGTTAGGGTTGATTTGATTAATGTGGATAGTTAGGGGTAAAATACGCAAATATTTCAAAATAAGCAAGTGGTTATAAAATATTCATTGTTGTCGGGGAATATTCGTTTGGTCGTGGAATATTCATAATATGGAACGGTTGCCGGTAGTGATCTTTTGTGGGCCCCATAACGGAAAGCGATTGGATGAAGAAAACGACAAATATAAGTTGTTTAAAAATAACAACGTAGTTGTTACCGTTAATACTGTTAAAATACCCGTTAGTTAAAACACACTAATACGCGTTGTTGAACAGTAGCACACGGTATTGCACCAATTATTGATTCTTACGTAAGAAGGCACTACTCAATAATGGTTACTGATAATTCTTATTCATTTTATTTTATTGATTTAATAATTCTTTGCATTGATATTTTATTCTTTGTTGTTTCAATAATTGTCATTACGGTATTTTTCATTATCGAAGCAATAATTCATATTATCTGAATAATATTATTGGATAACATTATTGGCAATGTCTAGAAAGTTACATCTAAGGAGAGGTTTGGTCACCTAATTACGCTACCAAGAAGGAGAAATTCTTATTGGAAAGCCCCTTTCTCGGAGCGGCACAGTTGCGATCTTGTGATTCTGTAATATTATTTGTGAATAATTAATTATTGATTTATATGATGAGAAAAATATTGATTTTATGTGGATATAGATGGAGAAAATTTTAATGTGACAATTGTTGAAAATTAATATTTTATCTTTTTGATAAAATAATTCATTTAAATATATTATTTTAATAATATATTAACGGTGATATTTTTATAATGAATGTGCGATATGTGAGTATATGAGGAGGAAGAGTATTTTTGTGGCATTAAATGATTAACACATGTTTTGTGTGTCGGTGGACCCCATTTCTTGATTGAAATTTGATTATAGCTTTGTAAAATCGCTTGGTTTGTGGATTTGGTCAATTTACATTTGGAATTTGGAAAAACTTTCTTACGCAAAGTTGTAGAGAATTGAATTTCCTATGGAAAGTCACAAGTTTCGAATTTTTCTGATAAAAGAGCTATTTATTATGAATTATTGAAGTTCTGAAGCTCCGAAATAATTGATTTTTGGAAGTTTAAAATATTTAAAATAGGAAAAACGTTTTTTTTTGTTTTGTGGGCAGCCCTAACATGTGCAAGATAAGCTGAAATCAGTTGTCAAAATGTGCGTAGAGAATTTGTAATATATATAATATTATTATATTAAATTTTCTACTTTTGGTGTTCTAAAGATTTTCCTATAAATAGGTGCTTAGTTAGAATTGAAAATCACACGTAAGAGTTTTTTCTCTCTATATATTATCGAGCGTATTCTTGTGAGTATTTTGAGTATACTTTGAGTATTGCTATACTCGGTGCAAGTTCAAGTCATAGCCTATATAGGTGTTTCAACTAAAGTATCGTCTTTCGAGGTAAGGAATGTTATTTTATTCGAAAATGATATTATTTCTTCAATATCATTATCTTAGAAATATTGGTTGGAAATTTTAATCAAATTTGGAACTTTTTCATGTCGGGAGTTACTTATTCACGAGTTCTTATTCATGAGTTACTATTCACGAGTTACTATTCACGAAAGTCTTATTCATAAGCGTGAAAATGTTTTTTTTGTGAAATTTCTATCTTTTGGTGTTGAGTTACTATTCACGTATACGATACATTATTCACGATATCTGACTATTCACGAATACGGCACTATTCAGAAAAATAAAATTTCTTTTTTTGTCCAAAATATCTATTATGGATACTAGCTTTGATTGTATCCATGTTTTGATCATTCTTGAATTTTACTCCACTCTCAATTACTTATGAAGTATTTTGAACTTGGATTGTTTAAAATACGAATCCTTAATATTTGTTTTTTGTTTCATTGGATTCGCTTTTCTTTAAAATATTTTTCATCATCCTCACCCTAAATGATGATATTCTTGAATATCTTTGGCCTGTAGTGCAAAGATGAATGATTTCTTGATGAATATCTTTGGGCGTAGTAGTGCAAAGATGAGCAGTGTTGAGATGAACATGACCGATCGATTAATATCTTTGGCCCGTAGTGCAAAGATGAGCAGTGTTTAGATGAACATGATAATTGATGAATGAATATCTTTGGCTCGTAGTGCAAAGATGAATATTTGATTCGGATATATATTGATTGATGTTACTGAGGATAAAATATCGACGATGAACTTTTAAATTCATATATAGAAGATAGTAGTTTGCATTATCTACTTAACTCTTCTAATGAATTATTATTTCCATTGCGAAGATTGATTTAAAAGCTGGTTGTCTATTGTATTATATTAGATTTTTCCTCGTTGGAGACTAACGATAATTTGTTGTATATTATCTTAGTCATAATATTCTTTACTGGGCTAGTTGAGCTCACCCTTTTCCTTTTTGTTCTATTTTTCTTCTCAGGAGGCAAGAATGTAGCGAGTACTAGTTGGGGTATGGAATGAAGGTTCTAGAGAGAGTTGTTTAGTAGTCCTCACCATTTTGTAAAATAATGTATCAATAATTATGATGGGGATATATTTGCGTGTGGATATTATCTCAGATAGCAATATCTCGTATTTAAACTCACAGATTTATATGTTGTAATAATAAAGTTGTAGTTATTTACGTACCATGTATTTGGCGACTCGAGAATGGGTTGGAAGGAATGGACCTATTTTGGGGGCGTCACAGTTGGTATCAGAGCTTAGGGATATGATCTCTGGCGGAGATCGGAGAATAGAACTAGGAGGGGAGAGACGAATAAATCCTTCGCTAGTGTGTCCTACCTAAGCTTATTTATTAGTTGGTTAGTATATAGGGATATTATGTGATATATTGATTTCCTTACTTAACCCTTGTTTTATGACAGTATTTGAGAATGTCGACTGAGAATATTAACGATTGGAGTAAATGAGATCGTGGAGATGATCGTATTTCACCATGACGAGGAGAACGTGCACCAGTGGCAATGTACCTCCTGTGAACAACACCAATCGGCGAGATGATGAACGAGGGATGTTTAGAAGCTTTTGCAGTTCATGCAAAATCAACGAGGAGACTCTGCTCAAAATACAGGAGGAAATGATAGCAATTCACGGGTTGTCACCGCCAAGCGATTCAAAGAGTTGGGACCACCGAATTTAAGGAAAGCGGATCCCATCATGGCGAGAAACATGGGTCAAGCAAATTACCAAGATATTCGATGTCTTGGGATGCGACGGAGGAACAGAAGGTTCCATTCGCCACCTTTATGTTAGTGGCGAAGGCAGACATTGGTGGGAATACGTGAAGCGTATCCATCAGTTTGCTTTTCAAAGATGTCATAGGAGACATTTCGTAAACGATTCAATGACAAGTACTTCCTTGAAAGTATTCGTCTATATGAAGGAAGTGGAGTTTTTATTAGATCGAGAATAATAACATGGCGGTGTCCCGATGCGAGGTGAAGTTCGCGCGGAGTTATCCAGTTTGCACCTCATTTGGTGGAGAATGAGGAACGATGACGCGGATGTTTACGAGAGGTTTGAAACCCGACATACGTCAAGATCTCATTTCTCATAAATTTTCTCTATTCAGATGTTGTCAGCGAGGCTCGGATTGTTATAGAGCGAGATAACGAAGTACGTTCAACCGAGGGACCATAACCGAGGATCATATCAAGAAGATAGCGGTCATCGTAATAACGATAACCAAATGGAGAAAGAAGAAGAATACAGACAAAGGCGGTAACCACTCGGTGGTAATCGTGGCCATGAAAATAGAAGAAGCGAGTCGGGAAGAGATTTTAAAAAGAGGAGATTCAATAACAACCATGTGAAGACGTTAGTACGAAAGAATAACTTGTTCCAAGGAGGAGAAAGACCACCCGGTCAGATAATGTTACAAATGCGGAAAGAGGGACATATCATTCAAACCGCCCAACAACAGTTTAAGGTATGCTATAATTGTGAAAAAAAAGAAGGACATATCGCTCGAGAGTTATAAAGATCGAAACCCGATCCAAGCCGGGAATGGTGACTCAAAAGGATGTCCGGAAAAAGTCAAAGTCAGCGGTTCTCGGAAGAGCGTTTGTCGTGGACCGGTCAAAATGCGAGGAACCCGAACGAAGTTAGCACGGGTTAGTTAATTATAAATTCTTGCGAAGTTTATACCTTACTAGATCTGGGCTTCTACCCATTCTTTTATCTCTCTGCTTTGCGCCAACGTTTGAACTTGACTACGGAGAAATTAGACTTTGACCTATTTATGGAGATTCCGTTAGGAGAAACTTTCATTACATCCGTTGTTTAGAAATCTTGCTTGATTCAGGTTGGCACTATCACATTACCTGTTAACCTTATTTCTATAGAGATATTTGCTTTTGATGTGATTTTAAGGTTAACTACTCATCATGCCAAAATTGATTACTTTCGTAAGGTTGTTAGTTTTCATATTCCTAAGCAACCTGTTATTCGAATTCAAGTAATCCAACCATTGTAATCAAACATTTTCATATCAAGCCATGAAGTCATTCGTTTATTACGGATGTCAAGTTTTCTTAGTCCATGTTATGGATTTGAATAAAGACACGTCGATTTGAATAATATTCTGTTGTTATTAATTTTTCCCGACGTATTTCTGAAGAATTTCTTGGCTTACTCCCAAAGCTCGATATTAAATTTTGTATCGACTTTGAACCCCAGACAAAACTCATTTCTAAAATCTCACATCGAATGGCTCTCTATTGAACTTCGTGAGTTAAAAATTCAACTATAGAATTTGGTACTGAGCCTTTATCCGGTGACTTCATTTGTGGAATGCACTGAAGCCGGACTCTCGTAGGGACACCATATTCGTATGCGATAGTAAATGAGATAGGTGTCATTATAACGCGCTATCCAAGGTTGGGATATGAGTCACGATTGAGAACAACCTAAGTCGAGAATCGAAATACATAGCTTTACAGGCTTAGTTGGTTATTATCGGAGATTCGTTGAAGGATATTCTCGAATCGCTATTCCATTAACGCAAATTGATTTCGTAGAGATACAAAATTGAATGGAGCAAGGAATGTGGGAAGAGCTTCAAGAACTCAAGAGGAGACTTATTTCAAAGAAATGTTACGACCATGCTATCCTGGAAAAGCGAGCGTGGTAACCGACGTGTTGAGTAGAAGATTGTATACAAGTACGAGTACGATATTGTCAAACACTCATTTCAGTATAATTTACAAATAATATAGATGGAGATGAAAACTCTAGGTACCCACGTGATGATATCTGAGTATAATCGACTTTAATCGATAAAGTTAAAGCTATTCAAGCCACACAATCGAGGTGATGAATTTGAAGAAGGAGGCAAAGAAGTTGTTATTTCAAAAGCGAGAATCGGTGAGGTGAGGAAAGCTCAAACCTTCGATTTATAAATCCATTTGAAATTCTCGATCGAATAGGAACTGTGGTGTGAGACCCCAGATTTTATCAATAAAGATTTAAATTTTGTCGAAATAATTTTTAATATTATGGTGTGAATTTGAGATAATATTATAGTTGTGGGTAGTATTTATAAATTTTGCAAAGTATGCAAGTGGTTATATTATATTCGATTGGTCGGGGAATATTCGGTTTAGCAGGGAATATCGCATAACGACTCAATCATTGGTGGACCCCACAATGTAATTATTATCGGATCGAGAAAACGACAAAAATATTTTATATGAAATAACGACGGAAGTTTTACCGTTGATCATTGTTGAACTACTCTAAGTAGTAAAAGTACAAGAATACGTGTGGTTGCATAGAAGCTACACGGTATTGATTATCGATGCTTATGTGAGAAGTCACTCGGTTTGATTCCATTATGTCGATTAGTAATATGAATTTATTATAGCGATAATGACGTTTTGTTTTATTCGTATTATTAACGTAATAAAACAAAAACATCTTTTTATATAAAATGAATACTTTATTAAAGTTATTCTATAAATAGAATATATTATATTTTGTTATGCATAGTGTTGCATAGTGTTTTTGCATAGTGTTGCATAAAGGTTTGCATATAAGAAAATATTTTTATATAAATAGAATATATTATATTTTATTTAAAAGATTTTGCTTTAAATATGGGACCGTCGATTAAAGTAAATCAACTGGACCGTTCATGGATTAATTACTATGCATTCTATTTTCCTATAAATAAGCTCATTTCTTCATTATTTTCTTAATAATTCACTCAAAAACTTAGAGAGAGAAATTATAGAGAGAAGCTAGAGAGAAAATCTATAGAGAGAAAGAAGAAGAGTATTCGTACTTCATTACTTTGATATCCAATTGTCTTTTACGGTAAGTGGGTATTATTTGTTGTATTCTCCGTAAGGGATATTATTCGTTTGTATTCATGAAGAGAACCTCTCGTTATTCCATTCATTATTATTACATTAGAATAACTCGTAAAAGTGGTATACCCTATACATAACCTAGATACGGCAGATACCCTATACTTGGTGAAATCCTTATGTTATTCCATCCTTATTTATTCTCATTGGAATAACTGTATCTGCTGGAATCCCCTATACTTGGTGATCTTCTTCTTCGTTATTCCATTCTTTATTATTCATTTGAATATCATCGTATACGTGTGTTTTACACCGGACCGGTTCCATTGTTTATTATTCCGCATTTATTATTACATTTGGAATATCACGCCTCGTGTGTTTTTACACAGGACTCGGTTCCATTGTTTATTATTCAAGATTTATTATTCTGGTTGGATCATCCCGCTTGTGTGAATTTCACGACCGTTCCGTTATTATTATTCTGCTGGAATAACTCGCCTACATGCCAAATACCGCACGCGTGGTGATTTCTTTTGTTATTCCATTCTTTATTATACCCATTGGTTAAAACTTTGACTTTATACTCCATGAAATTAGTAGAATATCCGTGATATTTGCGTTTCATCCAAAGATCTTTTCATGGAAATATTCTTCGATCATTCTTGAATTTTACTCTACAAAACAAAGATCTTGTTGACAATTTGGACGTTACTTTAATTCTCGGATAAAATAATTCTTGAACTTGTTTTATTGAATTATTATGTCATTGTCATCATCCTCATGATATATTATGTTATCTTTCGCTTACGTGCATAGATGAACTTAGTATGATTATGACTCAGGATCATTCTAAGATAATCACGGCTTGTTATAAATGATGTGATAAAAGTCCTCAAAGGGGCTGTAATGCAAGAATGGATAGTTTTTGGTATGATTATGACCGAGGGGTGATTTAAGTATAGTCGCGACCATTGATAATTTGATGAAAATCCTTGACGCAAGTGGTACGTGGATGATTAGATGTGGTGGTTTATTTATTAAGTCGAGTCTCAACGATAAAAAATTGATGAAAACCTTTTAAAACCTAAAAGATAGTAGATTTTATTCTCTACTTGACTCTTTTAATGGATTGCATATTCCACCGCAGCTTAAACCGGTTGTCTATTGTATTTTATCGGTTTAACATCTTTGTTCAAGGCTAATGATAATTTATTTCGCATTATCTTAGTCATAATATTTCATCGGGCTAGTTGAGCTCACCCTTTCTTTTTCACAGTTCTCTTCGTGAAATGAGAACATAGCCATTTGGGACGAGTCGGGAACAGAGTAATGGTCGAGAGGATAGCATTAGTAGTCCTTTTCTATTACGTGAAATAGTGTGATAATAGTTGTAATGAGGACTCCTTTTGAGTTTGTATAATATCTAGTAGACAATATTTGTATTCAAACTCACGTTTATGTCGTATTATATACACTACGATTAGGTTAGTAAGTTGTATTTGAATTTATGTACCATGTAAGTGGCGACCCAAGATGGGTGACGATATACCTAATTTTGGGGGCGCCACGGTTTGGTATCGAGCTTAGGATATGATCCCGGCCGAGATGTGAGATAAGAACTAGGAGGGGAGAGGCGGGAATTCTTCGCTAGTATGACCTACCTAAATTTATTTGGTATTTAATTGGTTGGTGAGTATAGGAATAATATGTGATATGTTAATTAACCCTTGTTTTGTGTGGTGTTTGAGAATGGCATCTAAAATCTTTGAGATAAGCAATGAAGCTCATGAGAGTGTTGATTCATTTCAAACAAAAGGTAACGACCAACAATACGATAATAATCATATTGGTGGCAACGGCTATCGTAACAATGATAACCATCGGGGAAATTATCATGCTAAGAATGGTAACCACTTCCGGTGGTAATCATGGCCAAGATAATAGAAGTGGAAATTGCAAGAAGAGAAGATCATTTAGCTCAATTTTGTTGTGCACCAAAGTCAAGTCTAGTTGGGACGGTGGCACCAAAGATGGATATGGACAAAACAAAGTCGTTGGTTTTAGGAAGTGCATTTTCACGACTTCTCAAAAGTGGGTAACCCGAACGAAGTTAGTACGCGGGTTAGTTAATTATAAATTTTGTAAGTCTATACCTTATTAGATATTGGTTCTACCCATTCTTTTATCTCTCTTGCTTATGCTCAACGTTTAAATTTGACTCAGGAGAAATTAGACTTTGATTTATCTATTGAAACTTCGTTGGGAGAAACCTTCGTTACCTCCACTGCTTATTAATCTTGTTGTTTCAAATAAACACTTTCACGTTATTCCGTCGATCTTATCTCTTTGAAAATACTTGCCTTTGAGGTAATTTTTGAAAACGATTGATTAACTACTCATTATTCTTTTTGTAAGGTTGTTAGCTTTCATATTCCTAACCAACCTGTTATACGAATTCAAGTAACCAAACTACTAAAGTCAATTATTGTCATATCAAGCCATAAGTAAAGAGCCCCGAACCTTTTGTTGTTGACTTCCTTGTGTGGAATACAATCAAGCCGGACTTCTCAGAGGGCGACATCGTGAATGAAGATGGCAAGTTTATAGGTATCATTGTGAGGTGCTATCTAGGTTAAGGGATAGAAGTCACAGTTGGTATCAATGTGACGTACTATCCAAGTCTTGGATGAGAGTCACAGTTTTGAATGATATTTCTATTATTAATAAATTTCTTAGTGTATTTTTAAAGACTTCTTAGCCTACTTAGAGCTTGAAATCGAATTTTGTATTGACCCCAGTACAAAACCCATTTCTTAAACCCTCAAATATTTCTTCAACTAAAATGGACAGTTTTCGTGGTTTATGATGAAAGTCATAATAAAAGCATTGGACTAATGAAAATCATGGGTATTCATGGTATTAGTAAGTTTTATAATGAGTTATGTTGGTTAGTATGTGAAAACATGAAAGTTTCTTAGAAATCACAAAGAGTTGAAAATCAGATTTTGGTGAAAAACGTAACATGAAATTCAATTGACCATATCTCCTATTATATTTTGAATTTTTGAATGTGGTCAAGTCCTAGAGTTAGATCTATGAGTTACCTAACTAATCCAAGTGGAATTACTGGAAAAGATATTGTAGATTTTTGTGTGAACTGATTTTAGTAAAAGATGTAAAAGTTGGAAATTTCAAAAAGGTTGCTGTCCAAAATTTGAAGGGGCTATTTCGGCCACTTAATTTGTGAGAAAAATTCAGGCCTTTTGGAAAATGAAATTATATGGTATAAGGTAACCCCTGTCCAAAAATGAGCTCATTCTGACTTAAAATGAGCAAGTTATGACTATTTCAATATTTAGGTTTTTCCGACGAAAAACGCTATAACCGGAGTTCTACAACTCCGATGACCATGAAATTTAAACTGGAGGCTCACATTAACATGTGTAAGGTCCTGCCAAGATTTGGGAATTTTTGGAGTTAACTTGAGGTAGCTAATTTCTTAAGGAATTAATTAGAAATTGATTTTTGAAAAATAGTAAATGAATTTTAAAAATTCTGAGAAAAATATATTTTCATTATGGGACTATATTATGCTAAATCCTTAAAAGAAATATTTTTGGGACTGATTTGGTATTTTTCATGAAAATAGTTTAGTTACTTAACATATGAGTTAAATATGTTATGTGAAGTAACAAAGTTGAAAATAGGATTTTATGGCTAGATAATCCTATATAGAGTATATGCATATTTTTTGAGAGATTTGATAATTGGTGATGATATCTTATGAGTATGGCATTTTGAATGATTAAATGCATAATATGGTAAAGCGTAAACAATTGAAATAAATTGTTTATAAATTTAAGAAGTGATTAAAATATTGTTATAATATTAATGATATTAGATTATAAGATTATTAAGTGATTGATAACATGGGGATATTCTTGAATCCTGGATAAATTATATTATAAATGTTTAATATTTATCCTTTATCTCATTTGATTGATTCTTTATATCATTGACATAATCCTCATGCTCATATTATGTTGAAAGTCATCCGTGGCTCACGCAAGATAGATGGACTTGGTATGATTATGACCGTGGATTGTTTAAGTATAATCATAACCATAATTGAAAACACGATTATCTTCGCCGTAGTAGTGCATGGATAATTTGTGGTCGTGATATTAATGAATACACGATTATCTTCGCCGTAAGTAGTCATGGATAATTTGTGGTCGTGATATTAATGAATACACAATTATCTTCGGTAGTAGTGTATGGATAATTTGTGGTCGTGATACTAATGAATACACGATTATCTTTCGCCGTAGTGCATGGATAATTTGTGATCGTGATACTAATGAATACACGATTATCTTTGGTAGTAGTACATGGATAATTTGTGGTCGTGATACTAATGAATACACGATTATCTTTCGTAGTAGTGCATGGATAATTTGTGGTCGTGATACTAATGAATACACGATTATCTTTGGTCAGAAAGTGTATGGATAATTTGTGGTCGTGATATTAATGAATACACAATTATCTTTCGCCGTAAGTGCATGGATAATTTGTGGTCGTGATACTAATGAATACACGATTATCTTTCGTAGTAGTGCATGGATAATTTGTGATCGTGATACTAAAGAATAAACGATTATCTTTCGTCAGTAGTAAGGTATGGATAATTTGTGGTCGTGATACTAATGAATACACGATTATCTTTGGCAGTAGTGCATGGATAATTGTGGTCGTGATACTAATGAATACACGATTATCTTTGGCCAGTAGTGCGTATGGATAATTTGTGGTCGTGATACTAATGAATACACGATTATCTTTGGCCGTAGTGCATGGATAATTCGTGGTCGTGATACTAATGAATATCCCTTGGAAGTAGTGGTGGATGATTCGATGATATGGATTAATTATTGAAATGAGTCTCAAAGAATGAAATATTAATTCATGGATGTGGTAAAAGTCATCTTCGTCAGTAGTAGTGCATTGATAGACTTGGTATGATTATGACCACTTGATTATTCTAAGATAATCATGATCGTAATTGAAAACACGAATATCCTTAGCCAAGAAGGTATGAATAATTCATGGTTGTGATACTATTGTCGAGTCTCAGATTATTGGTTTTATAGATTGTATATCTTTGGCTGTAGCAAAAAGATGAATTGTTAATGAATATCTTTTGGTAGGATCAGAAAAGATGAATTTAATGTTTTCAACGATAAAGGTATTCAAGGTATCCTCACCTCTTTATCATACCGTAACGCATTCTAATTTTGAGGTGAAATTCCATAAGGAGGGAGATTGTGAGACCCCAGATTTTATCAATAAAGATTAAAATTTTGTCGAAATAATTTTTAATATTATGGTGTGAATTTGAGATAATATTATAGTTGTGGGTAGTATTTATAAATTTTGCAAAGTATGCAAGTGGTTATATTATATTCGATTGGTCCGGGAATATTCGGTTTAGCAGGGAATATTCGTACAACGGCTCAATCATTGGTGGACCCTATTAATGTAATTATTGCCGGATTAAGAAAACGACAAAAATATTTTATTGAAATAACGACGGAAGTTTTACCGTTGACATCTTGTTGAACTACTTTAGTAGTAAAAATAAAGAATACGTGTGGTAAAGTAGCAAAGACACCAGTATTGATTATCGATGCTTATGTGAGAAGTCACTCGGTTTGATTCCATTATTGTCGATTAATAATATGAATTATTATAGCGATAATGACGCTTTTGTTTTATTCGTATTATTAACGTAATAAAAATGTAAACATCTTTTATATAAAACAAAATACTTTATTAAAGTTATTCTATAAATAGAATATATTATATTTTGTTATGATATAGTGTTGCATAGTGTTTTGCATAGTGTTGCATAGTGTTTGCATAGTAAAATATTTTTATATAAATAGAATATATTATATTTTATTTAAAAGATTTTGCTTTAAATATGGACCGCCGATTAAAGTAAATCAATCTAGACTGTTCATGGATTAATTACTATGCATTCTATTTTCCTATAAATAAGCTCATTCCTTCATTATTTTCTTACTTAATTCACTTTGAAACTCTAGAGAGAGAAATTATAGAGAAGCTATATAGAGAAAATCTATAGAGAGAAAGAAGAAGAGTATTCGGTACTTCACTACTTTGATATCCGGTGTCTTTTACGGTAAAGGGTATTATTTGTTGTAATTCGTAAGGGATATTATTCGTTTGTATTCATGAAGAGAACCTCTCGTTATTCTATTCATTATTATTACATTGAATAACTTTGTAAAAGTGGTATACCCTATACATAACCTTTGATATGCCGTGCAATACCCTATACTTGGTGAAATCCTTATGTTATTCCATCCTTATTTATTTTGTTGGAATAACTCAGACACGCTAATCCCCTATACTTGGTGATCTTCTTCTTCGTTATTCCATTCTTTATTATTCATTTGGAATATCACATCGTGTGTTTTTTAATTGGACCGGGTTCCATTGTTTATTATTCCGCATTTATTATCTACATTTGGAATATCTCGTCTGCGTGTGTTTTACAAGGACCGGTTCCATTGTTTATTATTCAACATTTATTATTCTCGTTGGATCATCCTCGCTTTGGTGAATTTCACACGAATTCGGTTCCGATTATTATTCTCGTTGAATAACTCGCCTATGCCAAGCACCGCATGCATGGTGATTTCTTTTGTTATTCCATTCTTTATTATACCCGGTTAGTTAAAACTTTGACTTCTATACTCCATGAAATTAGTAGAATATCCCCGATATTTGTGTTTCATCCAAAGATCTTTTCATGGAAATATTCTTCCGATCATTCTTGAATTTTACTCTACAAAACAAGATCTTGTTGACAATTTGGACGTTATTAATTCTCGGATAAAATAATTCTTGAACTTGTTTTATTGAATTATTATGTCATTGTCATCATCCTCATGATATATTATGTTATCTTTCGCTTACGTGCATAGATGAACTTAGTATGATTATGATCGAGGATCATTCGGTATAATCATGGCTTGTTATAAATGATGTGATAAAAGTCCTCGGTGGCACCGTAATGCGTTGATGGATAGTTTTGGTATGATTATGACCGGGGTGATTCTAAGATAGTCATGACCATTGATAATTTGATGAAAATCCTTGACCGTGGTACAGTGGATGATTAGATGTGGTGGTTTATTTATTTCGAGTGAGTCTCAATGATAAAAATTGATGAAAACCTTTAAAACCTAAAAGATAGTAGATTTTATTCTCTACTTGACTCTTTTAATGGATCATATATTCACGCAGATTAAACCGGTTGTCTATTGTATTTTATCGCTTAACACTCACAAGGCTAATGATAATTTATTACGCATTATCTTAGTCATAATATTTCTTCTTTGGGCTAGTTGAGCTCACCCTTTCTTTCACCGTTTCTCTTCGTGAAATGAGAACATAGCATTTGGACGAGCCTGGGAACGGAGTAATGGTCTAGAGGATAGCATTAGTAGTCCTCACTATTCGTGAAATAGTGTGATAATAGTTGTAATGAGGACTCCTTTTGAGTTTGTATAATATCTAGTAGACAATATTTGTATTCAAACTCACGGTTTATGTCGTATTGCATGACTACGTTAGGTTAGTAAGTTGTATTTGAATTTATGTACCATGTAAGTGGCGACCCAAGATGGGTGACGATATACCTAATTTTGGGGGCGCCACATAAGTGGCGACCAAGATGGGTGACGATACCTAATTTTGGGGCGCCATTTGTTGGTATCGTAGCTTAGGATATGATCCCCGCTAATCTTGAGATAAGAACTAGGAGGGAGAGGCGGGGAATTCCTTCGCAAGTATGACCTACCTAAGTTTATTTGGTATTTGATTGCCTCATTGAGTATAGTGATAATATGTTGCATGTCAATTAACCCATATTTTGTGGCGGTGTTTGAAAATGGCATCCAGAATGTTGAGAATAAAGAATGGAGCACAAGAGACCGTTGATTCTCCACGGATCAATAATCGAGGACAATGTGCAACAGATGGATGGCGACAATCCTCCACAAAACAACAACACCGATCAATTGATGAATGATGGAATACGCTTAAAAGGTTTTAAGAATTCATGCAACATCATCGGTAAAGCGACTCGCCCAAAACGTAGGTGGAAACACTTGAACTCTCAAAGGTCACCGCTAAACAATTCAAGGAGCTGGGACCACCGGAGTTTAAGGAGAAAGCAAAACCACTTCGGCGGAAGCATGGATAAAGCAGATTACCAAGATATTTGATGTCTTGGGATGCTCAGGAGAGCAAAGGTTCTTTTTCCGCCTTTATGTTGTGCGAGAGAGGACATCGGTGGAATTCCAGAAACGTACTCAACCTCATCAGATCAAGATATCTTGGGAGAAGTTCCAGAGTCATTCAACGACAAATACTTTCCGAAAGTATTCGCCACATGAAGGAGGTGGAGTTTATCAAGTTGGAACAAAACAATATGGACCGTGTCGCAACACGAGGCAAAATTTCATGAGTTATCACGATTTCAAGGCCCCCACTTGGTGGATAATGAAAAGAGAATGACGCGAATGTTTTTAAGAGGTTTGAAGCCGGAGATACGCCAACATCTTATTTCTCATAAACTATGTTTTTATTCAGATGTTGTAAATAGGGCTCGATTAGTGGAGAGCGATAACGAGTCAACTTAACTAAAAGAGAGAGAAACAGTAAAATTATAATACCAATGAGTAGTCATCAAGCGGTGACAACAAGCGTGGAGGGAATCAACAAAGCGGATATGGTAACCACTTGGTGGTAATCGGGGCCAAAATAATAAGAATGAACATTTCAAGAAAAGGAGATTCAACAATGATGGAAAGACGTCAAGACCAAAGACACCGTTGTTAAGGAAGGAGAAAGACCACCTACCATATGCTTCAAATGCGAGGAGAGGACACATCGACCGGCTGCGCCATGCCATTCAAAGCATGTTATAATTGTGGAAGAGAAGGTCACTTAGCTCGATTTTATCGCTTAACTGGGAGACAAATTCAACTAGGATGGAGGCACCAAAGGTCGTCCCTGCATAAACCAAAGCCGATAGTTTAAGAGAGAGGCTTTTTTTTCTCGTAACGAGGAACCTTAATAAAATTATCACGGGTAAGTTAATCATAAGCTCTTGCGAAGTCTATACCGTGTTAGATACCAGTTCTACCCACTCTTTTATTTCACCTAGTTGTGTTCAACGTTTAAATTTGACTCCGAAGAAGTTAAACTTTGACTTATTGGTTGAAACTTCGTTAGTAGGAGCCTTCATATCGCTTACTATTTTTAAATCTTGTTTGGTTCAAATAAACATTTTCACGTTACCTGTCGATCTTATCTTTTTGAAAATATTTGCCTTTGATGGGATTTTAGGAATCATTTGGTTAACTACTCATCATTCTTTTCGTAAGGTTGTTAGCTTTTATATTCATAGCCAACTTATTGTGCGAATTCAAGTAACCAAACTACTAAAGTCAATTATTGTCATATCAAGCCATAAGTAAAGAGCCCCGAACCTTTCGTTGTTGACTTCCTTGTGTGGAATGCAAGCGGAAGGACTTTCAGAGGCGACATCGTGAATGAAGATGGCAAGTTT
Organism: Panax quinquefolius; assembly: GCA_020205615.1. Classification (NCBI taxonomy): domain Eukaryota; kingdom Viridiplantae; phylum Streptophyta; class Magnoliopsida; order Apiales; family Araliaceae; genus Panax; species Panax quinquefolius. The sequence goes on from CM035164.1 coordinate 8,660,992, forward strand.
ATAGGTATCATTGTGAGGTCTTTATCTAGGTTAAGGGATAGAGAAGTCACAGTTGGTATCAATGTGACGTCTTATCCAAGTCTTGGATGAGAGTCACAGTTTTGAATGATATTTCTATTATTAATAAATTTCCTGGCGTATTCATGAAGACTTCTTAGCCTACTTAGAGCGTGAAATCGAATTTTGTATTGACCCCAGTACAAAACCCATTTCTTAAACCCTCAAATATTTCGTCAACTAAAAGGATCTATTTACGAGGATTATGATGAAAGTCATAATAAAAACATTGGACTAATGAAAATCATGGGTATATGAAGTATTAGTAAGTGTTATGATGAGTTATGTGGTTATTATGTGAAAACATGAAAGTTTCTTAGAAATCACAAAGGGTTGAAAAATCAGATTTTGGTAAAAACGTAACATGAAATTCAATTGACCATATCTCCTATTATATTTTGAATTTTTGAGTGTAGTCAAGTCCTAGAGTTAGATCTATGAGTTACCTAACTAATCCAAGTGGAATTACTGGAAAAGGTGTTGTAGATTTTTGTGTGGACTGATTTTAGCAAAGGAGTGCAAAGCTGCAAAAAAAAAAAAGCTTCTCGCCATGATTTTAGAGAGGCTGTTTCGGCCACTTAAATTATGAGAAAAATTCTGGCCTTTTGGGACATGAAGGTATATGGTATAAAGTACCTCCTGTCCAAAAATGAGCTCATTTCGACTTAAAATGAGCAAGTTATGACTATTTCAATATTTAGGTTTTTTCCGAAAAACGCTATAACTTGGAGTTCTATAACTCAGATGACCATGAAATTTAAACTAGAAGCTCACGTTAACATGTGTAAGGTCCTGCCAAGATTTGGGAATTTTTGGAGTTAAACTTGAGGTAGCTAATTTCTTAAGAAATTAATTAGAAATTGATTTTGAAAAATAGTAAATGAATTTTAAAAATTCGAGAAAAATATATTTTCATCATGGGACTATATTATGCTAAATCCCAGAAAAGAAATATTTTTGGGACTGATTTGGTATTTTCATGAAAATAGTTTAGTTACGAACATATGAGTTAAATATGTTATGTGAAGTAATAAAAGTTGAAAATAGGATTTTATAGCTAGAGAATCCTATATGTAGAGTATATGCATATTTTTGAGAGATTTGATAATTGGTGATGATATCTTATGAGTATGGCATTTTTGAATGATTAAATGCATTATATGGTAAATCGTAAACAATTAAGATAAATTGTTTATAAATTTAAGAAGTGATTAAAATATTGTTATAATATTAATGATATTAGATTATGAGATTATTAAGTGATTGATAATGTGACGCCCCAAAATAGGTATACATCACCCATTCCGAGTTGTCAATATATATGGTATGTAAACAACTACAACTTTATTATTACAACAAAGAAACTGTGAGTTTAAATACAAATATTATCTTCTGATAATATCTATACTCAAATAAATTCTCATCACATTTATTGATACATTATTTTACAAAATGGTGAGGACTACTAAACAATCCTTTCTAAAACCTTCATTCCATACCCCCACTTCGTACTCGCTATATTCTCGCCTCCCGAGAAGAATGGAACAAAAGGAAAAGGTGAGCTCAACTAGCTTCAAGAAAAGAATATTATGACTAAGATAATATACAACAAATTATCGTTAGTCTTCAACAGGAAAAATTTAATAGAATACAATAGACAACAAATTTTAAATCAATATTCGCAATGAAATAATAATTCATTAGAAGAGTTAAGTAGAGAATGCAAACTACTATCTTCTATGTATGAATTTAAAAGTTCATCGCTCATCTTTTATCCCTCGTAATAATAATCCATAAACATCCGGAATCAAATATTCATCTTTGCACTATAAAAGCCAAAGATATTCATCACCGTCATGTTCATTTAAACACTGCTCATCTTTGCACTACAAAGCTAAAGATATTCTTCAGAAATCATTCATCTTGCACTGAGGCCAAAGATATTCAATAATATCATCATTTAAGACCGAGGATGATGAAAATATTTTAAAGAAACGAATCCAAAGTGAAACAAAATGACAAGGATTAAGGATTAAGGATTCGTACTTTGTTTTATCCATGTTCAAAAATACCTCAAAATAATCATAGTGGTGTAAAATTCAAGAATGATCAAAACATGGATACAATCAAAGCTAGTATCCGAATAGATATTTTGGACAAAAAGAAGAAATTTTATTTTTGATGAATAAGGTCAGATATCGTGAATAAAGTCTGAGTACGTGAATAGTAACTCAGACACCATAAGATAGAAATTCCAAAAAAAACATTTTCACGCTTCATTAATAGTACTCGTGAATAGTAACTCGTGAATAAGAACTCATGAATAAGTAACCTTGACATGAAAAAGTTCCAAATTTGATAAAAAGTTCCAACTAATATTTCAAAGATAATGATATTGAAGAAATAATATCATTTGGGAAGAAAATAACATCCCTTACCTCAAAGAATCAAGATTTTGCCGGAAGGAAAGATCTAAGTGATCTTTGAATGAAACTTGTATTTGAACAAAGAACTCTCAAAGTATCTAAATACTCACAAAATACTTCAATAATATAGAGAGAGAAGAGAGAAAACTTTGTTTTCGGTGTGATTTTCAATTCTAACTTAGCCTCTATTTATAGGAAAATGTTAGCCCGTACCAAACAGATTTGACTCAACTACCGATGGCTTTACTCGCTACTATTGCCACCCACCACATTTGAAATAAAATTCAAGACATTTTTTTCACCAACCACAAGTGGGGCCCACTCAATTCTAGAATTTTCCACCAAAATCAATTATAACCCTACTTTTAAGAATCAAACACCTCTTAAAATTTATAACAAATCATTCATTAATTTTAAACGGTTCAAAATTTGTAGACATATACTCAACTTATATATGTATAACATATCCAAAAATCGCAACGATCCAACGGTCAGATTAAAAATTATAACTCACTTAATATATCGTAAAAATATCGATTTGATTTTAATACCTCCATTCGACAAAAAATACCGATAAAACACCTCAACATTAAATCCTTCAATTATAACCACATATAATAAATAAATCCATCATTTATATCCATATCAAATAAATATTTTCTTATCATATAAATTAATAATTAATTATTCCCAAATAATATTCTGAGAATCACAATTATGACAACCAGTGCGGCTCCAGAAAGAGGGGCTTTCAATAAGGATCTCTCATTTGGCGCGCAGCATGATTAGGTGACCAAACCTCTCCTTAGATGTAACTTTCTAGACATTGCCAATAATGTTATCTAATAATATTATTCAAATAATATGAATTATTTATCCGATAATGGAAATATCTTGCAAGGTGACAATTATTGAAACAAAGAATAATATAAAATACCAACGCAAAGAATTATTGAATCAATAAAATAAAATATTGAATAAGAATTATCGTAACAATTATTGAGTAGTGCCTTCACGTAAGGATCAATAATTGATGCAATACTGGTGCCATTGCTCAACAACGCGTATTAGTGTGTTTTAACCACCGGGTATTCCAACGAAGATTACTTGTAACAATTATGCCGTTATTTTTAAACAACTTATATTTGTCGTTTTTCCTCATCCAATCGCTTCTCTGTTATGGGGCCCACACACGGTCGCTACTGCGTGCATTTAATATTCCCGAATGAAGCATTTAATATTCCACGACCAAACGAATATTCCCAAACAAAATGAATATTTTATAACCACTTACTTATTTTGAAATATTTGCGTATTTTACCCCTAACTATCCACATTAATCAAATCAACCCTTACTATTTCAAAATAATAAATAAAGGAAATTCCTTTTTATTTAAAAAAATTTTGGTCTTACAACCTCCCTCCTTATGAAATTTCGTCCTCGAAATTGATGACGATACTGGTGTTTGAAAAGGTGAGGATACCTCGCTTTCATTTTTGTTTTCAATTCCCGTGTCATTTCCTCTATAAGCATGATTCCTCCACAAAACTTTAACTTGTGGTATGACCTTCAAGGCGTAGGACATGCTCCTTCCTATCCAAAATCTTGACAAGTACCTCCTCATACGTTAAGTCTTGGCTATCTCGTCCGGTTCTAACTCTATAACGTGGTTGGGTCTTTCACATATTTCTGAAGTATGATATGTGAAACACATTATGAAACGTAGACATACTGGAGGTAACGCAAGTCTATAGGCTACATTTCCTACTCGGTCAAGAATTTGAAATGGACCAATAAATCGTGGATTGAGCTTTCCTCTCTTCCCAAATCTTGTAACTCCCTTCCATGGAGCAACTCGCAATAATACATGATCCCCTACACTAAATTACACGTCCTTTCGATGAAGATCCGCATAACTCTTTTGTCGATCTTGTCTTTGTTTGTATATCGTTGTCGAATCATTTGGATCTTTTCGGTGAGTCATACGTATTAACTCGGGTCCCAACAATGTTGCTTCACCCACCTCATCCCAACATATTGGAGAACGACATTTTCGTCCATATAATGCTTGAATGGAGCCACACCTATATTTGCTCGATAATTTGTTGTTGTAGGAGAATTCCACCAATGGTAAATACTTATCCCAACCGCCCCTTGAAGTCTAGGACACGAGTCTTAATAAATCTTCAAGAGTTTGAATAGTCCTCTCGATTGTCCGTCCGTTTGGGGATGGTATGCCGAACTAAATCGCAAATCCATGCCCATAGCTTTTTTGCAAGCTAACCCCAAAATCTTGAAGTGAATCTTGGGTCACGATCCGAAAACTATGGATACAGCATGCCATGCAACCTCACAATCTCATTTACGTACATACTAGCAAGACGTTCAAGGGAATAAGTCTCCCGTATCGGCAAGAAATGAGCAGATTTGGTTAATCTATCAACAATAACCCAAATAGCATTGATGCCTTGAGAAACCGTAGGAAGACCCGTAACAAAATCCATGGTAATGTGTTCCTACTTCCATTCCGGAATCTCAAGTGGTTGCAACGGACCCTTAGGTACTAGATGCTCCGCCTTTACACGTTGACAAGTTAAACACATTGAGATAAACTTTGCAATCTCTCTCTTCATATTGTTCCACCAAAATGTATGTCGAAGATCACGATACATTTTAGTACTTCCAGGATGGATTGCAAATGGTGTATTGTGTGCCTCCATCATAATCTTGTTCTTCAAATCAGAGTCGTTAGGAACACAAAGTCTAGAGTGGACTCGAAGTATTCCTTCTTCATCAATTCTCGCTTCCGGAATAGCTCCTTCTTGTACTTTCTTCTTCATACGCATCAGCTCTGGGTCGGTGGCTTGAGCAACCTTAACTTTTTCTATTAAAGTTGGCTCTATGCGTATACTTGACATCATCGCACTCGTTCCAAGATATGATCTTCTACTCAACGCGTCAATTACCACGTTCGCTTTACCGGATGGTATTGAAATAGTGTGGTCGTAGTCTTTCAATAGCTCGAGCCAACGTCATTTGCCGCATGTTGAGTTCTTTTTGAGTGAAGAAATATTTAAGGCTTTTATGGTCCGAATATATCTCCACTTTCTCCCCATATAGATAGTGCCTCCATATTTTTAGCGCTAAACGATGGGCCGCTAACTCTAGATCATGAGTAGGATAATTCCTCTCATACTCTTTAAGTTGTCGCGAGGCATAGGCTATGACTTTCCCACGTTGCATGAGAACACATCCTAACCCTTTGCTCAAGCATCGGCAGAGATAACAAATCCATCCAAACTAGATGGTATTGTTAGAACAGTGCCGAAATAAGTCTCCTCTTAAGCTCTTGGAAACTTTTCTCGATTCTTCGCTTCCAAACGAATTTTGTATCCTTCCGAGTTAGCCGAGTTAATGGAGTAGCGATTCGAGAAAACCCTTCCACGAATCTCCGATAATAACCATTAAGCCCAAAAGCTACGTGCTTTGGCCACCGACTTGGTTGCTCCCTAACTTTGTATTGATTCAATCTTCGCGGGTCCACGGATACTCCATGTTTCGACACACGCGTGCCCAAGGAATGCTACTTCTCAAGCCGTAACTCGCATTTCTTCAATTTAGCATATAGTTTGTTTTCACGAAGCCTTTGGAGTACCGACTTCAAATGTTTGCTCATGATCTTCACGACTTTTGGAATATATAAGGATGTCATCAATAAAGACAACAACAAACCGATCCAAATATTCCTTGAATACTCGGTTCATCATATCCATGAAAGCCGCAGAGAGCATTAGTTAGTCCGAAAGACATGACTAAGAATTCATAATGCCCATACCGAAGTTTCCGAAGGCGGTCTTTGGAATATCCTCGATTTTAATCTTTGGTGATGATATCCGTAACGAAGATCGATTTTTGAAAAGAATTGTGCCCCTGCAGAATGTTGGTCAAACAAGTCATCAATACGAGGTAGAGGATACCTATTCTTGATGGTGACATGGTTCAATTCCCGATAGTCAATCTGATCGTCGCATACTCCCGCTCTTTCTTCTTTACGAATAAAACAGAGCACCCCAAGGAGATGTACTAGACGAATGAAACCGATGTCCAACAATTCCTCGTAGTTGGACCTTTAACTCCTCGAAGTTCAATAGGAGCCATTCGATATGGGGTTTTAGAAATGGGCTTTGTACCGTGTTCAAGATCAATAAAGAATTCAACTTCACGTTCGGGGTGGCACGGAAGTTCTTGGAAAAATACGCCGGGAAAGTCAATAACAAACAGAATATTATTCAAATTTGACGTGTCTTTATTCAAATCCATAACATGGGCTAAGAAAGCTTGACATCCGCTTTTCAATAAGCGAATAGCTTTATGATTAGATATGATAGTGATTGATTTTAATGGTTTAGTTGCTTTGAATTGCATAACAATGGGTTGGTTAGGAATATGAAAACTAACAACCTTACGAAAACAATCAATTTTGGCATGATGAGTAGTTAACCAATCAATTCCTAAAATCACATCAAAAGCAAGTATCTTTAAAGAGATAAGGTCAACAGTAAGGTAATGGTGCCAACTTGAATCAAACAAGATTTATAAGCAATGGATGTGATGAAAGTTTCTCCTAACGGAGTTTCCACAGATAGATCAAAGTCTAATTTCTCCGAGTCAAGTTTAAACGTTGAGCACATGCAGAAGAGATAAATGAATGGGTAAGACCAGACCGTAACAAGTAAAGGTATAAACTTCGCAAGAATTTATAAATAGCTTACCCGTGATCACCTCGTTTGGGTTCCTCGCGATTATGACCGGCCACAACAAACGCTTCTTCCCGGAATCGTTGACTTTGACTTTTTCAGGACGATCTTTTTTGAGTCACCGTCCCCATTGAACTAGGTTTTATTCACCGCATAATCTCGAGCGATATGTCCTTCCTTTCCACAACTATAGCATACCTTGAATCTGTTCAGGGGCGGTTTGGATCGATATGTCCCTCTTTTCCGTGATTTATAGCATATGATGGGTGGTCGTTCTCCTCCCTTAGAACCGATTCTTGTCAGCTTAAGATCGTGCCTTCACATAGTCGTTGTTAAATCTTTCTTTTTAAAATCTCCTCCGACTCGCTTCTCTTCGTTTTCATGACCATGATTACCACCAGAGTGGTAACCATTTTTGTCCGTCTCGCTTTCTCTCATTTGGTTATCATTATTACATTGATCGCTATCTCCGAGTACGATCCCGGTTGTGGTCCTCGGGTTGGCCGTACTCGTTATCTCGCTCTAATAATTGAGCCTCGCATTTACAACATCCGAATAAAGAGAAAGTTTACGAGAAATGAGATATCGACGTATACGGGTTTCAAACCTCTAAGAAACATCCGTCATGCGTTCCTCATTCTCCACCAAATGAGGTGCAAACACGAATAACTCTCGCAAACTTTGCCTCGTCTTTGTACGAGACGCGCCATGTTGTTTTTGCTCTAATCTGATGAACTCCACTTCCTTCATACGACGAACACTTTCGTGAAAGTATTTGTCATTAAATAGTCTCTCAAACGTCTCCCAAGACATCTTTGAAAAATTTGGATGGGTAGGCTTCACTGAGACTCCCACCAAGAGTCTGCCTTTCGCCCACGGAACATAAAGGTGGCGAATGGAACCTTCGTTCTCCGTGCATCCCAAGACATCGAATATCTTGGTAATTTGCTTGACCCATGTTTCCGCCATGATCGGATCTCGGCTTTTCCTTAAATTCTCGGTGGTCCCAACACTTTGAACCGCTTGCATTTGAATAACCCGTGAATTGCTATCATTTCTTCCTCAGATTTTGAACACGAGTCTCCTCGTCGATTTTGCATGAATCGCAAAAAACTTCTAAACATCCCTCGCTCATCATCGCTTTCAATGGTGTTGTTCACGGGAGGAACATTGCCACGACTGTTGCACGTTCTCCTCGTTGGTGAGTACAGACGTCTCCACGGTCTCATTTCCATTGTTAATATTCTCATCGATATTCTCAAATCTTGTCATAAAAACAAAGGTTAATTAAGGAAATCAATATATCACATAATATCCCTATATACCCGACTAACTAACAAATAAGCTTAGGTAGACACACTAGCGAAGGATTTACTCGCCTCTCCTCCTAGTTCTATTCCCCGATCTCCGCCAGAGATCATATCCTAAGCTCGATACCAACCGTGACCCTCATGGTGTTTCAACCACAAAGACCTCACAATGGTACCTATCGGTTTGCCACCAAGAAAAACTGGCGTCCCCTACGGAGAGTCCGCTTCGGTGCATCCCCCATCAACAGAAGTCACCAATGGAGAGGCTCGGGGCTCTTTACTTATAGCTCGATACCAACCGTGACGCCCCAAAATAGGTATACATCACCCATTCCGAGTTGTCAATACATGATGGTATGTAAACAACTACAACTTTATTATTACAATAGTAAAAGCGTGAGTTTAAATACAAATATTATCTTCTGCACAATATCTATACTCAAATAAATCCTCATCACATTTATTGATACATTATTTTACAAAATGGTGAGGACTACTAAACAATCCTTTCTAAAACCTTCATTCCATACCCACACTGCACTCGCTTATATTCTCGCCTCCCCGAGAAGAATGGAACAAAAGGAAAAGGGTGAGCTCAACTAGCTCAAGTAAAGAATATTATGACTAAGATAATATACAACAAATTATCGTTAGTCTTCAACAGGAAAAATTTAATAGAATACAATAGACAACAAATTTTAAATCAATATTCGTAATGGAAATAATAATTCATTAGAAGAGTTAAGTAGAGAATGCAAACTACTATCTTCTATGTATGAATTTAAAAGTTCATCGCTCATCTTTTATCCTCGTAACAACAATCCATAAACATCTGGAATCAAATATTCATCTTTGCACCACAGCCAAAGATATTCATCACCGATTGGTCATGTTCATTTAAACACTGCTCATCTTTGCACTACTGTGCCAAAGATATTCTTCAGAAATCATTCATAAATCATTCACTTGTGCCAAAGATATTCAATAATATCATCATTTAAGATCGAGGATGATGAAAATATTTTTAAAGAAACGAATCCAAGTGAAACAAAATGACAAGGATTAAGGATTAAGGATTCAGTACTTTGTTTTATCCATGTTCAAAATACCTCAAAATAATCATAGTGGTGTAAAATTCAAGAATGATCAAAACATGGATACAATCAAAGCTAGTATCCGAATAGATATTTTGGACAAAAAGAAGAAATTTTATTTTTCGATGAATAGTCTCAGATATCGTGAATAAAGGCCGTATACGTGAATAGTAACTCGACACCATAAGATAGAAATTCCACAAAAAAACATTTTCACGCTTCACTTAATAGTACTCGTGAATAGTAACTCGTGAATAAGAACTCATGAATAGTAACCCGACATGAAAAAGTTCCAAATTTGATAAAAGTTCCAACTAATATTTCAAAGATAATGATATTGAAGAAATAATATCATTTGGGAAGAAAATAACATCCCTTACCTCAAAGAATCAAGATTTCGGAAGGAAAGATCTAAGTGATTTGAATGAAACTTGTCTTGAGCAAAGAACTCTCAAAGTATCTAAATACTCACAAAATACGCTCAATAATATAGAGAGAAAAAGAGAAAACTTTGTTTCGGTGTGATTTTCAATTTAACTTAGCCCTCTATTTATAGGAAAATGTTAATTAGCCAAGCGGACTTGACCGCACCGATGGCTTTTTACGCTACTATTGCCACCCACCACATTTGAAATAAAATTCAGCACATTTTTTCACCAACCACAAGTGGGGCCCACTCAATTCTAGAATTTTCCACCAAAATCAATTATAACCCTACTTTCCTAATCAAACACCTCTTAAAATTTATAACAAATCATTCATTCATTTTTAACGGTTCAAAATTTGTAGACATATACTCAACTTATATATGTATAATATATCCAAAATCGCATAACGATCCAACTACGATTAAAATTATAACTCACTTAATATATCGTAAAAAAATCGATTTGATTTTAATACCTCCATTCAGAACAAAAATACCGATAAAACACCTCAACATTAAATCCTTCAATTATAACCACATATAATAAATAAATCCATCATTTATATCCATATCAAATAAATATTTTCTTATCATATAAATCAATAATTAATTATTCCCAAATAATATTACGTAATCACAATTATGACATAAACCAGCAGGTTCGGGAGAGAGGGGCTTTCAATAAGGATCTCTCCTCACTTGGCGGCGCAATTAGGTGACTAAACCTCTCCTTAGATGTAACTTTCTAGACATTGCCAATAATGTTATCTAATAATATTATTCAAATAATATGAATTATTGATCCGATAATGGGAAAATCTTGCGTGCGTGACAATTATCAAAAACAAAGAATAATATAAAATACCAACGCAAAGAATTATTGAATCAATAAAATAAAATACTAAAGCAAGAATTATCGTAATAATTATTGAGTAAAGCCTTTCACGTAAGGATCAATAATTGATGCAATACCGTATGCTTCATCGTGTTCAACAACGGCGTATTAGTGTGTTTTAACCAACGGGTATTCCAACAAAGATTAATCAGTAACAATTACGTAGTTATTTTTAAATAACTTATATTTGTCGTTTTCCTCATCCAATCGCTTTCCGTTATGGGGCCCACACATGGTCGCTGCTCGGTCGCATTTAATATTCCCGATATTGCAGACGAATATTCCACGACCAAACGAATATTCCCGACAAAAATGAATATTTTATAACCACTTGCTTATTTTGAAATATTTATGTATTTTACCCCTAACTATCCACATTAATCAAATCAACCCTTACTATTTCAAAATAATAAATTAAGGAAATTCCTTTTATTTAAAAAATTTCGGGTCTTACAGATAACATGGGATATTCTTGAATCTCGGATAAATTATATTATAAATGTTTAACATTTATCCTTTATCTCATTTGATTGATTCTTTATATCATTATCCTCACGCTTATATTATGTTGAAAGTCATCGTGGCTCAGTAGTGCATAGATGGACTTGGTATGATTATGATTGAGGATTGTTTTTAAGATAATCATAATCAGTAATTGAAAACACAATTATCTTTGGCCAGTAGGCATGGATAATTTGTGGTCGTGATACTAATGAATACACAATTATCTTTGGTAGTAGTGCATGGATAATTTGTGGTCGTGATACTAATGAATACACGATTATCTTTGGTCAGTAGTGCATGGATAATTTGTGGTCGTGGTAATATAATGAATACACGATTATCTTTGGTCAGTAGTGCATGGATAATTTGTGGTCGTGATCTTAATGAATACACGATTATCTTTAGCCGTAGTGCATGGATAATTTGTGGTCGTGATACTAATGAATACACGATTATCTTTGGTAGTAGTGCATGGATAATTGTGGTCGTGATACTAATGAATACACGATTATCTTTGGTAGTAGTGCATGGATAATTTGTGGTCGTGATCTTAATGAATACACGATTATCTTTCGTCGTAGTGCATGGATAATTCGTGGTCGTGATACTAATGAATATCCTCGGCCCGTAGTGCGGGGATGATTCGATGATATGGATTAATTATTGAAGTGAGTCTCAAAGAATGAAATATTAATTCATGGATGTGGTAAAAGTCATCTTTGGTCAGAAGTGTATTGATAGACTTGGTATGATTATGACCACGGATTATTCGGTATAATCACGACAGTAATTGAAAACACGAATATTCTTAGCCAAGAGTGCATGAATAATTCATGGTTGTGATACTATTAAGTCGAGTCTGAAAAGATTATTGGTTTTATGATTGTATATCTTTGGCCGTAGTGAAGTGCAAAGATGAATTGTTAATGAATATCTTTAGTTGGATTGCAAAGATGAATTTAATGTTTTCAACGATATTGGTATTAAAGGTATCCTCACCTCTTTATCATACAGTGTATCGCATTCTAATTTCGAGGGCGCGAAATTCCATAGGAGGGGAGATTGTGAGACCGTGATTTTATCAATAAAGATTTAAATTTTGTCGAAATAATTTTTAATATTATGGTGTGAATTTGAGATAATATTATAGTTGTGGGTAGTATTTATAAATTTTGCAAAGTACGCAAGTGGTTATATTATATTCGATTGGTCTGGGAATATTCGGTTTAGCGAGGAATATTCGACAACGACTCAATCATTGGTGGACCCTACAACAAAATTATTGTCGGATTGAGAAAACGACAAAAATATTTTATTGAAATAACGACGGAAGTTTTACCGTTGACATTGTTGAACTAACTACTTTCGGTAGTAAAAAAAATACGAATAATCGTCGGGCTGCAAAGACACTACCAGATTGATTATTGATGCTTATGTGAGAAGTCACCGGTTTGATTCCATTATTGTCGATTAATAATATGAATTATTATAATGATAATGACGCTTTTGTTTTATTCAGTATTATTAACGTAATAAAATGTAAAACATCTTTTATATAAAACAAAATAATTTATTAAAGTTATTCTATAAATAGAATATATTATATTTTATTATGCATAGTGTTGCATAGTGTTTTTTGTATAGTGTTGCATAGTGTTTGCATAGTAAAATATTTTTATATAAATAGAATATATTATATTTTATTTAAAAGATTTTGCTTTAAATATGGACCGTCGATTAAAGTAAATCAATCTGCACTAATTTCATGGATTAATTACTATGCATTCTATTTTCCTATAAATAAGCTCATTCCTTCATTATTTTCTTACTTAATTCACTTTGAAACTCTAGAGAGAGAAATTATAGAGAGAAGCTATAGAGAGAAAATCTATAGTAGAGAAAGAAGAAGAGTATTACGGTACTTCACTACTTTGATATCCAAATGTCTTTTACGGTAAGGGTATTATTTGTTGTACCCGTAAGGGATATTATTCGTTTGTATTCACGGAAGAGAACCTCTCGTTATTCTATTCATTATTATTTTACATTGAATAACTCGTAAAAGTGGTATACCCTATACATAACCTGTATATGCGGCATACCCTATACTTGGTGAAATCCTTATGTTATTCCATCCTTATTTATTTTGTTGGAATAACCTGTATACGCGGAATCCCCTATACTTGGTGATCTTATTCTGTTATTCCATTCTTTATTATTCATTGGAATATCACATGCGTGTGTTTTACAATGGGACTGGTTCCATTGTTTATTATTCCGCATTTATTATTACATTGGAATATCACTGTCGTGTGTTTTTTGCCGGACACCAGTTCCATTGTTTATTATTCAACATTTATTATTCTGTTGGATCATCCGCTTGTGAATTTCACGACTGGTTCCGTTTTATTATTATTCATTGGAATAACTGCCTGGCGCCAAATCCGCATGCATGGTGATTTCTTTTGTTATTCCATTCTTTATTATACCCGGTTGGTTAAAACTTTGACTTCTATACTCCATGAAATTAGTAGAATATCCACGATATTTGTGTTTCATCCAAGATATCTTTTCATGGAAATATTCTTCCGATCATTCTTGAATTTTACTCTACAAAACAAAGATCTTGTTGACAATTTGGACGTTACTTAATTCTCGGATAAAATAATTCTTGAACTTGTTTTATTGAATTATTATGTCATTGTCATCATCCTCATGATATATTATGTTATCTTCGCTTACGTGCATAGATGAACTTAGTATGATTATGATCGGGGATCATTCTTGTATAATCATGGCTTGTTATAAATGATGTGATAAAAGTCCTCGAGTGGCACGTCTGTAATGCAAATGATGGATAGTTTTTGGTATGATTATGACCTGGGGTGATTAAGTATAGTCATGACCATTGATAATTTGATGAAAATCCTTCGACCGTGGTACATGGATGATTAGATGTGGTGGTTTATTTATTATTGTTGAGTCTCGGCGATAAAAAATTGATGAAAACCTTTTAAAACCTAAAAGATAGTAGATTTTATATTCTACTTGACTCTTTTAATGGATCGATATTCCGGCTGCAGATTAAACCGGTTGTCTATTATATTTTATCGGTTTAACACTGTTGAAGGCTAATGATAATTTATTCGCATTATCTTAGTCATAATATTTCTTTCTTGGGCTAGTTGAGCTCACCCTTTCTTTCTTTCACCGTTCTCTTCGTGAAATGAGAACATATATTTGGGACGAGTCGGGGAGCGGAGTAATGGTCCGGAGGATAGCATTAGTAGTCCTCACTATTCTATGAAATAGTGTGATAATAGTTGTAATGAGGACTCCTTTTGAGTTTGTATAATATCTAGTAGACAATATTTGTATTCAAACTCACGATTTATGTCGATTGCATACCTACAATTAGGTTAGTAAGTTGTATTTGAATTTATGTACCATGTAAGTGGCGACCCAAGATGGGTGACATATACCTAATTTTGGGGGCGTCACATGTGGCCTATAGACTCGTTTTACCGCCAAGTATGACGCGTGTTCATAATGTTTTTCACGTATCAATGTTATGTAAATATGTGGACGACCCGAACCACGTCATTGAGTTAGAACCGGACGAGATAGCCCAAGACTTAACATACGAGGAGGTACTGCCACAAGATCTTGGATAGAAAGAACATGTCCTATGTATTGAGGTTATACCACAAGTTAAAGTTTTGTAGAGAAACCATGCTATTGAGGAAATGACCTGGGAGTTGAAAACGGAAATGAAAGCGAGGTATTCTCATCTCTTCGAAACACCAGGTACGTACGTCAATTTCGAGGACGAAATTTCATAAGGAGAGGAGGTTCTAAGACCCCAAATTATTAATAAATGAAATTTATTTTCCTCTATTTATTATTTTGAAATAGTTAGGGTTGATTTGATTAATGTGGATAGTTAGGGGTAAAATACGCAAATATTTCAAAATAAGCAAGTGGTTATAAAATATTCATTGTTGTCGGGGAATATTCGTTTGGTCGTGGAATATTCATACGACGGCGCAGTCTTTTGTGGGCCCCATAACGGAAAGCGATTGGATGAAGAAAACGACAAATATAAGTTGTTTAAAAATAATGTAGTAGTTATTACAATTATCATTGTTAAAATACCCGGTGGTTAAAACACACTAATACGCGTTGTTGAACAAGAAGCACTGCGGTATTGCACCAATTATTGATTCTTACGTAAGAAGGCACTACTCACTCAATAATGGTTACAAAGAATTATTCGCTCAAGATATTTTATTGATTTAATAATCACGCATTGATATTTTATTCTTCATTGTTTCAATAATTGTCATTACACAAGATTTTTCATTATCGAAGCAATAATTCATATTATCCGAATAATATTATTGGATAACATTATTGGCAATGTCTAGAAAGTTCTGTCTCAAGGAGAGGTTTGGTCACCTAATCAATGCTGCCAAGTGAGGAGAAATTCTTATTCGAAAGCCCCTCTTCTGAGGAGAACTACCGGTTGCCAAGATTGTGATTCTGTAATATTATTTGTGAATAATTAATTATTGATTTATATGATGAGGAAAATATTGATTTTATGTGGATATAGATGGAGAAAATTTTAATGTGACAATTGTTGAAAATTAATATTTTATCTTTTCTCGATAAAATAATTCATTTAAATATATTATTTTAATAATATATTAACGGTGATATTTTTATAATGATGAATGCGATATGTGAGTATATGAGGAGGAAGAGTATTTTTGTGGCATTAAATGATTAACACATTTTTGTGTGTGTTTGCACCCCATTTCTTGATGAAATTTGATTATAGCACATGTAAAATCGTCTGTTTGTGGATTTGATCAATTTCATTTGGAATTTGGAAAACTTTCTTCTTCAAAGTTGTAGAGAATTGAATTTCCTATGGAAAGTCGCAAGTTTTGAATTTTTCTGATAAAAGAGCTATTTATTATGAATTATTGAAGTTCCGAAGCTCCGAAATAATTGATTTTTGGAAGTTTAAAATATTTAAAATAGGAAAAACATTTTTTTTGTTTTGTGGGCAGCCCTAGCATATGCAAGATAAGCTGAAATCAATTGTCAAAATGTAATAGTAGAGAATTTGTAATATATATAATATTATTATATTAAATTTTTTTTACTTTGGTGTTCTAAAGATTTTCCTATAAATAGGGTCTTTGGGTTAGAATTGAAAATCACAATTTAAACTCAAGTTTTCTCTCTATATTATCGAGCGTATTCTTGTGAGTATTTTGAGTATACTTTGAGTATTGCTATATACGGTGCAAGTTCAAGTCATAGCCTTTATATCAAGGTGTTTCAACTAAGTACTTTCTTTTCGAGGTAAGTGGATGTTATTTTATTCGAAAATGATATTATTTCTTCAATATCATTATCTTTGAAATATTAGTTGGAAATTTTAATCAAATTTGGAACTTTTTCATCATCAAGGTTACTATTCACGAGTTCTTATTCATGAGTTACTATTCACGAGTTACTTATTCACGAAAGTACTTCTATTAAGCGTGAAGATATTTTTTTTTGTGAAATTTCTATCTTTTGTGTTTGAGAGTTCTTATTCACGATACGATTAATTATTCACGATATCTGACTATTCACGAATCACGGCGACTATTCACCGAAAAATAAAATTTCTTCTTTTGTCCAAAATATCTATTATGGATACTAGCTTTGATTGTATCCATGTTTTGATCATTCTTGAATTTTACTCCACTCTAATTACTTATGAAGTATTTTGAACTTGGATTGTTTAAAATACGAATCCTTAATATTTGTTTTTTGTTTCAATGGATTCGCTTTTTATTAAAATATTTTTCATCATCCTCGACCCTAAATGATGATATTTCTTGAATATCTTTGGCCCGTAGTGCAAAGATGAATGATTTCTTGATGAATATCTTTTGCCCGTAGTGCAAAGATGAGCAGTGTTAAGATGAACACGATCGATCGATTAATATCTTTGGCCCGTAGTGCAAAGATGAAGCAGTGTTTAGATGAACATGAATTAATCGATGAATATCTTTGGCTGTAGTGCAAAGATGAATATTTGATTCGTATATATATTGATTGATGTTACAGGATAAAATATCGATGATGAACTTTTAAATTCATATATAGAAGATAGTAGTTTGCATTCTCTACTTAACTCTTCTAATGAATTATTATTTTCATCATAAGATTGATTTAAAAGCGGTTGTCTATTGTATTCTATTAGATTTTTCCCTGTTGGAGACTAACGATAATTTGTTGTATATTATCTTAGTTATAATATTTTTTACTGGGCTAGTTGAGCTCACCCTTTTCCTTTTTGTTCTATTTTTCTTCTCAGGAGGCGAGAATGTAGCGAGTACTAGTTGGGGTATGGAATGAAGGTTCTAGAGAGAGTTGTTTAGTAGTCCTCACCATTTTTGTAAAATAATGTATCAATAATTATGATGGGGATATATTTGCATGTGGATATTGTCTAAATAGCAATATCTGTATTTAAACTCACAGTTTATATGTTGTAATAATAAAGTTGTAGTTATTTCTGTACCATGTATTTGGCGACTCAGAATGGGTTGGATGAAATGGACCTATTTTGGGGGCGTCACACTAATGATAATTTGTTGTATATTATCTTAGTCATAATATTCTTTACTGGGCTAGTTGAGCTCACCCTTTTCCTTGTTGTTCCATTTTTCTTCTCAGGAGGCGAGAATGTAGCGAGTCTTAGTCGGGGTATATGAATGAAGGTTCTAGAGAGAGTTGTTTAGTAGTCCTCACCATTTTTGTAAAATAATGTATCAATAAATGTTATGAGGATTTATTTGAGTATAGATATTGTCTAGAAGATAATATTTGTATTCAAACTCACATTTTTACTGTTGTATTAATAAAGTTGTAGTTGTTTTTGTTCCATGTATTGACAACTCAGAATGGGTGATGTATACCTATTTTGGGGGCGTCACAAGTCCGGTCCGAAAAACCAAAAAATCAAAAAATCGATTGTTTTGAACAGCCCTAGTCACTACCACCTCCCTCATAAATACTCCATAGTCACCAACTTCAACTAAAAATAAAGCATACTTATATTAACAAAACAAAATACTAAGTAGAGAATAAAAATAATCACTAAAATTAAATCTATATAATTTTGCAATCACATGAATTCACAAAGTTGAATAAATTGACTATAAGTAATCACAATGTTTATAAAATCAGAATAATAAAAGTTAACCCTAAAACACATAAAAACATATTTTAAATACTAAACAATAAGCTGAAAATCTTAATTACATATTTGAGAAATTCTTCTTTTTTCTCTGGATAAATGCTTTTTAGCATGTGTGGTCATCTCATCTTTCAGACTGGTAGATGCTTGACTCTTTGCTGTTAATGCCTCGTGAGTTTTCTTACTTGGTCTTCAGACTACAAGATTGACTGTGGCCAAGGATTGGTCTTGTTGATATGGCTTTTAAGAACATGGACAATATTTCGACAAAAAATCTTTTCAAATTCGGACATTAAAAGATTATTAATTTTAAAATATTTTTAATTTTATAATTTTTATAATTTCCTTAATTATATTTGTTATTAGTTATATAAAAAACATTTTTTAGTAATTACAAAAATAACTAAATAACTCTTTTTATTTTTTTAATTTCTACCATGTATTTTTTGCTAAAATTTACGATTTTATTATAAATTTCTTTCATTTCCCCTAAATATATTTCACATTCTCCTTAATTTTAATTAGCATATTTTTTGGATTTTTTATTTTATAAATGGCTTAATTATAAATAAAATTTTATTTGATATTAATTATAAAAATAATTAAATATATTTTTATTTATTTTCTTGTTTTTTTATATTATACTTTAAATATTTTTTTCATTTTCTTCATAAAAATTTTCCTCCAAATCTACATAATCACTGTCACGTCACACAAGGACGCCACATCGGTTTTTTTTTTTTTGACAACTCAACAACTTAGCTGTCTTTTTCCGTTAAAATCAAAGTATTTAACGGTTTTTTTAAATTTGTGTTAGAAAAGTCGAGTACAGTGAGTTGACTATAAGAAAAAAAAGTTCAACGACCCATTTGTAAGTAGACGTAAAGTACAATGACTTAAAAAGCATTTAACCCAAATAAATTATGATAAGCTACATATGATTTGCTACTAAACAGAAGATTCTTTATTTCAACAATTTAATTAAATATTATTAAATCAAATGAGAAAATTTGTTCATGGACAGAGAGGATACTTTATATAATCCCATCATTTTCTTATAATGACACATCAATTGTATACTTATACTATGTGTTATATATATATATATATACACAACTGTATATTATATAGTAGAGATATGACGACGAGTGTTTTAGGTTATAGTGACGGTTTATCCGTCGTCATAGCTCAGAATAGTTATGGCGACGTGTGAAACCGTCGCTATTGTAAGACCCCAGCTTTTATAAATAAAGATGAATTTTTCTATAAATATTATTTTTGAATATTATGGAATAAATTTGATATAATGTTATAGTTGTGGGTAATATTTATAAATTTTGCAAAGTATGCAAGTTGTTATAAAATATTCGTTTGGTGGGGAATATTCTTTTGTTAGGGAATATTAAATACAATGGCTCAATCATTGGTGGACCTTACAACATTATTGTCGGATTGAGAAAGCGACAAAAATATTTTTATAAAAATAACGGCGGAGGTGTTACCGATTAAAGCTGTTGAACTACCCGGTGGTAAAAAAATACGATGTCTGGCGTGGTTGCGTAAGAGTAGCGCGGTATTGATTATTGATGCTTACGTGAGAAGTCCTTTCAATTTATGCTCAATTGTTGCTATGATAATTCTTGCATCATATCTCTTATATTATTGATTGATTATTGTCGCATATAAATATCATCCGTATAATATGTTATAGTATTAAATCAATAATTGAGGCGACAAGTTATAAATGATTAATAATTATTGAAAGATTAAATATGTGTTATGATTTGTGGTAAGTTTGATTATTTTATGGGGGGCTCATATGTCATCATCTAAGAGTCTCTTCATCAATAGTATTTACCTTCGTCGATAGTAATTACCCTTGTGAATAGTATTTACCTTCGTCGATAGTAATTACCCTTGTGAATAGTATTTACCTTCGTCAATAGTAATTACCCTTGTGAATAGTATTTACCCGTCGATAGTAATTACCCTTGTGAATAGTATTTACCTTCGTCGATAGTAATTATCCTTGTGAATAGTATTTACCTTCGTCGATAGTAATTACCCTTGTGAATAGTATTTACCTTAAATCGATAGTATTTACCAACCGTTAATAGTAATTACCTTTACCAGACGTCGAACCACTTGTCGTTTCACATTCTTGGCGTCGAACCACTTGTCGTTTCACATTATAAAGCGTCAAACCAATTCGTCAAGCCACTTGCCTTTCACACGACGACGGTCTTTAAGCTAGAAATCTTCTATAAATAGAGGCCTAGGGCTTCATTATTTTCACGAATTCATTCAAAGCTATAGAGAGAAAGTATAGAGAATAAGAGAAAGAAGAAGAGTATTTTGTTACTTACTGCTTTGCAGATTCAATCTCCTACCAAAGGTAAGGGGTGTTATTCTTCTTCTTGAAGAGAACTTACATTATTCCATTCCTTATTATTACTGTTGGAATAACTTGTAAAAGTGGCATACCTATACATAACTTCTGTGATACGTGGCGTACCTATACTTGGTGAAATCCTTATGTTATTCCATTGCTTATTTATTACATTGGAATAACTTTGTATAATGGTTTACCCTATACTTGGTGACATTCTTCTATTATTACATTTGGAACATCACATGCGTGTGTTTTACAATGGGACACTGGTTCCGATTTTATTATTACATTGGAACATCCATGCACGTGTGTTTTACAGGACTGGTTAAAATCTTTATCATTATTCTGTTGGAATATCTGTCGTGTGTTTTACACCGGATCTGGTTCCATCTTTATTATTACATTGGAACATCACCGTCGATTGTGAATTTCACACGACTGGTTAGATTATTATTATTACATTGGAATAACTTTGCATACCAAGCAATCTGCGCATGCATGGTGATTTCTTTTGTTATTCCATTCTTTATTATACCCGGTTGGTTAAAACTTTGACTTATACTCCATGAAATTAGTAGAATATCCTTGATATTTGCGTTTCATCCGATATCTTTTCACGGAAATATTCTTCCGACCATTCTTGAATTTTTACTCTGTAAACGAGTATTATGTTGACAATTTGGGCGTTAATAATTCATGGATTAAATAATTTTGAACTTGTTTTATTGAATTATTATATCATTGTCATCATCCTCGTATTTATATTATGTTATCTTTGGCTTACATAGTGCATAGATGAACTTAGTATGATTATGACCGAGGATCATTCGGTATAATCGTGACTTGATATAAATGATGTGACAAAAGTCCTCGGTGGCACAGTAATGCATTGATGGATAGTTTTTGGTATGATTATGACCATGGGTGATTCTTGGTATAGTCGTGATAATTGATAATTTGATGAAAATCCTTGGCCGTAGTGATGCGGATAATTAGATGTGGTGGTTTATTTATTAAAAGTGAGTCTCAATGATAAAAATTGATGAAAACCTTTTAAAACCTAAAAGATAGTAGACTTTATTTTCTACTTGACTCTTTTAATGGATTGTATATTCACTATGATTAAAGCTGGTTGTCTATTGTATTTTATCGGTTTAACATTATTGAAGACTATTGATAATTTATTACGCATTATCTTAGTCATAATATTTCTTCTTTGGGCTAGTTGAGCTCACCCTTTCTTTCTTTATTCTCTCTTGAAATGATAATATATTTGGACGAGTCGGGAAGCAGTGATGGTCTGAAGATAGCATTAGTAGTCCTCACTATACGTAAAATAGTGTGATAATAAGCTATAATGAGGACTTTTGTTTGAGTTTGTATAATATCTAGTAGAAGCGATATTTGTATTTAAACTCACGATTTATGTAATTATTGTACTTACAGTTATGTTAATAAGTTGTATTTAAATTACATACCATGTAAGTGGCGACTCAAGATGGGTGATGTATACCTAATTTTGGGGGCGTCACGGTTGGTATCGAGCTTAGGGATGTGATCCACAGCTAAGATGTGAGAATAGTACTAGGAGGGAGGAGGGGAATACCTTGTTAGTATGACCTACCTAAGTTTATGTCTTTATTTTATTGGTTGGTGGGAAGATAAGGATAATTTGTTACATGTCAATTAACCTTTTGTTTTGTGGCGATATCTGAAAATGACATCCGAGAATGTTGAGAATATGATGGAGGCCTTGACGATCGTTGATTCACCACATATCAATAATCAAGTTAATGTGCATCATCGAGGCGACAATCCTCATGCTGAAACAACAACTTGACCAAATGACAAATGATCAAATGTTAGGAGGCTTTATGCAATTTATGCAAGCAATGACGAGGCGACTCTGTCCAAAAGCGTAGGTGGAAACACGGAAAACTCTCGAGGCGGTCACCGCTAAACAATTTAAGGAGCTGGGACCACCGGAGTTTAAGGAGAGCAAAACCACTTCGGCGGAAGCATGGATAAAGCAGATTACCAAGATATTTGATGTCTTGGGATGCTCAGGAAGCAAAGGTTCCACTGCCGCCTTTATGTTGTTGCGAGAGGCGGATTATTGGTGGGAATCGGTAAAAGCGTACTCAACCAAATTTATCTTGAAGATATCTTGGGAGAAGTTCGGGGAGTACATTCGGCGACAAATACTTTCACGAAAGTATTCGCCACATGAAGGAGGTGGAGTTTATCAAGTTGGAACAAAACAATATGGCCAGAGTGTCATGATACGAGGCAAAATTTGCGGAGTTATCACGGTTCGTCCCCACTTGGTGGATAATGAAGAGAGAATGGCGCGAATGTTTTTAAGAGGTTTGAAGCAGGAATCGTCAACATCTTATTCTCATAAAGCGTGTTTGTATTGAGATGTTGTAAATAGGGCTCGATTAGTGGAGTAGCGATAATGAGTCAGTATGAACTAAAAAGAAGCGGTAAGCAAAATTATAATACCGGCGAGAATAGTCATCGGCGGTGACAACAAGCGTGAGAGGAATCAACAGGCGAGATATGGTAACCACTTCGGTGGTAATCGAAGGGCCAAAACAATAGAATGGACATTTCGAAAAGGAGATTCAACAATGATGGAAAGAGCGTCAAGACCTGGCACCCATTGTTAAGGAAGAGAAAGACCACCTATCGTATGCTTCAAATGCGGAGGAGAGGGACACATCGATCAAAGCTGCGTCATGCCAGTCAAAGCATGTTATAATTGTGGAAAGAAGGTCACTTAGCTCGATTTTGTCGTTTAGAAGACAAATTCACCTAGGATGGAGGCACCAAAGGCCGTCCCGGAAAATTCAAAAGCCAGTAGTCTGAGGAGAGCATTTGTTGTGACCTCCCAAAGAGCAAGAGAATCGAATGAGGTCATCACGGGTAAGCTTATCATAAACTCTAATGAAGTCTATACTTTATTTGATCTGGGTTCTACCCATTCTTTTATTTCTCCCTACTTGCGCTCATCGATTAAATTTGACTCTGGAGAAATTAGACTTTGACTTATCTGTGGAAACTCAGTTGGGAGAAACCTTCATTACATCCATTTGTTTATAAGTCTTGTTTGGTTCAAATCGGTACCCTCATATTACCCTGTCGATCTTATTTCACTAAAAATACTTGCATTTGGCGTGATTACAGGGATTGATTGGTTAACTACTTATCATGCAAAAATTGATTGTTTTCGTAAGGTTGTTAGCTTTCATATTCGAATCAACCTATTATGCGAATTCAAACGACCAAACCATTAAAATCAATCACGGTCATCTCAAGCCATAAAAGCTATTCGTTTATTGAAAAGCGGATGTCAAGCTTTCTTAGCTCATATCATGATTTAAATAAAAATCGTCGGTTTTAAGCGATATTCCTATTGTTAATAAATTTCTGACGTATTCCCGAAGAACTTCTGGCCTACCCCGGGCGTGAAATTGAATTTTGTATCGACCTTGAACCCGGTACAAAACCTATTTCCAAAGCCCCATATCGAATGGCTCTATTGAACTTGGGAGTTAAAGACCCAGCTGCGAGGAATTGTTAGACATTGGCTTTATTCGTCTAGTACTTCTCCTTGGGGTGCTCATTACTGATTCGTGAAGAAGAAAGATGGGAGTATGCGACTTTGTATTGATTATCGGGAGTTGAATCACGTCACCATCAAAAATAGGTATCCATTGCCACGTATTGATGACTGTTTGACCCGATTGCAAGGAGCAAATTCTTTTCAAAGATTGATCTTCGTTAGGATATCACCAATTGAAGATTAGAACCGTGACATTCCAAAGGCGGCTTTCGAGAACTCGATGCGGGCATTATGAATTCCTAGTCGTATCATTTGGATTGACTAATGCTCTCTCTTGCCTTCATGGATATGATGAGCCGAGTATTGAGGAATATTTAGATCACTTTGTGGTCGTCTTTATTGATGACATCCTTATTTATTCCAAAAGCCGTGAAGATCATGAGCAACACTTGAGGCGACACTCCAAAAGCCGTGAATATAAACTTTATTCCAAGTTGAAGAAATGCGAGTTACGGCGAAGAAGTAGCATTCCTTGGGCACGTGGTATCAAGTCATGGAATATCTGTCATTGACCAGAAAGATTGAAGCCATTCAGCTGGAACAACCTAAATCGATGGACCGAAGTCGTAGCTTTCTCGGTTTAAATTTGGTTATTATCGGAGATTCGTGGAAGGATTTTCTCGAATCGCTATTCCATCGACTTCGGTGACTCGGAAAGATACAAAGTTCGGTTGGAAGCGAAGAATGTGAGAAGAGTTTTCAAGAACTCAAGAGGAGACTTATTTAAAGACTGTTACGACAATACCATCGGCTCGGAGGATTTGTCATCTCTGATGATGCTTGAAGCAAAGGGTTGGGATGTGTTCTCATGCAACATGGAAAAGTAATAGCTTTATGCCTCGCGACAACTCAAAAGAATATGAGAGGAATTATCCTACTCATGATCTAGAGTTAGCATTATTTATCTTCTTGCACTTAAAATTTGGAGGCATTACTTGTATGGGAGAAAGTGGAGATCTTTACGGATCATAAAAGCCTCAAATATTTCTTCACTCAAAAGGAACTCAACATGCGACAACGACGTTGGCTTGAAGCCATTGAAAGATTATGATCATACCATCAATACCATCTGGGAAAAGCAAGCGTGGTAGGTGGCGCATTGAGTAGGAAATCATATGCAAGTACAAGTGCGATATTGTCATATGAGCCCATTTTGTGTGACTTGCAAAGGATGGAGATAGAATTAAAGACTCGAGGGGACGCGTGTGATGATAAATGAGTATCTGAGTAGAAGCCAAACTTTAATTGATAAAGTTAAAGTCGCTCAAGCTACTGGACACTGAGGCGATGCGTATGAGGAAGAAAGTCAAGAAGGTGCTATCTTAGGAAGCAAGAATCGATGAAGAAGGAATACTTGAGTCGACTCCGGACTTTGTGTTCTAACGATACGATTTAAAGTATAATATCATGATGGAAGCGCACAACACACCATTTGCAATCCATCACAGGAGTACCAAAATGTATCATGATATTCGTCATACATTTTGGTGGAGCAATATGAAGAGAGAGAGAAGCGTTGTTTATCTCAAGGTGTCTAACTTGTCAGCGAGTTAAAGCGGAGCATCAGTACCAAAAGGTCCATTGCAACCACTTGAAATTCCAGAATGGAAGTGGGAGCACATTACCGTGGATTTCGTTCACGGTCTTCCTAAGGTTTCTCAAGGTATTGATGCGATTTGGGTCATTGTTGATAGATTGACCAAGTCCGCTCATTTCTTACCGAAATCGAGAAACTTATACACTTGAAGCGTCTTGCTCAGTATATACATAAGCGAGATTGTAAGGCGCATGGTATGCGGTATCCATAGTTTACGATCGAGACCCAAGATTCACTTCACGATTTTGGGTTAGTTTGCAAAAAGCTATGGGCACGGACTTACGATTTAGCTTCGGCATATCATCCTCGGACGGAATGACGATCGGAGAGGACTATTCAAACTCTTGAAGATCTATTAAGACTCTGTGTCCTTGATTTCAAGGGAGTTGGGACAAGTTCTTACCATTGGTGGAGTTTTCCTACAACAACGAGTTATCAAGCAAGTATTGGCATGGCTCCATTCGAGCAGCATTGTATGGAAGAAAGAGTCGTTCTCGATATCTTTGGGATGAGGTGGGTGAAAGCAACGTTGTTGGGGCCAGGAGTTGATACGTATGACTACGGAAAAGATTCAAATGATCCGACAACGTATAAAAACCTCACAAAATCGACAAAAGAGTTATCTTGATCTTCATCGAAAGGGCGTGGAATTCGATATAGGAGATCGTGTTGTTAAGAGTTGCTCCATGGAAAGGAGTTACAAGATTTGGAAGGAGAGGAAAACTTAATCCTCGATTCATCGGTCCATTTTAATCCTCGATCGAGTAGGGCGTGGCCTATAGACTCGCTTTTCTGCTTGAAATATGTCTCGTGTTCATAACGTTTTCACATATCTATGTTACGTAAATATGTGAAAGACCCGAACCATATTATTGAGTTAGAAGCCGGACGAAATAGCGGAAGATTTGACGTATATGAAGAGGTACTGTTCAAATTTTGGATAAGAAAGAACATATTCTACGCTCGAGGTTATACCTCAAGTCAAAGTTTTATGGAGGAACCACGATGTTGAGGAAATGACTTGGGAGTTAGAATGCGAAATGAAATCAAGGTATCCTTACCTCTTGACATACCAGTATCGCCCTAATTTCGGGGAGAAATTTCATAAGAAGGGAGGTTGTAAGACTGACTTTTATAAATAAAGATGAATTTTTCTATAAATATTATTTTTGAATATTATGGAATAAATTTGATATAATGTTATAGTTGTGGGTAATATTTATAAATTTTGCAAAGTATATGAGTTGTTATAAAATATTCGTTTGGTCGGGGAATATTCTTTTTGTTAGGGAATATTAAATACTGATGGCTCAATCATTGGTGGACCCCACAACATTATTGTCGGATTGAAAACGACAAAAAAATTTTTTATAAAAATAACGGCGGAGGTGTTTCTAATTAAAACTGTTGAACTACCGATTGGTAAAAGACATGCGATGTCTGGCGTGGTTTGCGTAGTAGCCTTACGCGGTATTGATTATTGATCTTACGTGAGAAGTCACTCATTTATGCTTTCAATTATTGCTTCTGATAATTCTTGCATCATATCTCTTATATTATTGATTGATTATTGTCACGGTATCATACGTATAATATGTTATAGTATTAAATCAATAATTGAGGCGACAAGTTATAAATGATTAATAATTATTGAAAGATTAAATATGTGTTATGATTTGTTGTAAGTTTGATTATTTTATGGGGGCTCGTATATGTCATCATCTAAGAGTCTCTTCACGTGATAGTATTTACCTTCGTCGATAGTAATTACCCTTGTGAATAGTATTTACCTTCGTCGATAGTAATTACCCTTGTGAATAGTATTTACCTTCGTCGATAGTAATTACCCTTGTGAATAGTATTTACCTTCGTCGATAGTAATTATCCTTGTGAATAGTATTTACCGCCATCGATAGTAATTACCCCGTGAATAGTATTTACCGTCGATAGTATTTACCTTCGTTAATAGTAATTACCTTTACAGACGTCGAACCACTTGTCGTTTTCACATTCTGAGCGCCGAACCACTTGTCGTTTCACATTTACGCGTCCAAACCGATTAAATCGAGCCACTTGCCTTTTCACACGACGGTGCTAAGCTAGAAATCTTCTATAAATAGAGGCCTAGGGCTTCATTATTTTCACGAATTCATTCAAGCTATAGAGAGAAAGTATAGAGAGAATAAAGAGAAAGAAGAAGAGTATTTTGTTACTACACCTTTGTAAAGATTCAATCTCCTACCAAAGGTAAGGGTGTTATTCTTTCTTCTTGAAGAGAAACACATTATTCCATTCACTATTATTACATTGGAATAACTTTTGTAAAAGTGGCATACCCTATACATAACTTTGTATACGCAGTACCCTATACTTGGTGAAATCCTTATGTTATTCCATTGCTTATTTATTACATTGGAATAACTTTGTATCGTGATTTACCCTATACTTGGTGACATTCTTCTATTATTACATTGGAACATCACATACGTGTGTTTTACAGGACTGGTTAATTTTTTTATTATTACTGTTGGAACATCCTCATGTGTTTTTACAGGACTGGTTCCGCTCTTTATCATTACATTGGAATATCCTATACGTGTGTTTTACACCGGATCTGGTTCCATCTTTATTATTACATTGGAACATCACAGCCGATTGTGAATTTCAC
Source organism: Panax quinquefolius (assembly GCA_020205615.1). NCBI lineage: Eukaryota > Viridiplantae > Streptophyta > Magnoliopsida > Apiales > Araliaceae > Panax > Panax quinquefolius. The sequence goes on from CM035164.1 coordinate 8,690,015, forward strand.
ACGACTGGTTCCGTTATTATTATTACATTGGAATAACTTTATGCATGCTGGCAATCGCATGCATGGTGATTTCTTTTGTTATTCCATTCTTTATTATACCCGGTTGGTTAAAACTTTGACTTTATACTCCATGAAATTAGTAGAATATCCTTGATATTTGCGTTTCATCGATATCTTTCACGGAAATATTCTTGACCATTCTTGAATTTTACTCTATGTAAACGGTAGATATGTTGACAATTTGGACGTTAATAATTCATGGATTAAATAATTCTTGAACTTGTTTTATTGAATTATTATGTCATTTCATCATCATCCTCATGTTATATTATGTTATCTTTGGCTTACGTGCATAGATGAACTTAGTATGATTATGAATGAGGATCATTCGGTATAATCATGACTTGATATAAATGATGTGACAAAAGTCCTCGATGGCTCTGTAATGCATTGATGGATAGTTTTTGGTATGATTATGACCATGGGTGATTCGGTATAGTGAATATGACCATTGATAATTTGATGAAAATCCTTGGATAGTAGTGCGGGGATAATTAGATGTGGTGGTTTATTTATTAAAAGTTGAGTCTCAATGATAAAATTGATGAAAACCTTTTAAAACCTAAAAGATAGTAGACTTTATTTTCTACTTGACTCTTTTAATGGATTGCATATTCATTGCAGATTAAAGCTGGTTGTCTATTGTATTTTATCGGTTTAACATTATTGAAGACTATTGATAATTTATTACGCATTATCTTAGTCGTAATATTTCTTCTTGGGCTAGTTGAGCTCACCCTTTCTTTCACTTTGTTCTCTTGAAATGATAATATAAATTTGGGGACCTGGGGAAGCAGTGATGGTCACGAAGATAGCATTAGTAGTCCTCATTTATTACGTAAAATAGTGTGATAATAAGCTGTAATGAGGACTTTTGTTTGAGTTTGTATAATATCTAGTAGAGCGATATTTGTATTTAAACTCACGGTTTATGTCGTATTATGTACGACAGTTATGTTAATAAGTTGTATTTAAATTTACGTACCATGTAAGTGGCATTTCAAGATGGGTGATGTATACTACTAATTTTGGGGGCGTCCACAATTTATAACTTTTAAAAATCGTCGCCATAATCGATTGTATAATACATGAGATGTGTATATACATTTTCCTACTTATATTATATATATATATATATATATATATATATATATATATATATATATATATATATAAGGAAAAGGTGCAAAAATGCCCGCTGATGTTTATACGGATGTCCCACTCCCACCCTAAACTAATTTTTTTTCTCCAAAAGTACCCTTAACGTTTACATTTTAGGTCGACCATTTACCCTTTTATAACGGAGATGCCACATGACTAACTCATTGTCATCGTGGACAATTTTTCTTGACGTGACAAAACAGAAAATTATATTTACATCATTTAATCATTTAATCAAAATACTTAAATTAATCGAAACAAAAAAAATACTAAAATTCAAAATAAAAAAAGCATAACATATTTAGTGTTGTAATTTTAAATTCAATTTAAATATTTGTTTACAAAAATATTATAATTAATGATACCTTTTATATAATTTATAATTATTGTAATTTATTATATAAAATTAGTCAAATTTTATTTTAAAATACCTCAAATAATAATAAAATAATAATAATAATAATAATATTCATAGGTATTATTATTATTATTATTAATAGGTAGGGAGTAATTAATTTACTTATAAAGTTTCATCCGGACACATTTTCACATTATTTTTTTAATTGAAACTTAATGGTAAATTCAATGCAGAATTAAGAAATGCAAAAAGAAAAAAAAATGGGCTTACTTTTTGAGGGAGGTAGGTATACTTATTTTACCTGCGGGTCACCAATCCAACGAAGCGAACTTAATGGTAAATAATAATAATAATAATAATAATAATAATAATAATAAAATAATAATAATAGGTATTATTATTAATAATAATTGTTGTAAAATAATAATAATAGGTATTATTATTATTATTATTATTTGAGGTATTTTAAAAATAAAATTTGACTAATTTTATATAGTAAATTATAATAATTATAAATTATATAAAAGGTATCATTAATTATAATATTTTTTGTAAACAAATATTTAAATTGAATTTAAAATTACAACACCAAATATGTTATGCTTTTTTTATTTTGAATTTTAGTATTTTTTTATTTCGATTAATTTAAGTATTTTGATTAAATGATTAAATGATGCAAATATAGTTTTCTGTTTTGCCACGTCAGCAAAAATTGTCCACATATTAACAGAGTTAGTCTATGTGGCATCTCAGTTAAGATAGGAGTTGACTAAAACCTAAACGTAACGCTACGATACTTTTGAAAAAAAATTAGTTTAGGGTGAAAATGGGACATCCATGTAAACATCAAGGATATTTTTGCACCTTTGCCCTATATATATAATATTGACAATTTGACACTATCAAAATGTGATGTGATATCAGTATTTTTCAAATTCAAAATTTGTTTTATATAACAATTTGGTTATTATTGTAATAATAAATGTGTTGCCGACAATAATTATATATATATATATATATATATATATATATATATATATATATATATATATATATAATTAGTCTTGACTCAACTTTTCCGAAATACAAACAGTCCCGCTCTCTTTTGCAAGTATTACATTGACCAACGTCAGTAGATAGCTCAAATAACGATGGATCAAGGATAAATTAACTTTTGGTACTTGTATTGTACTGGAACACGATTTACAATTTGATATTTGAAGTGAAAAAAAGTTATAAATTGATGATTGTAATCAAAAAATGTTACACTCCGTTAAACATTAGGAACACGACTTATAATTTGGTATCCGAAATAAAAAAAGTTATAAACTGATGAAAAAATTACTCTCTCCGTCCCAGGATAAAAGTCCTGGTGAATTTTTCAGGCAGATTAAGAAGATGAATAAAATGACAAAATTATCTATAATAATGTCATTAAATATGGAGAGAGAATTAGAATAAGAAAAATATGAGATATTTAATATTAAGGGTATAATAGAAAAATATGTGTAAAAGTTTGATTATTAAAAAAAATGAATATTTAACATGAGACTACTTAAAATAGTAATAAAATTTTTTATCATGGACGGATGGAATTAGCCTTATATGACATTGACAAGTTTCATATATGGCTAATTATTTTTTTCATTCCCACACAATTTTAGATTCCTTAAGAATTTGCATTTGTACAAAACAATAAATATAAAATTTTAATTTATTTTACGGTTCAATTTAAATATAAATATAAAATTTTAATTTATTTTATTTTCACCACAATATAAATATTTTCCGGTAAACAACAAACTAAAAGGAGTATAAATAAAGAAACCCATAAAACATCTACTCTCAGAGCTGTCCCAACATCCCCAGCCACACCGCCCCAGGTTCGTTCTCTCTCTCCTTGCATATAAATTCAAGTTCTGTTTCTGCAACTTTAAATTGTCGGTTTTTATTTTTCCAATGTTGGTTTATCTTCAATGGAACAAAAATGGCAAGTGTTACTTTTAGATTTTTCCATTAATGTGCTTCTTGAACGAGCAACTTTGACTTAAATTTTGCTGAGCAGCATTGATCCATAGACTAACCCAGAACTTCACTTATTTTTTTAGGTTTTTTTTTTTGTTTTCAATGTAAATTTCCGAGGCGAAGGGCTTGTTTGTTTCTGAAAATGCGATTTTATTACTCTCTTTAATTCCATTGTGTTCTTCTTTATAAATTTAAGACAGATTATAGATCTTGAATTCTTATGAAGAAGAGCTCATGAAACTTGTCAATGCAATTTAATTATCTCTCTTGATCCTATAAAACCATCTGGTACTAGTTCTTTATGGCTTTTGCTGTGAAAAAATTAGTGATATTAATTGTATTATCACGCTCACAAATTTAAGGCTTCCACGGCAGACTGCGTGAGATTCAACTACAATCTACGTAATAGATTTGCAGGGGGGACTGGATATGGGTTTTGAATTTAATCTTACTTCAATTGGGTTTTGTGAAGTTTAAATTTTGAAAACTGATATTTTTCATGTAGAAATATCAAAAATTCATCTGAAAATATCATTTTCCTAAATTTTTTATCCTTATCATATGCAGAGTACTTTTTTCTTAAATATCCTTTTCCTTTTGCTTATTCTATTGTACACAAGTTCCTTATTCTCAGTAATTAAATAATTGATCAGGAGAGGTCAGATTTGCTTAGGTAATACCTTTTGGTTGATCTGCCTAGTAAGTGTAGAAATATAGTTGAATATTATTTTTGCCCAGTTGGATGATTCTGAAATATCCACAACTTTTGTTTTTTTCCTTGGGCATGGACTAACTCTTACTGCTCCCTCCATCTCAAAATAATATAAGAGCATTTTATTAAAAATATAAAAAATTAAGGAGAACTTATTCCTTTGAAAATAAGGCACTCCACAATCACTTTTTATATTTTGAAAAGTCATTTTGCTTATATATCATGGTAAAAAATTAAGGAGAACTTATTCCTTTGAAAATAAGGCACTCCGCAATCACCTTTTATATGTTTAAAAGTCATTTTGCTTATATATCATGGAGCGAAATTAAAAGTCTTTTACTCTTTTATTTTGGAATAGAGATTAAATTTTCTTCCCCCCTTATGAAACATTTTTCAAATAAATGATGGACGATTTGGTAGCTTGGTCCCACAGAAACCTTGTAGCCCTATGAATATTGTAAGGTGAATACTGTTGGATAGGGCTGTCAATGAGCCAAATCTTGACCTTGATTTGATCTGCTCTAATATAATTTACTAGTTGTCCCGTGCCTCCGGCACTACATGGACGGTGAGATTTATCCAAACTTTGGACGGCCCAAATGATTTATTAGGATGAACAGGAAATTCAAAATCAGTTTTATTTTGTTAGATAGATTGTATCAAAACGGCAGCTCATTTATCTACTGATTTGTGATAAATTGATCCATTGGATCAGTATTTTAAATGAGTCAAATCATGGATCTAATTTGATTTGACCCACTGATCCACCAAAACAAAAAAATCTCTTATATTTCAATTTCCTACTTGCGTAATAGTCTGTGGCTCAAACTGTTTTCAACGAAGAAAATCTCAATCCAAACACCAAACATAACATACCATTACTTTCCATTGTTCGTTCCACCTGCAGCTTTCATACTTTGTGATGGATAGTTACAGACAATTTTCCACCATCCTTCAAAATCATCAACCAGTAACAACTATTACCAAACTCAAATTGTAATAATCTTTTAAAACAGATTACCTTAATTAGTGTCACTCACTTGCTACTAGAATGAAAATCATCATAATAACCACGCAAGACGACTTGGAGATGATACTAGCACAACTGATTTATTTGTTTATTTTCTTTAATTTCGCCTTCTTACACTGCTAAGGGTTTTCTTCTTTTTTTTTTTCTTTTTCATGTTACCTTGCAATCTCAATGACCCGTGTGGAGCTATATTTGGTTTTGATTCCTGGTTTATATATCTATAGAAAAGTTGTATTTATATTAAATGAAATCTTTGTTTACTTTAAGTGAATTTATATAGATATGTTCGGTTTAATTAAATGAAATCTTTATAGAAAAAGTAATTTTTGAACATGAAAAATTGGACTTTTTGGATAGAGAAAGTGAGAAAATGTAGTGAGATAAAGTTTGAAAAAATTAAAGTGAGAAAAAGTAAAAAGTTCAGAGAGATTTAAGTAATATTATTTCATAAGTTAATATAATTTATAAATAATAACATTTTATAAATTAATATAGTTGTACAAATAATTTTTATTTAAATGGATCGATTTGGATCAGGATTCATATTGTCGGATCAAGTGGATCATGGAGTTTATCAATGATCCATTACATAATGAATTAGATCATTTATCCATTATCATATTTGGTGGATCATGCTGGATCAGAGCAAATATCTGACCCATTGGCAGGCTTAGTGCTGTATGACATTAGATTTCACTAGCATATTTGACCGTTTGTGGGTCCTAGTTGCCTAAAATAGAATATTAGCTCTGGTTGATTCTAGATTTCACCAGTGCGTTTGACGGTTAAGCTGGGTAAACATATAATGATTAGGCCTTGTATTTTGTTTTACTATTACATTCCATTTGATTCTAACTTTGACAAAGCATAAGCAGTCAGTCATCCAAGTTAATCTCCCAGTAATGCTTGCTTCAAATATGGTTTGTGTTATTGGAGTCCTGGCCTTGAGGCACTTGCTCTTCACTGCCAAAATTTCTTGATGGACAGAACTGATTTTCTATGATGATAGTAATTCAGGTTGTGGTTTTACAATATATCAATAATTGAATTTCCAAATTGGTAGAATATGTAATTCCGTCAAAATATATTAGAAAAAGCATTCGATGGTCGGTTGCTCTTCGCCATACTCATAACCTCGTATAGTGTATTTTTTATTATTTTTTAAATAATCTTTTTGACATGCATTCTGTTATCTCCTACTGAATTTTAGCAATTTAGGTCATTGAATCAAGGAAGTTGACCTTTACACTATTGTTATTTTCAGATGATCTCATCAATCATCCAACCTCCTGAATTTTGCCACCTTTAATGGGCTGCTTTTGCTCAAAGAAAGAAAGACGCACACCTGGTTATGAGGAGCCTACTGTTCTTGCATCTGAAACATCGTGTGAGTATTCATCGTGTCTCAGTTCTCAAATTACTCGGTTGGCTTTAAAGATATATGTTAATCCTGCTTATCTTGAACATTTCAACAAAATGTCCTAACTACAAATAAGCAAGACAATTGGCTACAACATAATAAGAAAACATACCAATTTTGATAAGTAGGAAGCGTGCTATTTTATATTGATAATGTATAATTTTTCAAATAATGCCTCCACGAGGACTGAACCTATTCCCATATAACTATGGAAGGTAGGATCTCATACCCCTCGAAATAGAGCTCAATGACAGAAGCCTTACTGACACGCATTGAATAGTTTGGCCCCAATTAATGTCTTAGTCAATAAGAAGCCTAATCTGTGCCCCCTCGTGATTATGGACTATCTTTGGACAACGAGCTCCAGCCGCAGAGCTCAGGCTCGGAATTACTTTCTGGATGCATTTCTGTGGATAGATGTGCATCAATCTGATAATCTAAAAAGATATCCGGTAGAAGGAAACAAATCTTTAGATAAGTAGTGAAAAAAACTAAACTTCCCTTCCTCTCTTTGGTAGTTAAGAAAATCTTAATTGTGCAGATAAGGGATCCTGTTAAAATTTTAACATGCATGCTGCAACAATAAAATTGATTGCATTAACTTATGGTATTATCTCTATGCAGTTACAGTGAGTGAAGTAGAGGCCTTGTACGAGCTATATAAAAAAATAAGCAGTTCCATTATTGATGATGGGCTCATTCACAAGGTATGTTCATCGGGTTGCAAATGAAGCTGAAAGTCATAACTTAGGTGTATATGGATAAACCATCTAATATTACAAACACTCTTTTTCTAATCCGATCAAACTTAATATTGATCATTCAATGGGTTTAGGATGTTGGATTTACTGAATACCAACTTTTATCTCATCTTTTCTTCAGGAAGAGTTTCAGTTTGCACTCTTCAGGAACAGAAACAGGAGGAATCTCTTTGCTGACAGGGTTTGTTTTTCTAACTAACTTATGGCTCTTCTATTGTTTAAGTGTGATAAGTCTTGTGTTCTCAATGATACTCTGCAATGTCTCTTCGTGAAAGAGGTCTGTAAATATGACTGCTAAGAGTAGTTACTACCTAATTCTGAGTTGTTCTTATGTAATAATCTCTAAAATAAATGCCATATCTGGAAAGAACACAGAAAAACTTTAGATTGCAAAATTCCCTTTTACTACGACTAATCATATGGTTATGCAGATATTTGACTTGTTTGATGTCAAGCGCAATGGAGTTATAGAGTTCGGAGAGTTTGTCCGGTCATTGAGCGTCTTTCATCCAAATGCACCAGTATCTGGAAAAATCTTATGTAAAGATTGGTTTCTAAGTACATTTGATAATTGTATAATGATGAATCTACTCTAAATTTATCATGATTCGGATTTTACTAGTTTACCTCCATCTTCTAATTTGTAAACTGTTTTGACAGTTGCATTTAGACTGTATGATCTAAGGAACACGGGCTTTATTGAGAGAGAAGAGGCAAGTATTGTAAACTTTTCAATTGTTCTTTCTTTATTCCTAGTCATCTCTTATCTCTCAAGTAGGAACCATATGATAATAAACTACAAATGTGCATAAGAATATCGAGGGATAAATTTAATACAGTTTGTTGTTAAGGAACACATTTTTTTAGTGTATTTCCTCAACTTTCATTATCTCACTACTCTAGATCTAGGCTTTAGAAAATTACTGTTGCTTAAGTTATTTATTCCCTTCAAAGATTGTTCTCTGCTGCTATTGATTTCGTATTGTATGACAGTTGAAGGAGATGGTATTGGCACTCTTGCATGAATCAGATCTGCTACTTTCAGATGATATTGTCGAAATGATTGTGGATAAGGTGCAGTTTACTCTACATTGTCACCTGCTCTTTCATGCTCCCTTATGTTAAATACTGATAACTTAATGTCCTTAAAACAGACATTCGATGAAGCAGATACAAAAGGTGATGGAAGAATTGATCAAGAAGAGTGGAAGGAATTCGTAAAAAAAAATCCTTCTTTGATTAAGAACATGACGCTTCCATATTTGAAGTAAGTAATAATCTCCTTTGCAGACAGAATTACTAATTTGAAACCAAGTCATTAGGATCACAGGGTTAATCAAATCCTTGAACAATCCACAAGCTGAATTTTCTTGGTAATTTGCATCATTATATTGTCTTACTCTTACACAAACCTCGAACTTCCTAAACCTCTCTCCCCCTATATATTAATATATGTACAAACTCCAAACCATCGTTACGAGTCAAATTTTCAATTTTAAACCAATGTTTCCATAATCTCATGCAAACTATTACCCTTTTTTAGGGGTTGGGTAGGGTGTTTGGGAGTGGGAAGGGGGGGGGGGGGGGGTGTTTGACATCCTTTATATTCACTTGAATTACCAAAACTACCAAAACAATATGCTTTACTTTGGTGGTGTATTATTTTCAGGGATATTACCTTGGCTTTTCCAAGTTTTGTGTTGAAGTCAGAAGTTGAGGATTCCGAAATGTAGACTTGTAATAACTACATCCATTCTCGTTTGCAATCTCATATGCACGCGGGATGAACATTTTAAGCAATCCTCCTACCAAGGAGGAGCTTGGAACAAGTTTAGTCGCTATAATGACGAGTCTTTTGGGAACTATTTAAGAACCTTGGTTCCCTCCCAACAAGACCTTGAATAGCAGCACTCACTGTCCAAGATTGCTGTAGCACTTCATACATAAGTTTCTTAACATTTGGTTCCTTCAACTGTAAGAGAATAATTTGTAAAGAAGGTTCATAGTAATATGGTATGGTTTTACCCCAGCTTCTATTGCAGAATATCAGCCATGGGAGTTTACATTGTAATATACCGACTGTTATCACAGTTAATATCGAAGGTTATCAGCCATGGGCGTTTTTATTTTATGGTATATACCAAGTTTATCACATTTTGGTCTTTCACTCCAACAAAACAGGGAAAACACACTGATGGATGCTTTTGCCAAGAGACAATTTGCTGTTTATAGTTGCCAGTCCCGGAGGATATATTTTTGAATTCAACAAACTAAAGCCGTGTTTGGCGCATGAGAATTTGGCATCTCATTTCCATACCTATCATATCCTCCGTCATTTTTATTTGTCAATGTATTTCCTAAGAATGCAAGATATCCATTTAATTTGTACACGTTTAACGTGATTAATAGTATTAGTGATTATATATATATATATATATATAATTTTTATTAAGAAAAACTCATGAAACTTGTCAATGTCATTTCTATCTCTTGATCCTATAAAACCATCTGGTACTAGTAGTTCTTTATGGCTTTTGCTATATATTAAAAAGTTAATGATATTAATAATTGTATTATCAAGCTCAAAAAGGTTTGAGGCTTCCATGGGAGTCAACAACAATCTAATAGATTTGCAGAGGGACTGTAGTCTGTATATATCATCTATGTGGGTTTCGAATTTAATCTTACTTCAATTGGGTTTTATGAAGTTTAACTTTTTTTTATATTTTAATTCTTATCAATTATCATATAGTTTATTATATATATATATATATATATATATATATATATATATATATCGGGGAGGATTTAAAAGCGAGATGAAGAAAAGAGCAGATGAGGATCTTTTATTCTTCTTCGATCCAGATTCTTTTGGTCCGCTTTTGTATCCTCCTCAGATATATATATATATATATATATATATATATATATATATATATATATCCTTTTCCTTTTGCTTATTTTATTATACAAAGTTTTCTTATTATCAGTATATTAAATACTCCCGGAGAGGAGAGGAGAGGTGAGATATGAGAGATGGGTGGGTCCATTGGTCTTGGGTGATTTGGTTACGTGCGACTTTTGGTTTTATCCTTTAAATTTATTTCATATTATTACCATCGTCAAAAATAGGAATAGTTCAGGATAAGGTAGGCTTGTTTATGTTTTCCTATACAATCTGTACGTGTCATCTCAAGGTTGGATGTATTGGAGAAAAATAAATAACGTTGGTTTGACATTTTGGCCTACTTGAATGGTTCTCAAATATCCACCGCTCCTTTTGACTTTTTCCTTACTCCCTCCGTTTCAAAAGAATATAAGACCAATTTATTAAGATCCAAAAATAAAATTATTCCCTTGAAGATAAGGCACTTCGTGACGGTGTTATTAAATTTCTACCTGTCTGCCGCTATAATCGGTAATAAGTCGATTCTCCAGTCCGATTTTATTGAGACCACGGGTTCAACCGCAGTGTAATTGATAAAATCGATTAATTAACCGGTTTTAAAAAAATTTAATATTAAAAATAATCACTTTTAATAATATTGTAACTCAATTTTATTATATTTTAGTTTATAAAAAATAAAATTTTTTAAAATTTTATTAATTATTAATAATACATATGTTTATTTATTAATGAAGTCACTGAATCAATAACGACTCAAAAATGGGTCCAAATTTTAGAACCTTTCTCCGCAATCACTTTTAATAAGTTTTAAAGTCATTTTGCTAATGTATCTTGGAATAAAATTAAGAGTCTTTTTGCTCTTTTTTTATGGGACACAACCTTAAAATCATTTTCTAAATGTGAAGTTATATATTTTTATATGTATTTTTGATATTTTTATATGATTTTTTCTCACATAATTATAAAGTAAGTCACACTTTCATATGAAAAAGAATTATATAAAAATATTAAATATATATCTAAAAATAATGTTGCTTTTTTAAATAAATGGTGAAAATTTTGGTAGCTTGGTCCGAGAGAAACGTATACTCCAGTAAATATTGTAGATGAATAGTGGTGGTTGACTTTAGATTTAACTAGCGTATCTGAGGGTTAAACTGTGGGTCCTAGTGGCCTAAAATACAATATTACCTCTGCTTGATTCTAGATTTCACTAGCGTGTTTGACCGTTAAGCTAGGGCTGCTGTGCCAACATATACTCATTCTGTGCTCAGAGTTAAAAAGTATTTTAACTTTCTATTTATTCCTCCAAAATTCATAATTTACCCCATGATTAAATTAAGCGGATGCAGCGCAAGTGCCACCGGATGCCAGTGCCATTTGATTCTCACTTTGACAAGCATAAGCCAGGCATCCAAGTTAAAGTGTAGTCATATATATATATATATATATGTATATATATATAGGAGTTAAAATCTACAATGAAAGTTCTTTGTGGAACAACTTTTAGCGCATTGAATTTTTTTCACAACAATAGGATTCTTGTGGATGGACCCACATATATATATATATGGTTTGGGTTATTAATTGGCTGGTCTTGATCATTGCCAAACATAATATTATAATTCAGGTTCTTCTGTGGTACGGTGTGGTTTTACAACGTATATATATTAATTAATAATCTTTTTGACATGCATTATGTTACCTCCTACTGAATTTTAGCAATTGAAACAAGGAAGTTGACCAGCTTTATGTTATTGTTATTTTCAGATGAACGATGCCAGCTTCGATTAATGGGCTGCTTTTGCTCAAAGAGAGAGAGACGTACACCTGGTTACGAGAAGAAACCTACTGTTCTTGCATCTGAAACATCGTGTGAGTATTCATCCGTACTGTCTCAGTTCTCAAATTACTCGGGTGGCTTTAAAGATGTATGTTAATATTCCTGAACATTTAAACAAAATGTCTAGCTCAACTACAAGTAAACAAACATAACATGAGGAAAGCATATGCCAAGTAGGAATAATGTATAGTTTTTCAAATAATGCCGCCATGAGTACTGAACCTGAACATGGAACTGGAGCTCAATGACACCCATTGAATAGTATAGTATGCCCCAATTAATGTCTTGCATGATCAATACTATTCAATTCCCCCTGGTGATTATGGGACAACGAGCTCCAGTCTCAAAGTTCAAGCTCAGAATTACGTACCTTTTGGATGCATTTGTGAGGATGATCAGTCTGATAATCTAAAAAGATTGCCATTCCAGTAAAAGGAAATAAATCTTTAGATAAGTAGTGAAAAGAGCTAAATAAAACTTTAAGTCGTCCTGTTAAAATTTTAACATGCATGCTGCAACAATAAAATTGATTTCATTAAGTACTTACGGTTTTATGACCATGCAGTTACAGTGAGTGAGAAGTACAGGCCTTGTACGAGCTATATAAAAAATTAAGCAGTTCCATTATTGATGATGTGGTCATTCACAAGGTACGTATGTTAATTTATGGGTTGCAAATGAGGTATATATATATGGATAAACCATCTAATACTACAAACACTCTTTTTCTAATCCGATCAAACTTAATATTGATCATTCAATGGATTTAGGATGTTGGATATACTGAATACCGACTTTTATCCCATCTTTTCTTCAGGAAGAGTTTCTGTTTGCACTATTCAAGAACAGAAATAGGAAGAATCTCTTTGCAGAAAGGGTTTGTTTTCCTTACTATATATTATTCTCTAGTTACTTATGGTTCTTCTATTGTTTAAATGCACTAAAATCTTATGTTCTCACGATTCTCTATAGCGTCTCTTCTTGGAATAGGTCTATAATTAAATATGACTGCTAAGAGTACGTAGTTGTTGCAGCCTAATTCTGAGTTAGTTAATAATTTCAAAAGCACATGCTATATCTGGAAAGAAAACAGAAAAACTTTATAATATTCCCTTTTACTACGACTAATCATATATATGGTTGTGCAGATATTTGACTTGTTTGATGTCAAGGGCAATGGAGTTATAGAGTTTGGAGACTTCGTCCGGTCATTGAGCATCTTTCACCCAAATGCACCAGTATCTGACAAAATATTATGTAGGATTGATTTCTAATTATACATTTGATAATTGTATAATGATGAATCTACTCTAAATTTATCATGATTTGGATTTTACTATCTAGTTTATCTCCATCTTCTAATTTGTAAATTGTTTTTGACGTACAGTTGCATTTAGAGTGTACGATATAAGGAACACAGGCTTTATTGAGAGAGAAGAGGCAAGTATTGTAAACTATTCAATTGTTCTTTCTTTATTCCTAATCATCTTAAGTAGGAAACCACATGATAAAAAACTACAAAAGTGCAAACCTACAGGCTTAAGACTATCGAGGGATAAATAAACTTGACAGTCTTTTTAGTGCATTTCCTCAACTATCACAATTTTTCTACTGTAGATCTATCTAGGCTTTAGAATATCTATGTTGCTTGAGTTATTTATTCCCTCTAAAAGATTGTTCGATTTGGTACTATATATGTGCTTATGGAACTTTATAATCTGCTTATATGACAGTTGAAGGAGATGGTATTGGCACTATTGCATGAATCAGATCTGATACTTTCAGATGATGATGTTGAAATGATTGTGGATAAGGTGGCAGTTTACTCTACTTGGTCACCTACTCTTTTATGCTCCCTTATTCTAAATACTGATGATACCTTTGTGTCCTTAAAACAGACATTCAACGATGCAGATACAGAAGGTGATGGAAAAATTGATCAAGAAGAGTGGAAGGAATTCGTATCAAAGAATCCTTCTATGATTGAGAACATGAGCCTTCCATATTTGAAGTGAGTAATAATTTCAACTCCTCTTTCCAGATAAAATAACGGAAATCTTTAAGAGGGGTGTATTCAATTAAGATTTTTAAAGACTTTTTTTAAGTGACATACTTTTATAGAATTTGTGAGATTTTAATGACTTTTAAAGACTTTTTTAAAATGACTTTTATAGATTCCATGAAATAAGTAACAGACTTTTATAAACTTTGTATCAAGACTGTGATAGACTTTTGTATACTTTTAATATATCTTGCAACTTATATTAATTGTTAATTAACCCATGTGTACAACCTGTCTCTTTTTTTTCATGAACTAGAGTAAATCTCTTTATATTATTGTGGCATGAGATTTTATATATGTTGAAAGCGTTCATATTATTCTACTCATTTCATGATACATTTGGATCTTTGGGATACTAATAAAACTTTAGAAACTACGATAGACGTAATACAAAAATAAAAAAGCTCACTTTTCATTGAAATTAGTATATATCTTTATATCGTATCGTGCACGCTTTTTAGTAGGAATACACATCTATCTTAGTATTTCCTTTAGTAGTTTACTAGTCTAAACACTGATGAGAAAAATACATATATCCTACATATTATAGAACATCATACAAAAATTCAAACCACATCTTGATGATGAGATTAGTGGGTCGAATTTTTCGTCAATTTATCGACTTCGAGTGTCAAGTGTTCAACAAGTGGTTTTAAATAATTGGGTGAAAATTATTTAAGAGAAGTACAATTCAAGCATTATTAGGGTGACCCAATTGGTCCATTCAATTCAATCCAAAGACGAATTATCTAATTGATTTGATTCAATAAATCATATCTGTGAATTTTGAAATTCAATTATAATCTGCAACTTGCAAAGGGGTGTTACACTCGTGTGGGGCCTTCTAAATCAAGCATCATGTTACTTCAATTAAGCCCATGCCCGATATGTAAAGAATGAAGACATGCAAAGAATTATTAATTTATTAATTTTTTATTATCACGTACGCACCTTTTCAAGTATCGGACTTGGTTGTTGTTTTAAAAAAAAGTCATCGACCTTGGTTTTTTTTGTTTAAAAGTCATCGGACTTTATTTGTGATCATACATGACGTGGCAACTTAGCAATTGTTATTATTTCCTTATGATCACACATGACAATGTCCAATAATCCTTATTGAGAACTCGGTTTAATCACGCGGTAAAGGAAATCCGTGGTGTGCGAAGGATTTTATTTTATTTGGATTCTTAATTTTAAATTCTATTGTACTTAGGATTTCTTTTTCAAATTGATTTCTATTTCCTTATAGCAATTAGGGTTATAGTTTATAAATTTCTATTTTTATCTACTAACCTTTGTTTTACAGCAAACATGTATAGCTACAATTATGAAAGTTCTTATGGGTCTCAAAGGAATACTTTCCAAGGCAATATTGATCTGAGAGGCATATCTCGAGATGGGAGAGAAAAATGGAGCGAGAATTTGACTATCATGATTACTCAGGAGGAGGAAGGTCGACAGGAAATTCAAGAGTTCTCCGATCATACAATTATATGGTGGCGACTTATCAAACAAAAAAACATGGGGAGCGTCAGATTCGAGACATGTGCGAATTAAAACAACAATGAGAAAGCGATTTGCTCGGTCAAGACGTGTGGGAGGGAGGAATATACATCTAAAAATTTGTGAGAGCAACCTTCAAGGCGATCTACATTAGAAGATGATATGAGGGTTCACAGACATGTAAACAAAGAGGATTCACATTGGAGACAACCCCAAGACACTCTTAAGGCATCCAAGAACTTAAGAGAAGACATCAATGAGAGCTTTAAGGAGGTGGAAGAAATTATAGAATATGCAGTCCAAGGAGAGTTATTGGGTTCAAGTGTTCAAGATGAAATCCATGATCAAAAGCAAGATGTTGAACATCCGAAAGAAAGTAATCAAGAAGATGAGTTCGTAAAAGGAAATACATGTGAAAAAGATCGACAAAAAGAAATTGTTCGAAAGATTGATAATGTAAAAGAAAAAATTGAAAAGAGTGAGAATGAAAAGAAAAAGAGATTGAGAAAAAGAGAATGAAAAGAGTGACCTTGAAAATAAGCGAGAGAAAAACAAGCGAGAGGGTGAGCATAAAGAAGAGAGAAGAAATATGTGACTATGAAAAAGAGAGTGAGTTGAAAAGTGAGTTATATTTTGAAAAGCCAATGATTGTACATTCATACAAAGGCACGCTTTTGAATACTAACACTAATGATTCTTCTTTGTCTAGTTTTGTTTTGTCTCTTGTGCGGGTTGTTGATGAAATACGAGGAGACTGATGAATTACCAAAGCGGGTTGGAGAGTTGGTGAAAGTGAGTATCGTGAGAGAAGACATGAGTTCATGTGTTGATTATGAGATCATAGTATCTAAGGAGGATGGGACAAACGAGTTTGTTAAATCGATTTTGAATTGGTAAACAAGTATCATTATTCTTTTCTTGTTTGGATAATATGCTTGATAAATTGCATAAGTACTTGTTTTTATCTACATGTGATAATGATCTGATGCCTAATCAATTTAGCACGAGAGATTGTGATAAATGGAAAATTGTTTTAAGATGTGAGTTATATAGGTGGTTAGTTATTTCATTAGATTAACTAATGCATCTAGTGTTTTCATGAGTTATTTAAAACATGTTTTGCATGCTTCTATTGGAAAATTTGTTGTTAGCTATTTTGATGGTAGAATTATTTTTATCATAAACTATGGAGGATATTTGATTTATGTTGAGTTAGTTTATGATCATGATATATATTCTCGTTTTCGATGTGTTTACTTGCATGAAATTAATTCTAGGTTTTGTTGTCTAGATATTGACTTAGGGTTTCATGCTAGTCAATCTTTACATGAATTGTCGTTAGTTGACAATGGTAGTAATCATGTTGTTTCGTTGGAGTAGTCTTCATTGCATGATTTGCTATCATATGGTTTTGATTCAAGAAGTGTTTATCATCAAGATGGTTTGAGAGATGAGTTATTTGCATGTTTAGTTAGTTCACTTAGATTAGCTAAGGCATTGCATACTTCCATGGAATTGTTGAATTATATTTTGAATTCTTTCATGGGAAAATTTGTTATTCTCTATTTTGATGATATTTCGATTTTTGTCAACACTTTGGAAAATTCTTTAGCATGTGTTGAGTTTGTTTGTGATCATCGTCGATATGCTATTTAAATTTTAACTTATGATTGTGACCTTTTTATTAGTTGGTGCTATTATGTGATTTTGATTGTGTTAATGTCAATGGAAGGAGAAAGGTTGGTTGTGTTTCTTGATTCGTGATAGGATCATATTCATCGAGGGAAACATGGATCGTCTGATAAAATTCGATCAATCGCATTGAGAGTTTCTGAGGAAGTGTTTTGAATATTATTTTATTAGAGGACTATATGCGTGATTTTGATTTATTTGATTCCTTTGTGATTAGACAAAAGGAACTTGTTGATTTGTTTTATTCGTGTTTAATCCGAGGATTGGTGTATGGGCTTATGCGAATTGATGAATTTCAAAAGTTGATATTTGACCCGGGATCATTGGCGTGGTTATGTTTGAAAATGATCGAGATTATAAGATTTCCGTTTGATCCGGAATTCATCATTGGAAGAATCTATCACATGAAGAGTTTTTCATTTTCATATTTGATCCGGAGGAGTTGGAACTTTTCAAATTCTTGTTTTGCGTTGTTGATATTGCTTATTCATTCAAATTCAAGTGTGAGACTTGTGGTTATGTTTTGTTTGGTGATTCTAACTTTGTTTGTTTTGATGTAGGATCGGTTGTGGACAAATCCTTTTCAAGGAGTGGATGCGGTTGAGGACAAATCCTTTTGAAGAGGAGGGAATGATGAATGATTAATAGGGTCGAATTTTTCGTAAATTTATCGACTCGAGTGTCAAGTGTTCAACAAGTGGTTTTAAATAATTGGTGAAAATTATTCAAGAGAGTACAATTCAAGCATTATTAGGGTGACCCAATTGGTCCATTCAATTCAATCCCAATACGAATTATCTAATTGATTTGATTGATAAATCGTATCTTGTAATTTTGGAATTGATTATAATCTGCTGACTTACTGAAAGGGATGTTACACTTTCGTATGGGGCCTTCTAAATCAAGCATCGTGTTACTTCAATTAAGCCCATGCCCGGACATATGTAAAGAATGAAGACATACAAAGAATTATTAATTTATTAATTTTTATTATCACGTGGGCGCACCTTTTCAAGTATCGGACTTGGTTGTTGTTTTAAAAAAGTCATGACCTTGATTTTTCTTGTTTAAAAGTCATCGGACTTTATTTGTGATCATCATGATGTGGAAACTTGGCAATTGTTATTATTTCCTTATGATCACACATGACAAGCCATCAATCCTTATTGAGAACTCGGTTTAATCACGCAGTAAAGGAAATCCCATTAGCATGAATGATTTTATTTTATTTGGATTCTTAATTTTAAATTCTATTGTACTTAGGATTTCTTTTTCAAATTGATTTCTATTTCCTTATAGCAATTAGGGTTATAGTTTATAAATTCCTATTAGGATTTGAATTGTTTTGAGTAGTATAAATAGAGGTTCAAGTTGATGTAAACAATATACATTATTCATTATTCAATATATTTGTGAGGTTATTCTCTTCTTTTGGTTCTTTGAAGAATTCCCAAGTTGTAAGACCCCAACTTATTATTAATGAAATTTAATTTTCTCTATTTATTATTTTGAAATAGTAAGGGTTGATTTGATTAATGTGGATAGTTAGGGTAAAAATCATAAATATTTCAAAATAAGCAAGTGGTTATAAAATATTCATTGTTGTCGAGGAATATTCGTTTGGTAAATGGAATATTAAATGCTTGTCGGGGAATATTAAATGATTTGACAGCCTTGACCATGCATCTTGGGCCCCATAATGTGAGCGATTGGATGAAGAAAGCGACAAATATAAGTTGTTTAAAAATAACTTGGCGTAGTTATTCACAATTAATCTTGTTAAAATACTCGGTGGTTAAAACACAAGAAGATACCTGATTGCGGTATTGCCAATTATTGATTCTTACGTAAGAAGGCACTACTCGATAATGGTTACGATAATTATTATTCGATATTTTATTGAGTTAATAATTCTTTGCGTTGATATTTTATATTCTTTGTTGTTTGATAATTGTCATTACACAATTATTTTTCATTATCGAAGCAATAATTCATATTATCCGAATAATATTATTAGATAACATTATTGGCAATGTCTAGAAAGTTACGCCTAAGGAGAGGTTTGGTCACCTAATTATGCGATGAAGAAATTCTTATTGGAAAGCCCCCTCTCTCTGAGGCGCTGCGGTTGTCGATATTGTGATTCTGTAATATTATTTATGAATAATTAATTATTGATTCATATGATGAGAAAAATATTGATTTTATGTGGATATAGATGGAGAAAATTTTTATTGTGACAATTGTTGAAAATTGAAATTTTATCTTTTTTACGATAAAATAATTATTTAAATATATTATTATATTTTAATAATATAATAATGGTGATATTTTTACAACGAATGTGGGATATATGAGTATCTGAGGAGGAGTATTTTTGTTGCAATAAATTTTTAAAACATGTTAAAACATGTCGGTGGACCCCATTTATTGGTCGAAATTTGATTATAACTTGTAAAATCGCCTGGTTTGTGGATTTCGGTCAATTTCTATTTGGAATTTGGAAAAATTTCTTCTGTAAAGTTGTAGAGAATTGAATTTCCTATAAAAACTCATGAGATTCGAATTTTCGATAAAAGAGCTATTTATTATGAATTATTGAAGTTCAAGCTCAAAATAATTAATTTTGGAAGTTTTAATTATTTTTATTATGAAAAACGTTTTTGTCATTAAAGGTGGGTCTTGCATGTGATGTAAATGCTGAATTCAGATCCTTAAAAGTGGGCGTAGGAAATTGTAATATTAATATTAATATTTTATTAAATTTTACTGCTTTTTGGTATTCTAAGCATTTTCCTATAAATAGGGTCTTGGGTTAGAATTGAAAATCACACCGTAAATGAAGTTTTCTCTCTATATTATCGAAGCGTATTCTTGTGAGTATTTTGAGTATACTTTGAGTATTGTTAGGCGGTCTTAAGTTTCCTTCAAAGACTATATCGGTATTCCAAAATTTGAAATCTTAATCTTTCGAGGTAAGGATGTTATTTTCTTCTCAAATGATATTATTTCTTCAATATCATTATCTTTGAAATATTGGTTGGAACTTTTATCAAATTTGGAACTTTTTCATATCGGGGTTCTTATTCATGAGTTCTTATTCACGAGTTCTTATTCATGAGTTATTATTCACGATTCTTATTCACGAAGATCTTTATTCAGTGAAGCGTGAAGATGTTTTTTGTGGAATTTCTATCTTTTGGTGTTTGAGTTACTATTCACGTATCGACATTATTCACGATATCTGACACTATTCATAGAAAAATAAAATTTCTTCTTTTTGTCTAAAATATCTATTACGGATACTAGCTTTGATTGTATCCGTGTTTTGATCATTCTTGAATTTTACACCACTATGATCATTTTGAGGTATTTTTGAACATGGATAAAACAAAGTACTGAATCCTTAATCCTTAATCCTTGTCATTTTGTTTCCTTTGGATTCGTTTCTTTAAAAATATTTTTCATCATCCTCGGTCTTAAATGATGATATTATTGAATATCTTTGGCTGTAGTGCAAAGATGAATGATTTCTGAAGAATATCTTTGGTAGTAGTGCAAAGATGAGCAGTGTTTAGATGAACATGATTAATCGATGAATATCTTTGGCTGTGTAGTGCAAAGATGAATATTTGATTCAGATGTATATTGATTGATGTTACTGGGGATAAAAGATGAGCGATGAACTTTTAAATTCATACATAGAAGATAGTAGTTTGCATTCTCTACTTAACTCTTCTAATGAATTATTATTTCATTGCGAATATTGATTTAAAATTTGTTGTCTATTGTATTCTATTAGATTTTTTCCTGTTGAAGACTAACGGTAATTTGTTGTATATTATCTTAGTCGTAATATTCTTTCTTGAAAGCTAGTTGAGCTCACCCTTTTCCTTTTGTTCCATTTTTCTCGGGGGAGGCGAGAATATAAGCGAGATGCAAGTCTGGGGTATGGAATGAAGGTTCTAGAGAGAGTTGTTTAGTAGTCCTCACCATTTTGTAAAATAATGTATCGATAAATGTGATGAGGATTTATTTGAGTATAGATATTATACAGAAGATAATATTTGTATTTAAACTCACGCTTTTTTCTTGTTGTAATAATAAAGTTGTAGTTGTTTACGTACCATGTATTGACAACTCGGAATGGGTGATGTATACCTATTTTGGGGGCGTCACACAAGTATTTTCTTAGTTATTTCTTTGAGATTCAATTTGACTTATCATACAACAATTCATAGTTGTGTGTGGCGTCTTCTGCTTGCATCGATCGTCGATTGTACCGAGATTACCGCTTCAATATAAGCGAGGGGTTAAGGTGTCGTTGGTGTCCATTCAACGCAGAATTAGAAAGCGCCACGACAATTGTACCAAAATTCTTTGTCTACATATAGGCGAGGGGTTAAGGTGTTGCAAGCGATTCACCCAACAATTTGTCTTAGAAAGCGATCGGTATGACGACTACCTCACGCTAAAGCGTGTCGTGGAGTCTATCACATACATATACATCATATATTGTTTATTATTTTTGCAAACACGTCATATATATATAGTACATTTTAAGCGAAGAAAATTAACAATTAGTTATTAATTTGGTAAAAGAAAATTAGCAATGATCATAATATATCTTTGTTTAAAGTGAAAATAATATATATAATATATCTTTGTTTAATGATCATAATATATGATATATATAGTATATCTTGTTTGGATCATATTATTATTGTTAAAGGTATATATATATATATATATATATATATATATATATATATATACATATATATACATACACATCATATATTGTTTATTATTTTTGCCAATTAGTGTTAGCGTCTCAAAATTTAACAGTAATTTCCTCCGTTTAAAATGTTAGAAAACTAAAAAAAAAATACACATACACATTATTTATTTTTTATTTTCATATATTATACTTGCATAATCTTTACAACTGAACAACTAATATGAGAGTTTCATGATCTCACCTTTGTTGAACAAATCTCTTTCCTCTTTCTATTGGAAGCTTTCGAACGTCTGCTTTTTCTCTCACCAATTCAGATTAGGTCTAGTTATTTGTTTACTTATTAATATATCTTGTTAATTCTCTTATTATAATAAATTCAATTATTTTTATGGCCCAAATTTTACCAAATTATTTATCCATCACATATTAATATTTATTAGCCCATATAAAATAAATAACTAGTTTGACCCAATAAAAGACAAAGTCAAATTAATAACTAGTTTTATCCACCTTTGTGTTTATTTGGAAGTCTTTAGAAATCTTTAGAGATGAGGTAAGACTTTGAATATGAGTTGATAGTTATAATTCTTCTTTTAAACCCCTAAGTTTCAAGTGTACTTTCAATCCACAAGTTGAGTTTTTATTGGTAATCTGCATCATTTTATCAGAAAACATGCTGCTTTTACTTTTATGTTGTATTATTTCAGGGATATAACCTTGGCTTTTCCCAGTTTTGTGATGAAGTCAGAAGTTGATGATTCCGAAATGTAGACTTGTGGTAACTACATCCATTCTTTGTTCACAATCTCATATGTATGCAGGATGAATATCTTAAGTAATCCTCCTAATAACGACGAGCTTGGAACAGCTTTAGGCTTTATAATGACAAGTCTTAATTTGGGGACTATTAAGAACCTTGGGATGTTCCCTCCCAACAAGCCCCTGAATACCAGCAGTCACTGTCCTAGCACTTCATACTTATTCTGCATGCCTGTCTTTAGTTTCTCAACGTCTACAGAAGGTTCACAACTGTATGGCATGCAGGGTCTTCCTTCATCTTCTATTGTAGACTACAAGCCATGGGAGTTTCATTGTAATATACCAACTTTTATCACAGTTAATATCACATATAGTATCAGCCGTGGCCGTTTTTATTGTAATATATACACCAACTTTATCACAGTTTGGCTGTTCTTTTAGTATTCAAGAATGCCAAACATAACAGCGAAAAAGATATTGATGGATGCTTTTGCACAGGAACAAATGTAACGTCTATTTTGCCCCTCTTTTAGTAATCTTCCCATTTGATTTTAACTTATAAGTCATTACGAGCCGAACACATTCATAACTTGTTTTAACTTAATTTTTGACTTATAAGTCAAATTATTGTCGAATATAATCAATTTATATTTTAACTTTAAGTCATTTTAAAATAAGTAGTTGCCAAACGGTCTCTAATTATGAAATAATATAACAATAAGTAAACTAATATTAGAAGTGCATCTTCTCTGTACATTTCAGGGTAAAATTTTAAATTGGTATAATTGAACAAAAAGAGTACAGTGCTGGAAATAGTTTGAAGTATATTTCCTTTTGCCTCTCATACCCCAAAAGCTCTCTCATCTACACTTGATAATGAATTCTGGCTCTGCCCCTGCTTCAGACTTGCGATATGGGATGATGGTGCATTAGATGGAATTTACGTGAAAAACTCAGTTTTTATAGTCCGTCAGGATATCTGTTCCATGACAAGTAGGCTGGATCTCCAAGAGGCCTGCACGAGGAACAAGAACAGCCTTTAACTTCAACTTACATTACGAAAAAACTAGGGTAAGACAAAAAATGCAAAAGATGGAGAAGAGCTGGCTTGTGATCGAGTGCGACTGTTGGTTAAAAAAACAAAATTCTTTGATTATCCAATAAGAAATGCCAAATGTTAAATAAATCAGGATCTTGAAGTTAAAACTAGTGGTGCAATATGCTATGTTATGTATTTCAATTTAGAACAAGGAGAATTTTTCCTAATAACTTAACTATGCAAAAGCAAGGCAATGAAACTTGAAATGAATCATTTAGGGTGCCAATTTAAATGAATAAGCTCGAAACCATTGATTTTACTCACCTTCGTCTAACAAGATACATAATGATGAAGCATATTGCAATAACTAAGGAGAGTCCTCCAATAGTGAGGTATGCTCTGCCAAGGAAATGGTTTTTTCCACCCATCCAACTTGTGGTTGAAAGAACCAGCACCTTTTGCCCCCCATATTTGTAGGTGTTGTAGTTGTTTTCTATTACAACTGTTATATTGTCATTAGCTTCAAGATCCACAGTAATCTTCCCATAAAGCTTTCTGAAAGTTGGTAATGCAGCTGTTCGCATCCAAACAATAAGATCCTCTTGCTCGCTCAACTGTTACATGCAATCGGCATAAGAATATTCAAAAATTATTTATAAAAAATATAAAATAAAACTTGTGAAAAAGCGACAAGATAGGTCAAAACACAACATGGTACCATTATGTTAAAGAAAGCTTTAATCTTTTTATCAGTTACTCCCACTTTTTTACTAAATTGTGATGGGCATAATTTATATTTTAAAGACCAGCTACGTACCATACTCCCATACCAACTATACATCATTTCAAAGATACTTAACCTTAATGGGTCATAATGGATGTAAAATGGAAACAAGCTTATACTTACAGGTAAGCTCTCATTGAGTTTTCCGCCCCCAATGCTCATAATTCCTCCACTCTGAAAATTTTTAGGATAGACTTGAGAACCAAATTTATATTCTTTATCACTTCTCCAAGCTATGTCCTTTTTATCAACTTCTAGAACTTTATCTTTCACCGAAAATCTGTATGTGTCATTAAACAAGCTCCAAGCAATGAGACCACAAGGAATAATTGGATTTTCTGAACTTGCTATAGGGTCGCAGTCTTTTTGATAACCTGCTTCTGTAGGGATGCGTAACTGTTTGACATTTCTGCTTTTGACATAACTAAGAACCAAATAATCATGGAGTCAGGAATTAGGAAAGAAGTTTCTAGTTCTACTCCATCAAGAAATTGAGTTGCATCCATTAATGACTCGATTCAAAGTATATACTAGCAGTACAAAGTAAGGCAATAGAAGCGGTGAATAAAAATCGACCAGAAAAGTACAATTATCCATGCATTCATGTGGTAACACAGGGAACCAATTATAAGCATCTTACAAGCAGTAACACAAAATTTTATACAAGAATATATGTGACAACTTCTCTCAGTAGATTCTCTTTAATTTTCCCCTCAAAACAATCTATTCAAGCAAGCAATCATATCAGAAGCATCTATGCAGGTAAATAACTCAAAATGGTAATAACCAATCAGTCAGATATTGATAAATGAGAGTGTGCCAGACAATCTTGCTCCATATCTATCAGGTTTGCATTCATTGTACAGGCGTTAAAGTATTCTGCACCTCAACTTCAAAACTTTTCTGCCTCAGAAAATTACTCTCGACATCTTTCCATAATCGAGACTTGAGGAGGTGCTAATAAGTTAACAGGACAAAGACAGTCATTTTATTTCATTCAAACCGCATTTTTAGATAAATAAATAAAATTATACCACTACCCTAAGGGTGAGGAGTGGATAAACCACTGGGTATGCAATACCCCACCACACACAGGGCAATCCCATAATAAATAATGTGAGAGTGCCTAAGGAGATCATTGCCAAAGAACTAATATAATAGAAGGCGTCCAAATTCCCAATAATACAGCAGGAGTTGTTAGATAGCAAATCTCTTTATTTATCCTGAATTAAAAATAACTACCAGAAATCCGATCAACAAAATTATATGACATACCGACGATGGTTCTGATAGAAATTGTCGAGCTGATAATAAATGAAAGCAGGATTTTTCATTTTCTTTCTAACCTGAAAAGCATTCAGCCTGAGTATTTAGATGGAGAGAGAGAAATGAAAAGGAATAAAGACTTGAAAATTGTTAGCACTGGGAAATTGGACTAACTGTCAAACTCCTAGTACAGGTTTTGTTAGTTGTGTTGCTTTCAATATATTCAAGAGTCTCTTTTTCGTCAGTGAAAGGACTGCACTTATCATCATAACGTTCTAAAATTTCCTCCACCTACAAGCCCAACAAAAGGAGAGATCATGAATAATATTAATTTTATACTACTGACCAAAAAACTTCGCCAAGTCAATCACGCGAGGACTTTTGATTTATTACCTGATCTGCTGCAGACAAGGAGGCAAGGCCAACAGGGATGAAGACAACGCCAACAAGGATAAATGAGGCAATGACCTGAAGTCATGAGAGAGAGTAGTAGTCCACTAGCAGGCATTAAATGAAACTTGTAGGCAAAATAGCTTTAATTTGAAAGGAGATTGATCCAGATATACAATCAACCATACCCATCTTGGGGTCAGAATTGGTTTATAAGCAGGAAGCTCTTGCTGCGAAAACCTAGAATCTGAAACATTTAACAGACAGCATAAATGATCATAAAAAAAGAAACTGCAGTACAAAGAAAATTGCGAGACTTTTGAATAATTCTCCAAGTAAATTCAATTCATAAAGAGGGGGAAAAAGGAAAACATTCAAAACTAAGACCAGCTTGAATCGTTTGTTGTGGCAACGAAAATAGAGGCCACTTCTTGGGTGAGCTACTTAACAAGTGACAATGATATGTTGAAGAAACTTTATGGGTGGGGCTAGAATTGGCTTTAAACATTCATAACTCCCATTAAATTATTTAAAGGCCTAACCCATAAGTTAGAAGAACTCAAAGCATAAGAAACTTCAAGGATGTTCAATATTGCACATTTAAGAAAAGCTAACAATTGATCTCCCCACTAAAGAGCATTGACTTATTATCCAATAAGGTTTCAGTTGAGTTGGTAGTTGATCAACCACACAAGGTCGCTACTTAGTATTACTTTTTTTGTCTCTTTCTCCATTTCTTTTTATGCCTCCAGAACTGCATTAGAACTTTTAGTGGGATTGAACAAAAAGCATTTAGCCATGTTTTGTAAATAATGAATTTACTCCATCTACGTTAGTTTCAACTCTCCACAACTCTAAGGAATTTATTCAAATTTAACGTATGGTATTCCATAAATGTTGCCTGTGCATAAAGGGCATAATATTTATCTAATGTAGCTGGTTTTCGTTTTCTGCAATGAATTATCCAACTATATCATCACCAATATTCTTCATAATAGCAGTGTTTTTTTTAAAGAGCACAAAATAAAAACACAAAATCTGCACACAAGCCATGTAATTCCACAAAAAAAATTCAGTGATCGGTTATTCAGAAGCAAGATCTTCACAAGCACTACAGCACTTGAACATTTATTAAAGATCAATAGCTAAGCAAAACAAATGTCACATGTCTGTCTCGCAAGAACATGTGAACAGGTAATCAGTTGAATGAAAATTAATGCAACAAAACATCAAAAATGACATTCATAACAAAGGGGTGATCAATAATTTAAATAAAAAAAAATGAAATAAAAGAAGTTTAAGATCGAGTAAGAGTGAACATACATTTGGGTTTCTTGGAACTCTTTCTGGAAGATTGAGAGCCCTCGTCACTCATGCTTTATCATATATATTTCTCTGGAGAAATTATTGAAACCTGGGGACAAAAATTTAAGTGTTGGTAAGAGAGATGAATTATAGAGAATAATGGGTGATTTGGGAAGAAGAAGAAGAAAGAATTATAACCGTAAGAGGCAATTCATAAAATTTCTGCTTTGTGTTTATGAAAAATGAAAACACCCAATTTTTGTCTTTAATTTAATTGAAGGACGTAGAAGATAATTTTTGTAAGATTTTTGTTAACCCAATTAGTTGAGATGAGATGAGATGGGGTTGTTTAAACGAAGGAATTGGTTGAAAGAACCGCAAAGCCATAAATCACGCGCTCAGAAATTCTCTCTTTCATGCCAAATTGATATTGTCAT
This sequence comes from Panax quinquefolius, assembly GCA_020205615.1. Classification (NCBI taxonomy): domain Eukaryota; kingdom Viridiplantae; phylum Streptophyta; class Magnoliopsida; order Apiales; family Araliaceae; genus Panax; species Panax quinquefolius. The sequence continues at coordinate 8,718,271 of CM035164.1, forward strand.
GTTCTTAAAGTGGAAAATTACAAGGAACTACCCTAAGAACTGCTTGGTTTTCGTGGATGCCCTCTTTTTTCTACAATTACACATTAAACGACACTATAAAAATAAAAATCGATCTTCATAGCCTTTTTCTTTCTTCATAATATTAAATTTCTATAAAAGACATAAACTAATTGTACAAGGCACATTGTGTCTTTGTAAAGACTTGTAAAATATTTTTATGTTTAACGATGCAACTTGAAGAGAAGACTTAAAAATAAAATTCAAAGTACATTTGAAATTTAATAAATGTTGTATTTAATTAATATTTAATATTCAATTTGAAATTTCTAATTTAGAGTTGTTAAACATGCTTAATGTCCGAATTGAATAGCAACACAAATTATACATATTTAACTTCTTTTATTTTTTCTTCATCATTTTGGTAAAAATTACTTAATTCAATTCTATAAAGGTTTATCAAATATAATTTTTAATAAGCAATAGAAAGGAAAAAAAAAAAAACAAGAGCTACACTACCTCTTAACTATAATTAAAATAAATTTTAAATTCTATAAAGGTTTGAGTTTCATTTTTCTAAATTTCATCAAAATTTGGTAATTTTTGTAATTTGATTTCGTTTAAGTTAAGTTTCAAAATATATCAAAATTGATCATAAATCAATTCAAATCATGCAGAGCTAACACGATCCATTTCGTTAAAAAAAACTTTTTGAACTTTACTTTTTTAACTCATTAAAACCTGAACCGTTTTAACTCATCCTGATAATAACCTGGCTCATTTGGGCCAACCCAGCCCGTTTACTAGGTCTAGTGTGAACATAAGTGTGGTACAAGCAAGTTCTTTCAATTGTTTATGACCAGTAGCGTAACGTGCCCCCCCCCCCCAAAATGTTGGATACATTCCCTATTTTCCATTTAATTTAAACCCAAAAATTCTAAAAATAAAAATAAATAGTAACAGCAGCAAAGCCAATGAATGAGTACTGTATTAGTAGTATTTTATATTATATTATTATCATATCCTTTTCCTCTCACCTTCGGAATTTGGACCTCTTTTCTGTTTTTTAACGATACTCTTTCTATCTCACTCCTCAACTTCAACGATTAGGGTGCATAGTCCACAAATTCAAACCCCCTCCGGCATAAGAAAATCCGAATCCGATCTTCACTACGGATCCCAGGTTAGATTCCACTCGCTCAGATATACCTATATGTAAGATTTGAAGTGAATAGATAGTGTTGGAATTGGATCATCTATCACCACCCTTTTCTTTTGTTATTGTTCTTCAAAAGAAATTATGTTTGTGTAATTTGTACAACTCTCAGCTCAGCTATCTTGAAAATCATTACTGCACGACTTTGTAATAATAAATTAGATAGGTTTAATATCTGTTGCCTTCAGTTTTATGTCTCAAGAAAAAATAAAGTTAATGAATTGCATTCCAAGTTTGTACCTTTTTGCGAAAAATACCCTATTCGAAGACTTGTCTTGTATTATTGATTGGTTTGTGATTCAATCTTCAATTGCATTATATTTTATTAATTTTATGTTTTTTCTTTTCAGATTTGTGTTTATCTAGTGAGTATGCATAAGGTGTGCAGTTGTGGATTACCTTTTCTGTAATGCGATCCACTGAAACAACTAAAAAGAAGAATTTGAAACGTTCAAGAGAGATGACTGTGACCGACGAAACTGTTGCAAAAGCTCTTGATGATGGTTCCAATAGCTTTCCTATTGAAGAGATAGTGCATTACCCTTTTCCTGGTTATGGGGTTCCAACTTCAGTCACTTTTAGTCCGGATGACAGTGTGATTAGTTATTTGTATAGCCCGGATAACTCTTTGAATAGGAATCTGTTTGTGTTTGATCCTACTACCGGTAAGCAAGAACTGATTTTTAGTCCTCCTGATGGGGGTCTTGATGAGGATAATTTGTCTCCCGAAGAGAAGTTGAGGAGAGAGAGGGTGAGGGAGCGTGGGTTGGGGGTCACACGTTATGAATGGGTGAAGACGAGCTCGATTAAAAAAACAGTGATGGTGCCTTTGCCTGCTGGGGTATGTCCTGTTATATCTCATACTAATAATGATTTTTTGTATTGAACTTTTAGGTTTAAATGATTTCAATCCATCTTGGCAGTTGGCTTCTTATATAAGATTTTTTGCATTGTGATCTCAGAGTTTTATTTGTGGTACTTATTAAATGTGATAATATTGAAGACAACTGTGATGGTGTTTCCAGATCTCATTTTCTTATTTATTTACTATGAAGAGAGTTTATGCACTTTCATGTCATACTGGTAATATATATAATTATGTTAACACACATACACAAACATAAAGTTTAAGTTATACTTCCTCCATTGTACAAAAAGAGTTCCATTTGCAAACTTATAAATATATTTTTGTTCCATGTTTATCCTTAATTTACTGTGTTTAGTTTAGTAGTGATAACATGATACTAAAATTGTGATGGTAAACTTGAAGACAATGTCATTTCATACTAAGATCAAAAGAAAAAAACGGGGATCTCTTTTTGGAACAAAAAATTTGGCTAATGGGACTCTTTTTGTAGACTTGTGGATTGAGGGAGTAAATAACCTTTTTTTTCATTGAATACTTGCTTGTAATTCTTAAATGTCTAGACAGTTACGCATGAGAGTATAGACATTGTTATGGAGAAGTTGACTTTGAGTGAAGGGTGAATTTGTTACAGAGTGAGATTAGTTGCACTTGTTTCTGAATGTAAAGGCCCAAGGGGTATGTTTCCCTAAAAAATTGCGGCATTACTTGAAAGACATGGTAATTGTAGCACCTAAAGATTTCGTCTCGCTTAATCAATACTAGGGTGATTGCATGTGCATGTTAAGATTCACATATACGTTGAGGAGTAAATGGAGAGAGGAACACACAAATTTAGAAGGAAAGACGGACAAAGAAATATGTAATAGTAACTTATGGTGAGAGGGAAAAAAAAGGATTGATAGAGAGTTGACTTAATTTTACTTGTCGTGCATTTTTACAGGATTGAATGTTTGTTTCTGTATATATGGGCAGATATTTTTCCAGAATCTTTCTTCACAACCAGAGCTTAAGCTTCCAAGTGCACCGGCCTCTCCGATTATTGATTCGCATCTTTCACCAGATGGAACCATGCTTGCTTACGTTAGAGATCATGAACTGCATGTCTTAGATCTTTTGCAGAATGAGTCAAAACAGATAACTTCTGGAGCTGACGGAAATACCTCGGTGAGCGTTCATTTCCAGTATCGTTGTAGAATTGGGTTTTCATTTCACAGTATGGAAATTTCTAATACATTTGTAGTTTATCATACATTTTATTGCATGCCTATGTTGAGGAAGATGGGACAACTTCGAATTCTATAACCATTGTTGAGTATGTATCATCTTGAATATGACATCAGTTACTTCTTCATTGCAGACACATGGCGTAGCTGAGTACATAGCACAGGTAAGATTATTTTAGTGCCTTTTTTCATCTTCTTGTAGTTAAGGTATAGCCTGTAAGCCTTTGGGGAGCTCTTTTCTTGATTTTGAGATGACAAAAGTGCAAGACAGTCAAACTGCTAAGTAATTATTCTTAAATTCTTTATAGGAAATTTTAGGAGTTACCCTCAAATTTGCCTTGTTTGTTGAGTGTAGGAGGAGATGGACAGGAGGAATGGCTACTGGTGGTCACTGGACAGCAAATTCATAGCTTTTACACATGTTAATGCATCAAAGATACCTCTTTTCAGAATTGTGCATCAGGGTCAAAGCACTACCGGTCCAGATGCACAAGAAGACCATGCTTATCCTTTTGCGGGGGGGCCAAATGTCAATGTTCGCCTTGGAGTTATATCTAACACTGGAGGTGAGGTAACCTGGATGGATATTTTCTGTGGAGAAAAGGACCAAGCAAACAACGATGAGGAATATTTGGCTAGAGTAAATTGGATGCACGGAAATATTCTCACTGCTCAGGTTTTGAACAGGTCTCATTCCAAACTAAAGATCTTGAAGTTTGATATCCAAACAGGCCAAAGAGAAGTGCTCTTGGTTGAAGAACATGATACATGGATCGGTTTGCATGACTGCTTTACACCTCTGGACAAAGGACTCGGTAGATTTTCCGGGGGATTTATTTGGGCTAGCGAAAAAACAGGATTCAAACATCTGTATCTTCATGATGCAAATGGAGTTTGCTTGGAACCAATAACACATGGTGATTGGATGGTGGAGCAAATCGCAGGAGTAAATGAGGCTGCAGGTCTTATATATTTCACTGGAACCTTAGATGGCCCTTTGGAATGTCATCTTTATTGTGCCAAACTGTTCCCTGACGGGAGCTATCCCTTACAGGCCCCTGTAAAATTGACTAGTGGCAAGGGGAAACATGTGGTTGTGATTGATCATCAGATGCAGAGATATATTGATATTCATGATTCCTTGGACTCACCCCCCAGAATTTCACTTTGCTCCTTGCATGATGGGAGCATAATTATGCCTATTTATGAGCAACCATCAGGTGTTCCAAGACATAAAAGGCTTCAACTTGAGCCTCCAGAGATATTTCAGGTACAGGCAAAGGATGGAACTATTCTATATGGTGCCCTATATAAACCTGATGTAGCAAAGTTTGGACCTCCGCCATACAAAACGATACTTAGTGTATATGGTGGTCCAGGTGTGCAACTTGTCTGTGATTCTTGGATGAACACAGTGGACATGAGAGCTCAGCATCTAAAAAGCAAAGGCATCTTAGTTTGGAAGGTTAGTTTTTACTGTACTTGCTATGTAACTGTTTCTAATCTCAATAAAACTAGCTGGCTTATCTTCTTAAGAACTTTTCTGCTGTATACTTGCATTCCAGTAATGCAATTCTGAGGCATGCTACATTTTTCAGCAATGCCTACTTCTACCCTTTGCAAATGGCAGCTACTATTTATGCTTTATATACCTTAAGCTAGCTTTTGTTCAATATGTTATTAAGTTCACCATGTTCATCCCATGCATAGTAAAATATAAATAAACTGGAAAATAAATTGTTTTACAGATGGATAATAGAGGATCTGCACGCCGTGGACTCAAGTTTGAAGGTGCCATCAAGTACAACTTTGGTCGTTTTGATGCTGAGGATCAGGTGAGTGGAGCTGAATGGCTCATTAAACAAGGGCTAGCGGAAGCTGGCCATATCGGATTGTATGGGTGGAGCTACGGCGGATACCTATCAGCTATGGCATTGTCAAGATTTCCTGATGTTTTCAGATGTGCTGTTTCTGGCGCTCCTGTAACATCATGGGACGGGTATGACACCTTTTACACCGAAAAGTACATGGGGTTGCCTTCTGAAAATCTATCAGGGTATTCATTCGGTGCAGTGATGCACCACGCGGACAATTTCAAAGGGAAGTTGCTACTAGTGCATGGGTTGATTGATGAAAACGTTCATTTTAGGCACACTGCTAGGCTTGTGAATGCATTTGTGGCAGCTCGAAAGCCTTATGAATTGTTGATTTTCCCAGATGCACGTCACATGCCTCGTCCTGTCAAGGACCGACTTTATATGGAAGAGAGGGTCTGGGAATTTATTGATAGGAATTTGTAATGACCTTCATAGCTTTTTGTTTCAACTTCCCAAATAATCTCTGTTGTTATTTTCCGTTTAGAGAACAAAAAGAGAGGAGGATACATGGGGGGGCCTTGAACCCTCAAATTTCCTTCTCATCTTTAAGCAATTTCTACCAGAATACTAAAAGGCTTCCTCGTTGTAACTTTCTGAACATTTGTACCAATGATTTAATATACTTTGAGATCTCTTTGATTGATCTGTTTTTTCGATGTTGTCTTGTACAAAATCGATAAGCTCCACACACGCGCTTGCGTGACTACGCTACCCGATGATTGTTGGGTGAATTGCACAACACCTTAACCCTCTTTATATTGATATCTTGGTACAGAGATTTTCTGCGTTGAATGGACACCAACGACACTTTGACCCGACTTATATTGAAGGCGGTAATACAATCGACGATTGATGCGGTAGAAGATGCCACACACAACTATGAATTGTTGTATGATAAGTCAAATTGAATCTCAAAGAAATAACTAAGAATTACTTAGGAATTCTTCAAAGAAACAAAAAGTAGAGAATAAACTCACAGTATATTGAATAATAATAATGATAATGTATTTGATTACATTAACTTAGACCTCTATTATACTACTCAAAACAATCCAAATCCTAATAACAATAGGAACAAATTATTCTAATCCTAATAGGAATTACAAACCATAACCCTAATTTCTAAGTAGAAATCAATTGAAAAAGAAATTCCTATTTCTATAAAACAATAGAAACCTTATTTAGAATGTAAATCTAAACCTGGAAAGAAATCCTAATTATAATAGAATTTGATAAGTATCTGGAAAATAAATCCTAAAAATTAGGCTAATAGAATATGCCTAATATTTTAGGAAACAAAATCTTTTCCTAAAATCCCAAAATCTCGCTTGCCACGTTAGGATCTTTCACTTGGCGTGAAACTGCTTCTTTCCTTTCGTATGTAATCGATTATGTAAAGTTATAAAGACCCACATAATACTAGCTACATGTGAATAACTTTCATTGATCGGGATTGTATCATTCCTCCTCTTCAAAAGGATTTGTCCTCAAATCCGCCCATCGTCTTCTCAAAAAATGATTCAACCACAAAATTGTTCCTACATAAAAACAAACTAAGTTAGTAGCATCAAACCAATCATAATGCCAAAACTCAACTCGCAAATGACATATATAAGCAACAAAACTCCAACTCCCGCTAAGAACATAACAATGCGGAACTTCTCTCCCGAATTGACAATTTGTAGACCAGTTAATCCCGTAACACTAATTATATATATAAACTAATCTATTATCTACTAAAATAATCATGAATGCGAAGTAAGAAAGAATATGAAAAGTCTTATATCCTCTGGATCAAAAATCGCCATGCAAAACTCTTCATGTGGTAGATTCTCCCGGTGGCGAATTCACGGATCAAAATTCAATATAATGATCTCAATCCTTCGCGAGAAACACATTCATCGAACGCACACGGATCAAATATCAATACTTGAAATTTGTCATATTTCTCACAAACTCTCTTTAATTCTGGATTAAACACAAAAGTAACAAATCAATAAGTTCCTTTTGTCTAATCACAAAGAAATTAAATAAACCAAAATCATATGCATAGTCTACTAAAATAATATTCAAAACACTTCACCGTAGATGTCTTATGCATTGAGCAGGATGACTGCGAGGATCCATGCTTCCCTCGATGAATATGATCCTATCACGAATCGCAAAACACAACCAACCTCCCTCATTCCATTGACATTAATACAATAAAGAACAAATAATGTTATCAATGGAGTAAAAAGGTCACAATCATAAGTTGAAAATTCAATAGCATATCGACGATGATCACAAACAAACTTTACACATGCTAAAGAATTTCTCAAAATGTTGACAAAAATCGGAATATCATCAAAAGAGAGAATAACAAATTTTCCCATGAAAAAATGTAAAATATAATTCAACAATTCCATGGAAGTATGCAATGCCTTAGCTAATCCAAGTGAACTAACTACACATGCAAAATAACTCATCTCTCAAACCATCTTGATGATAAACATTTCTTGAATCAGAACCATATGATAACAAATCATGCAATGAAGATTGCTCCAACGAAACAACATGATTACTACCATTGTTAACTAACGACAATTCATGTAAAGATTGACTAGCATGAAACCCTAAGTCAATATTTGGATAACAAAACCTAGAATTAATTTCATGCAAGTAAACACATCGAAAACTAGAATATATATCATGATCATAAACTAAATCAACATAAATCAAATATCCTCCATAGTTTATGATAAAAATGATTCTACCATCAAAATAGCTAACAACAAATTTTCCAATAGAAGCATGCAAAACATGTTTTAAATAACTCATGAAAACACTAGATGCATTAGTTAATCTAACAGAAATAACTAACCATCTATATAACTCACATGCTAAAACAATTTTCCATTTATCACAATCTCTCGTGCTAAATTGATTAGGCATTGTATCATTATCACATGGATAAAACACAAGTACTATGCAATTTATCAAGCATATTATCCAAACAAGAAAAAGAATAACGATACTTGTTTACCAATTCAAAATCGACGAACAAACTCGTTGTCCCATCCTCCTTAGATACTATGATCTCATAATCAACACATGAACTCATGTCTTCTCTCACGATACCCACTTTCGACTTTTTTGGTCATACCTTTTCAAGAACTGGACATCCAAATCCACTACTTTAATGGAGTCCAAGGAAATTGTGTTGTTTGAGAAGAAATGAAAAGAGTACCTAGCTAGGAGAAGAATCATGCCGATTCCTAATAATTAAGTTGATGAGTATAATATTTTTGTAATAATAAATGTATGGCTTGAATTTTGAATAAATAACATTTATTATTACTATAAGAACTTATTTTTAGCACCGAATATAATTTTATTTTGAGTTATTAGAAGCCAAGAGATGTCTCACAAAATTAATTAGAACCAGAACCAGAACCAGAACCATTTGTGTAAAAATAATCTGAAAGTGTATCAAATTTTAAAACTTTATGTATAATCTCTATACTTTATTAATAGTAATTATTTGAGGTTTGAAAAAAATAATTTAGTAAACAAACGTGGACTAAAATTGGTCTATAATTGTTTTTTTTTAAAGTAGATTTGTTATTTGTTACTCAAATAGTAGGATTGTAAAATAAACAAAATTGTGAAACAAGCAAAAATGCAAAATTGTAAAATGTCTTATGAGATTTTCATGAAGTTAACTTTTATCAATTGATTATTATTACTAATATATTATTATTATTTTAATTTTAATTATTAATAGAGGTGATCTTAATTTTATTACTATTATTATTATTATTACTATTATATCTTATATTATTAAATTAAGTTATGATCCCATCACTTTGGGAATGTAACGTTTTCTGACGTGGCAAATCAAATCAAATTAGATTGAATCGTAATCTTTGTATTGTTATTATCTTCCTAATTACCTATGATACCATTTTATTGTCAGTTGTCACCCCAAGTAAAGTAAAATGGAAATAGTAGTGGAATAATAATAATTATTATTATTTTTTGAAGCTATGGAATAAATATATCTAACTCATAATTAACAATAATAAGCTAATAAGCATGTTTTTTCATTCAAATACTTAATTACAAAGTATATTGCTAAATTAAATTAAATTATCTTTCATGTCTATAAATTTTCTTTTGATCCTCGATTAAAATTATTACTGAATTTAATCAAGGAATTTTTTGTGCCAAATCAAAAGTTACCAAATTCTTTTGACATTTTGTCGATTCTCTCAAGCTAGATAATGTTAATCTGAGAAATTTGTATTTACACAATTTGTTAAAATCGATAAATAGAATAAATGTAATTTTCATATAACTTGAGAGTACATAATTATATTATATGGATTTAATTTTAAATATCAATAATAATTTTAATATAATGTATTATATTTCTAAAAAGAAAAAGTGTTGATGTAATTATTACAAAATTTATGTTACGTAATTTTAATTAATAAAATCAGGCTGAAAACATTGGTTTTAAGATGGTACTAAAATTTTATTTTGAATGTTTTTAAAATAACCATAAATAGGTGATTTTGTGCGGTAAGGTAAGTTCTAGAAGACCTAGTTTAGCAATGTAACGGCGTTTAAGCACTCCGTATTTTCCGGCGAAGGCACATTACTCTGCTATAAATAAGCAATGAATTTGTTAATCACTTTCACTGATCATTTTCCCTATCCACATTCCACAGGCCGTAGGTAAAAATTTACATCTGCATAGATATTTTGTCGTCTCATCGGCATTTCCCAGCAATTTTTTTTTTCTCCTGGTACGGTTTCACTATCTTTCACATTTCCAAGCAAAATTCGTTCTTAAATCTGAACCTGATTTCTTGTTTACATTATATAGGGTTTGCATTTGTGATTTCAGCTTTGAGCTTTGAGCTTTGAGATTTGAGTGCATTTTATGGCTCAATTAATTTCAAATATGGATGATAGTTTTTGCACTATTTCTGGATTTTGGTTGATCGGTTTTATTTCTAGGTCTCTTTATTTGTCATTTTAAATTTGGTATCTTATGGTCAAATGATTGATATATTTAATCACTAATTTCAGGGTTTGCTCCTTGGGGAATTGTCAATTATGAGATTACTTTTGGTTTCATTCTGATAATGGGTCTTTGGGCGGATATCTATTATATGGATGGTCAATTAATTTTTTCATATGTATTTGTGATTTTTGATGGGTTCTTGAACTTACAAACCTTTTAACTTTGATCTATAGGGTACATTAATCCTGATATTTTAGTACTAGTATACAATGTCCATAGCCAGTGTAGCTCCTTGTCCGATTTATGACGGGTCCTTCAATTTCCCTGGTAATGTCTTGGATCAGTTTGAACCCTGGTCTAGCGAGTCCATCTTGATTTATCTGACTGTTGCGGGATCTGTAATTCCCATGCTGGTCCTGGAGTCGGATTCAATTGCTTCTGTGAAGCTAAGAATCCAGAAATATAATGGGATTTATGTGAGAAAGCAGAAACTTGTTTTTGATGGGAAAGAATTGGCTCGGAATAGTTCTTGTGTTAGGGACTATGGGGTCGCAGATGGGAATGTATTGCACTTGGTTCTTCGACTTTCAAACCTCCAAACTATTATGGTTCGTACTGTTTGTGGGAAGGAGTTTGAGTTGCATGTGGAGAGAAAGAGAAATGTGAGATATGTGAAGCAGCAGATTGCAGATAAGGGGATAGGTTTTGTCGATCTTAAAGATCAACAACTAATTTGTGATGGTGAGGAGCTTGAAGATCAAAGGCTCATATCATCTATTTCTAGAAGCAATGACGCTGTGATTCACTTCTTGGTCCGTAAGTTAGCAAAAGTAAGGGCTAGACCTGTGGAGAAAGATGTTGAAGTTTCCATTGTGGTATCAGATGTGAAAGTGTTGGGGACTGAAGCTGTAGATGGGGGAGAGCCTCAGATGGGGACCCGACTCAGGAAACCTCAGGTTGTAGTGGAAAATCTATTGCGAAAAGATTTTGTTCTGGAACTACTAATTGTTAATCCTCAGATTAAACTGACACCAGCAATTAAACAGCTAATTAATGGAACGTTAGATGGATTAGAGAGGGGTAAACAACCGGTTAGGTCTTCAGAAGGATCAGGGGGTGCTTATTTCATGCAAGATTCTTCTGGTCAGAAGTATATTTCTGTTTTTAAGCCAATGGATGAAGAGCCAATGGCTGTCAATAACCCTCGAGGGTTACCGTTGTCCACCAATGGTGAAGGGTTGAAGAAAGGGACACGAGTTGGGGAAGGGGCATTGCGGGAAGTTGCAGCATATATTTTGGATCATCCAAGAGGCGGGCCACGCTCTTCTTATAATGAGGAGAAAGGCTTTGCTGGGGTTCCCCCCACAGTTATGGTCAAGTGCCTGCATGGAGGATTCAATTACTCAGTGGGCTATGAGCATGCTACCAAAAGTCTTAAGATTGGATCGCTACAGATGTTCAAGAAGAATTGTGGAAGTTGTGAGGACATGGGTCCTCGTGCTTTCCCAGTGGAGGAGGTACATAAGATCTCTGTGTTGGACATACGATTGGCGAATGCAGATCGGCATGCTGGGAACATTCTAATCAGTAAAGAGATGGTGATGATCATTCCAAGATTACACTTCATTCCTTCAATTGATCATGATTTGAATTGTTAATGCCTGAGAACGTGAATGGCTTGTCGTTTTCCTGAAAGTTTCATTGTGACTTAGCATAGAATTAATGAATGTTTTTTGCTAAAGACAACTTTATTGACTTCCGCGATCGTCCTGTTAATATATATGCATATGTGAGTTATAGAATTTCTAGGTTTTATCCTCTTTTTCTACCTGTATAAGTTTTGGATTAAACCAATAAAGAAAAAAAAAATAAAGTTTTGTTCATCATATGCAACAAACTGGAGTACAAGGATTGTTATGCTTACAAAATTTATTAGTTTTAAAAGTTTCCTAACTTGAACTTTTCTCTTTAGTCCTTTTGGTTTCCACATACTTTGTTCTTATTCTTATCCTCCTTGCTGCAGTTTGAAGACTGCACTTTTGACTGGCTCTATTGGCCTCAAGCTCGGGAGCCTTACTCTCCTGACACAATCGACTACATAAAGTCACTTGATGCAGAGCAAGATATTGAACTGCTGAAGTTTTATGGATGGGACCTTCCCCTTGAGTGCTCGCGCACCCTTCGTATATCAACCATGCTTCTAAAGAAAGGTGCAGAGAAAGGACTTTCTCCATTTGCCATTGGAAGCATCATGTGCAGGCAGACACTAAAGCAGGAATCTGTGGTTGAGCAGATTGTTCGAGAAGCACAAGAAGCAGTGCTCCCAGGAACAAGCGAAGCAGCATACCTTGAATCTGTTTCATCAATCATGGATATTCGCCTTAATGAGCTCTTTCCATAGGTCCATGGAATATATATATGTATATGATATGTAGTATGAGTCCATATCTTTTTGTAGATGATGGATAATGGGGCATGGTACTCCATTTTGTGGCGATGGACTGCAGTTTCTGTTTAATACGAGGATTCTGCTGAATTTTGTAAGCATCACTTCCACGTTGTCCATAGATACTTACACTTTTTCGTTTTGTCCAGATGTAAGCCGCCCTTGTGCAGTAACACCCCCTCCCCCCAACAAAACACACACGCTCTGGTGGGATTGTCCTGAAACTGAAAGATTAACACACATTTTTGGTGTGTCTAAGAAATACTCAAGCTAGTAATATGTTACTTATATTATGTGCATTCACTCTTCTGTTTTCTTTTTTATATTTTGTTGAGATGGTGCTCAGTTTGGAGAATTTTGTCTCACATCCTGGATGAACTCACCTTTGATCCTAGGGGAATGCAACCTTCTCATCTCATCTTACTGAGAGAGAGAAGTGGGCGGGGGAATCTAAAAGAAGCAAATGGAAACTATAATGTTCGCCATATCGGATTTGGTTAGTTTTATAATTTTTTATTGTATCTATAACTCATGTAATGAAAAGTTATATGAAGTTACTATGATAAAGTTGGTGGTTTGGTGTCAACTTCACCTGATCGGATCATAAAGGATCCGGTTAGCATGAAGTTATTTTTTTTTTAGAGTTGAATTGATTGATTAATAGAATCACGATACATACCACCTCCGTCATGCTGTCAAGATTCTATTGGTCAATTGACCAACTTATCCAAAAATAAACTTTATACCAACCACTTCCGATCATAAAGCATGCCATTTATTGGCACATCCGCACATACATAGTATTGGACCAAGTTATGGTTCTAGCCTGGCAAGCATGATAGCTAAACCCCATCATCTTCGTCACCTTTAGCCCTTGGTGTCAATCTAATTGAAGAATATGGTCCAACAATCCAGTAATATGGTTTTATTTACTTCGTGGTTCGACATAGCCTTAAATATCTGCAGTAGTTACTAGTTTGTACAACTGTACAAGTATATAGGAATCGTTTGTACAAGTACAACTCATTCTTTCAATCAAACAAAATTTTCTAACTACCTCTTGTCATCAACTTTGATAGCCAAACAAGATTTTATTTAGTTTTTACTTGTATCATCTACTAAGAAGCTTGCACTTTATTTCTTATATATGTTTGGAAAATTGAATGGACATGCTATATATATTTATCTCTTGTGAACCAAAATTGAGAAAATTAATGTCAACATTAATATTTGGTATTATATTTTTAATATAATTATGTCCTTCTTACAGTGCTCAAAATTGATATCATTTATCTCTCATGATACAATAACGTGTGTTATAACAGCACTACAAATAACATACTACGAATCAAATCAAATGCTCAGAACTCTTTCTCAAAATAAACTATAAAAGACTTACTAAATTGAAGACTCCAATGACTTAATAATACTTGAATGCTTGGAAATGGAATGAAACGAAAGGCTAACCCCTTAGACTATTTATAGGAGGGATTAGTGACACATCAGATGTGGCACAACCCCTTGAAAAGACACCTTTAGTCAAAATCGATGTAGTCTTTGGCTTTGGCAGAAAGGGTGAGTCCGTTCGAGAAAAAAACGACGTAGTTTTAGGCTTGACAAAAAGGGTGCGTCCGTTTAGGCAAAAACGACATAGTTTTATATAGTATTGACGTGTTCGTTTGGGTAGATGACGCTTCCCAAAACGACACAATTTTGATAATAAATAACGCTTCTCAAAACGACACAATTTTGATAGTAGAACTAAAATAAAACAAAATTTATTTATTTTGTCCAAAAAATATATACAATGACCTCGAGCCTTCTGTTTCACTCGACGGTTGGCGCGTGTGGGTTCAAACCAAGTTTTGGCTAGGTAGGGTGTCACTTGGGGCCAAAATCCAAGAGCAACTTTCTTGGGAAATGGTTAGTATGAATTTTATTTTGAGGTAAGTTGGTCAATTGACCAATAGAATATTGACACTCAAGCGAGGTTGTATGTGTGTAAGACCCCAACTTATTATTAATGAAATTTAATTTTCTCTATTTATTATTTTGAAATAGTAAGGGTTGATGTGATTAATGTGGATAGTTAGGGTAAAATACACAAATATTTCAAAATTAAGCAAGTGGTTATAAAATATTCATTGTTGTCGGGGAATATTCGTTTGGTCGTGGAATATTTCATCTTTGTCGGGGAATGAATATTCGACATTTAGCGACAAGCAGCCCATGTGGGCCCCATAACGGAAAGCGATTGGATGAAGAAAGCGACAAATATAAGTTGTTTAAAAATAACAGTAGTAGTTATTCACAGATTATCTTGTTAAAATACCTATGGTTAAAACACAAGAAATATTACCAGATTGCACCAATTATTGATTCTTACGTAGAAGAAGGCACTACTCAATAATGGTTATGAATTAATTATTCAAGATTTTATTGAGTTAATAATTGATGCGTTGATATTTTATATTGTTGTTGTTTCAATAATTGTCATTACACGGTATTTTTTATTATCGAAGCAATAATTCATATTATCCGAATAATATTATTAGATAACATTATTGGCAATGTCTAGAAAGTTCATCTAAGGAGAGGTTTGGTCACCTAATCGGCCAAGAAGAGGAGAAATTCTTATTCGAAAGCCCCCTTCCTGAGGCGCACCGGTTGTTAATATTGTGATTCTCGTAATATTATTTGTGAATAATTAATTATTGATTCATATGATGAGAAAAATATTGATTTTATGTGGATATAGATGGAGAAAATTTTTATTGTGACAATTGTTGAAAATTGAAAATTTATCTTTTTCTCGATAAAATAATTCATTTAAATATATTATTATATTTTAATAATATAATAATGGTGATATTTTTACAACTAATGTGGGATATATGAGTATACTGAGGACGAGGAGTTTTTTTGTTGCAATAAATGTTTAAAACATGTTAAACATGTCGGTGGACCCCATTTATCGACCGAAATTTGATTATAAATTTATAAAATCGTCCGTTTGTGGATTTTCGGTCAATTTCTATTTGGAATTTGGAAAAACTTTCTTCTGCAAAGTTGTAGAGAATTGAATTTCCTATAAAACTCATGAGATTCGAATTTTCTGATGAAAGGGCTATTTATTATGAATTATTGAAGTTCGAAATTTTTAATAATTGATTTTTGGAGTTTAAAATATTTTTTTGTAAGAAAAACATTTTTGTTGTAATTGAGTGGCTCACATGTGTTATAAATGATCTGAAATCAGATTTCTAAGGTGGGCTTGAATATTTTTAAGAAATATTATTATTTTATTAAATTTTACGCTTTGGTGTTCTAAAGATTTTCCTATAAATAGGTGCTTAGGTTAGAATTGAAAATCACACCTTAAACTCAAGTTTCTCTCTATATTATCGAGCGTATTCTTGTGAGTATTTTGAGTATACTTTGAGTATTGTTAGAGGCGCAGTAAGTTCCTTCAAAGACTATACCCTTTATTCCAAATTTAAGTACTTAATCTTTCGAGGTAAGGGATGTTATTTTCTTCTCAAATGATATTATTTCTTCAATATCATTATGCTAAAATATTGGTTGGAACTTTTATCAAATTTGGAACTTTTTCATGTCGGGGTTACTATTCATGAGTTACTTATTCACGAAGTTACTATTCATGAGTTATTATTCACGAGTTACTATTCATGAGTACTATTCGTGAAAGCGTGAAGATATTTTTTGTAGAATTTCTATCTTTTGGTGCTTTGAGTTACTTATTCACGATATCGACACTATTCACGATATCTGACTATTCAACCGAAAAATAAAATTTCTTCTTTTTGTCCAAAATATATATTCGGATACTAGCTTTGATCAGATCCATGTTTTGATCATTCTTGAATTTTACACCACTATGATCATTTTTGAGGTATTTTTGAACATGGATAAAACAAAGTACTAATCCTTAATCCTTAATCATTGTCATTTTGTTTCTTTGGATTCGCTTTTAAAAATATTTTCATCATCCTCGCCTTAAATGATGATATTATTGAATATCTTTATTTGTAGTAAAAAGATGAATGATTTTCAAGAATATCTTTGGTCAGAGTGCAAAGAGATGAACAGTGTTTAGATGAACATGACCAAATCGATGAATATCTTTGGTTCAGAGTGCAAAGATGAATATTTGATTCAGATGTATATTGATTGATGTTACTGAGGATAAAAGATAGAGCGATGAACTTTTAAATTCATACATGAAGATAGTAGTTTGCATTCTCTACTTAACTCTTCTAATGAATTATTATTTCATTGCGAATATTGATTTAAAATTTGTTGTCTATCAGATTCTATTAGATTTTTCCTGTTGAAGACTAACGGTAATTTGTTGTATATTATCTTAGTCATAATATTCTTTTACCGGGCTAGTTGAGCTCACCTTTTCCTTTTTGTTCCATTTTTCTTCTCGTGAGGCGAGAATATAGCGAGTACGTAATGTGGGGTATGGAATGAAGGTTTTAGAAATGATTGTTTAGTAGTCCTCACCATTTTGTAAAATAATGTATCAATAAATGTGATGAGGATTTATTTGAGTATAGATATTGTGCAGAAGATAATATTTGTATTTAAACTCACGCTTTCTTGTTGTAATAATAAAGTTGTAGTTGTTTTGCATTCACGTATTGACAACTCGAATAGGTGATGTATACCTATTTTGGGGCGCCGCGGTTGGTATCGAGCTTAGGATATGATCTCGGCATGAGATCGGGGAATAGAACTAGGAGGGGAGAAACGAGTAAATCCTTCGCTAGTGTGTCCCACCTAAGCTTATTTGTTAGTTGGTCAAGATATAGGGATATTATGTGATATATTGATTTTCTTAATTAACCCTTGTTTTGCGACAAGATTTTGAGAATGTCGATCGAGAATATTAACAATGGAAATGAGACCGTGGAGACGCTCAGACTCACCAACAACGAGGAGAACGTGCAACAGTCGGGCAATGTTCCTCCCGTGAACAACACCATTGAAAGCGAGATGATGAACGAGGGATGTTTAGAAGTTTTTGCAGATTCATGCAAAATCGCATTTGAGGAGACTCGTGTTCAAAATCTGAGGAGAAATGATAAGAATTACACGGGTTGTCACAAATGCCAAGATTCAAAGAGTTGGGACCACCGAATTTAAGGGAAAGCCGATCCGATCATGGCGGAAACATAGGTCAAGCAAATTACCAAGATATTCGATGTCTTGGAATGCACGGAGGAACAGAAGGTTCCATTCGCCACCTTTATGTTCCATGTGGAAGCAATTCATCGGTGGGAGTCTCGTGGAAGCGCACTCCATCCGCCAGTACTCAAAGATGTCTTGGGAGACGTTTGAAGCTATTTAATGACAAATACTTTTCCGAAAGTGTTCGTCGTATGAAGGAAGTGGAGTTCATCGATTAGAGCAAAAACAAATGACGGTGTCTCAAAGACGAGGCAAAGTTTGCATAGAGTTATCCGTGTTTGCACCTCATTTGGTGGAGAATGAGGAACGATGACGCGGATGTTTCTTAGAGGTTTGAAACCCGACATACGCCAAGATCTCATTTCTCATAAACTTTCTCTCTATTGGAGATGTTGTAAATAGGGCTTAATTATTAGAAGCGAGATAACGAGTACTACCAATCGAGGACCACAACGAGGATCGTATCGGAGATAGCAAGTCAATGTAATAATGATAACCGGCGGAGAGAAAGAAACAGACGGACAAAATGGTAATCACTCTAGTGGTAATCATGGCCATGAAAACAGAAGAAGCGAAGTCAGAGGAGATTTTAAAAAGAGGAGATTTAACAACGATTATATGAAGACGACAAAGTCTTCAAGAAAGAATCGGTTCTAAGGGAGGAGAACGACCACCCCATTATGCTATAAATGCGGGAAAGAGGGACATATCACCAAACCGCCGTCACAACAGTTCAAGGTATGCTATAATTGTGGAAAGGAAGGACATATCGCTTCGAGATCAGATTATGCAGAGCGAAACCTAGTTCAATGGGACGGTGACTCAAAAGATCATTCGAGAAAAGTCAAAGTCAACGATTCGGGAAGAGCGCTTTGTCATGGATTTGGTCAAAATGCGAGAAACCCAAACGAGGTGATCACGGGTAAGCTATTTATAAATTCTCGCTAAGTTTATACCTTACTTGACATCGGTGCTACCCATTCATTTATCTCTCCTGCATGTGCTCAACGCTTAAACTCGACTCAGGAGAAATTAGACTTTGACCTATCTGTGGAAACTCCGTTAGAGAAACTTTCATCACATCCACTGCTTATAAATCTTGTTTGATTCAAGTTGGCACCATCACCTTACCTCATTGACCTTATCTCTTTAAAGATACTTGCTTTTGATGTGATTTTAGGGATTGATTAGTTAACTACTCATCATGCCAAAATTGATTGTTTTCGTAAGGTTGTTAGATTTCATATTCCTAACCAACCTGTTGTATTTAATTCAAGCAACTAAACCATTAAAATCAATCACTATCATATCTAATCATAAAGCTATTCGCTTATTGAAAAACGGATGTCAAGCTTTCTTAGCCCATGTTATGGATTTGAATAAAGACACGCCAAATTTGAATAATATTCTGTTGTTATTATTGACTTTCCGACATATTTCAAGAACTTCCTTGCCTACCCCGTAACGTGAAGTTGAATTCTTTATTGATCTTGAACCGTGCACAAAGCCCATTTCTAAAACCCCATATCGAATGGCTCCTATTGAACTTCGGGAGTTAAAGGTCCAACTACGTGGAATTGTTGGACATCGGTTTCATTGGCCCCAAGTACATCTCCTTGGGGTGTCATTGTTTTATTTGTAAAGAAGAAAGACGGAGTATGCGACTTTTTTGTATTGACTATCGGAATTGAACCATGTCACCATCAAGAATATGTATCCTCTACCTCGTATTGATGACTTGTTTGACCAACTGCAAGGGCACAATTCTTTTCAAAAATCGATCTTCGCTCGGATATCATCAACCAAGATTAGAATCGAGGATATTCCAAAGACCGCCTTTAGAACCCTGATGACGGCATTATGAATTCTTAGTCATGTCTTTCGGATTGACTAATGCTCCTGCGGCTTTCATGGATATGATGAACCGAGTATTCAAGGAATATTTGGATCGATTCGTTGTTGTCTTTATTGATGACATCCTTATATATTCCAAAAGTCGTGAAGATCATGAGCACCATTTGAAGTCGGTACTCCAAAGGCTTCGTGAAAACAAACTATATGCCAAATTGAAGAAATGCGAGTTCGGTTTGAGGAAGTAGCATTCCTTGGGCACGTGGTGTCAAAACATGGAGTATCTATTGATCCGCCAAGATTGAAGCAATACAAAGTTGGGAGCAACCAAGTCGGTGATCAAGTCACGTAGCTTTTGGGCTTAAATTGGTTATTATCGGAGATTCGTGGAAGGTTTTTTTCTAATCGCTACTCCATTAACTTCGCCTAACTCCTAAGGATACAAAATTCGTTTGGAGTGAAGAATGCGAGAAGAGTTTCCAAGAGCTTAAGAGGAGACTTATTTTAAGACTGTTTCTAACAATACCATCCGGTTCGGATGGATTTGTTATTCACTGATGATGCTTGTGCAAAAGGGTTAGGATGTGTTCTCATGCAACGTGGGAAAGTCATAGCCTATGCCTCGCATGACAACTTAAAATGTATGAGAGAAATTATCCTACTCATGATCTAGAGTCACAAAGCCAAGTTGCCGCGCTAAAAATATGGAGGCACTATCTATATGGGGAGAAAGTGGAGATATATTCGCACCATAAAAGCCTTAAATATTTCTTTACTCAAAAGAACTCAACACGCGGCAAATGACGTTGGCTCGAGCTATTGAAAGACTACGACCACACTATTCAATACCATCCCGAAAAGCGAACGTGGTAAATGACGCATCGAGTAGAAGATCATACGCGAGAACGAAAAGTGCGATGATGTCAAGATATACGATAGAGCCAACTTTAATAGAAAAAGTTAAAGTTCGCTCAAGCCACCGAATCTTGAGTCGATGCGTATGAAAGAAGAAAGTACAAGAAGGAGCTATTCCGAGCGAGAATTGATGAAGAAGGAATACTTGAGTCCACTCTAGACTTTGTGTTCCTAACGACTCGATTTGAAGTACAAGATTATGATGGAGGCACACAATACACCATTTGCAATCCATCCTCGGAAGTACTAAAATGTATCGTGATCTTCGACATACATTTTGGTGGAACAATATGAAGAGAGAGATTGCAAAGTTTATCTCAATGTGTTTAACTTGTAACGATGTAAAGCGGAAGAGCATCCGGTACCTAAGGGTCCGTTGCAACCACTTGAGATTCCGAAATGGAAGTGGGAACACATTACCATGGATTTCGTTACGGGTCTTCCTACGGTTTCTCAAGGCATCAATGCTATTTGGGTTATTGTTGATAAATTAACCAAGTCTGCTCATTTCTTGCCGATACGGGAGACTTATTCCCTTGAATGTCTTGCTAGTATGTACGTGAATGAAATTGTGAGGTTGCATGGCATGCCTATATCCATAGTTTCGGATCGTGACCCAAGATTCACTTCAAGATTTTGGGTTAGCTTGCAAAAAGCTATGGGCACGGATTTGCGATTTAGTTCGGCATACCATCCCCAAACGGACGGACAATCAGAGAGGACTATTCAAACTCTTGAAGATCTATTAAGACTCTGTGTCCTAGACTTCAAGGGCAATTGGGATAAGTATTTATCATTGGTGGAATTCTCCTACAACAACAGCTTATCGTGCAAGTATAGGTGTGGCTCCATTCAAGCATTATATGGACGAAAATGTCGTTCTCCAATATGTTGGGATGAGGTGGGTGAAGCAACATTGTTGGGACCCGAAGTTAAGACGATATGACTCACCGAAAAGATTCAAATGATTCGACAACGATATAAAAACAAGCACAAGATCGACAAAAGAGTTATGCGGATCTTCATCGAAAGGACGTGGAATTTAGTGTGGGGATCATGTATTGTTCATGAAGTTGCTCCATGGAAAGGAGTTACAAGATTTGGGAAGAGAGGAAAGCTCAATCCACGATTTATTGGTCCATTTCAAATTCTCGACCGAGTAGGAAATGTACCCTATAGACTCGCGTTACCTCGAAAGTATGTCTCGTGTTCATAATGTGTTTCACATATCTCGCATTTGTAAATATGTGAAAGACCCGAACCACGTTATAGAATTAGAACCGGACGAAATAGCCAAGACTTAACGTATGAGGAGGTACTGTCAAGATCTTGGATAGGAAGGAGCATGTCCTACGCCAAGAAAGGTCATACCACAAGTTAAAGTTTTGTGGAGGAATCATGCTATAGAAGAAATGACGGGAATTGGAAACGGAAATGAAAGCGAGGTATCCTCACCTTTTCAAACACAGTATCGTCACGCCAATTTCGAGGACGAAATTTCATAAGGAGGGGAGGTGTAAGACCCCAACTTATTATTAATGAAATTTAATTTTCTCTATTTATTATTTTGAAATAGTAAGGGTTGATGTGATTAATGTGGATAGTTAGGGTAAAATACACAAATATTTCAAAATAAGCAAGTGGTTATAAAATATTCATTGTTATTTGGGAATATTCGTTTGGTCGTGGAATATTTCAGATCTTTTGGGAATATTCGTATGACAGCACAGAAACATGTGTGGGCCCCATAACGAAAAGCGATTGGATGAAGAAAAACACAAATATAAGTTGTTTAAAAATAACTAGCAGTAGTTATTACCAATTAATCTTGTTAAAATACTCGGTGGTTAAAACACAAGAAGATACCAGATTGCACCAATTATTGATTCTTACGTAAGAAGGCACTACTCAATAATGGTTACGAGAATTACTCGCTCAAAGATTTTATCGAGTTAATAATTGATGCGTTGATATTTTATATTGTTGTTGTTTCAATAATTGTCATTACACAAGATTTTTTATTATCGAAGCTAATAATTCATATTATCCGAATAATATTATTAGATAACATTATTGGCAATGTCTAGAAAGTTCATCTAAGGAGAGGTTTGGTCACCTAATTACGGCGCTACCAAGAAGGAGAAATTCTTATTGGAAAGCCCCTCTTTCCTGGTGAACCGCCTGGTTCACAATATTGTGATTCTCGTAATATTATTTGTGAATAATTAATTATTGATTCATATGATGAGAAAAATATTGATTTTATGTGGATATAGATGGAGAAAATTTTATTGTGACAATTGTTGAAAATTGAAAATTTATCTTTTTCTCGATAAAATAATTATTTAAATATATTATTATATTTTAATAATATAATAATGGTGATATTTTTACAAACGAATGTGGGATATATGAGTATACGTGGAGGAGGAGTATTTTTGTTGCAATAAATGTTTAAAACATGTTAAACATGCTCGGTGGACCCCATTTATCGATCGAAATTTGATTATATAATGTAAAATCGCCTGCTTTGTGGATTTCGGTCAATTTCTATTTGGAATTTGGAAACACTTTCTTCTGCAAAGTTGTAGAGAATTGAATTTCCTATAAAACTCATGAGATTCAAATTTTCTGATGAAAGGGCTATTTATTATGAATTATTGAAGTTCTAAAATTTAATAATTGATTTTTGGAGTTTAAAATATTTTTTGTAAGAAAAACGTTTTTGTTGTAATTGAGTGGCTCACATGTGTTATAAATGATCTGAAATCAGATTTCTAAGGTGGGCTTGAATATTTTTAAGAAATATTATTATTTTATTAAATTTTCTTTCGCTTTGGTGTTCTAAAGATTTTCTATAAATAGGTGTTTAGGTTAGAATTGAAAATCACAATTTAAATCTGAAGTTTTTCTCTCTATATTATCGAGCGATTCTTGTGAGTATTTTGAGTATACTTTGAGTATTGTTAGACGGTGCAAAAGTTCCCTTCAAAGACTATATCTTAGATTCCAAAATTGTAAGTACTAATCTTTCGAGGTAAGTGGATGTTATTTTCTTCTCAAATGATATTATTTCTTCAATATCATTATCTTTGAAATATTGGTTGGAACTTTTTATCAAATTTGGAACTTTTCATGTAAAGAGTTACTATTCATGAGTTACTATTCACGAGTTACTATTCATGAGTTCTTATTCACGAGTTCTTATTCACGAGTACTATTCATGAAGCGTGAAGATGTTTTTTTGTGGAATTTCTATCTTTTGGTGTTTGAGTTACTATTCACGATACGACACTATTCACGATATCTGACTATTCACCGAAAAATAAAATTTCTTCTTTTTGTCTAAAATATCTATTCTGAATACTAGCTTTGATTGTATCCATGTTTTGATCATTCTTGAATTTTACACCACTATGATCATTTTTGATGTATTTTTGAACATGGATAAAACAAAGTACGAATCATTAATCCTTAATCCTTGTTATTTTGTTTCACTGGATTCGCTTTCTTTAAAATATTTTTCATCATCCTCGGCCTTAAATGATGATATTATTGAATATCTTTGGCTTTGTAGAAAAAAGATGAATGATTTTCAAGAATATCTTTGGTCAGTAAGCAAAGATGATGCAGTGTTTAGATGAACATGACCAATGAAGAATATCTTTGGTCGTAGTGCAAAGATGAATATTTGATTCCAGATGTCTATTGATTGATGTTACAGGATAAAAGATAGAGGCGATGAACTTTTAAATTCATACATAGAAGATAGTAGTTTGCATTCTCTACTTAACTCTTCTAATGAATTATTATTTCCGCTGCGAATATTGATTTAAAATTTGTTGTCTATTGTATTCTATTAGATTTTTCCCCGTTGAAGACTAATCGGTAATTTGTTGTATATTATCTTAGTCATAATATTCTTTATCGGGCTAGTTGAGCTCACCCTTTTCCTTTTTGTTCCATTTTTCTTCTCGGAGAGGCGAGAATATAGCGAGAAGTACTTAAGTCGGGGTATGGAATGAAGGTTTTAGAAAGGATTGTTTTAGTAGTTCTCACCATTTTGTAAAATAATATATCAATAAATGTGATGAGGATTTATTTGAGTATAGATATTGTCTAGAAGATAATATTTGTATTTAAACTCACAGTTTTACTGTTGTAATAATAAAGTTGTAGTTGTTTCTGTACCATGTATTGACAACTCAGAATAGGTGATGTATACCTATTTTGGGGGCGTCACAATGTGTGTCAGTATTCTATTGACCAATTAATCAATTTATCAAAAAAATAACTTCATGCTAACCGGATCCACTTTATTGTATATAAACTCATTCAAACTTTAGTTCTTAAACGATGTGGGACTTTGCTTCCCACAAATATTTATTATCATTTTCAAAAGTGATCACTCTTTGGGAGTTAATTTATCATTCATTATTTTATGAATTTGAATTTTTAAATACTTAATTTTAATATACTCATGTGATATAATACATTGATACGTGGATTTATTTCAAATGATGAATGAAACTTACTTCAAATTAAGCTCAAATTCTAACAATATATAATTTTTACATATTTCAACACACACACACACACACACATATATATATATGTGTGTGTGTGGGGGGGGGGGGAAATGATCCATAGCTAGTACTTGCTAGGAATTAAAATTGGGCAAATAGCATCATAGCCGTCCATTCCATAAGTCAAGGGCGCAGATTAAAAATGGGATAGTGTTGTCCGCTACTTCGTCTAGCGAACGTTAAAAAATCGTCCCCCACGTACGCTACACCAAGTAGCGGATTATAAAAAAAAATTAAATGCCCAGATTACCCCCAACAGTCAACGCTTCTATCAACAAACAAGGCGACAAACAAGGAAACTGCCAAACACAGAGGAGAAATCGCTAATATGCAATCAGAAGAGCAACAATCCAATATTTGTATCAATATCACAATCCAATATTTGTATCCATATCACAGAAACGTTGGCTATAACAATTCAAATCAAAGAAGGAATCAAGTCCAAATCAATTAGCCATGCAATTTAATATGCAATCAAGTCCAAATCACAGAAGGAATCAAATCCAAATCAAAGAAGGAACCAAAATTTGAGATAGTTACTCACACGAAATTTTAGTAGTAAACAAATACAAACCTTATATTATTATCATATTTATTCCTGATAATTTTTTTAAATATCCTCCCAAAAAAATATTAAGGAAGAAAACTGCATCCCTAAATCAAGCAAGGCTTTACAGGTCAAAATCATCCTGGTAAGTTTTCAATTATGGCTGAAGACATGTTTAATTCAAGTTCTTCAAATTCTTCTCATGATAATATTGACATGGCTAATATTGGTGTTCATAACATGAACCAATCGCATATTAACATTTCAAAGAGTCCATATCAGGGTTAGATTTTTCTACTATCCAAGAGGCGGAAGAATTTTATAGTACATATGCACGTAGTTGTGGATTTGAAATAAAAATTAGGACAACTCATAAATATGCTCACTCCAACAATTTGTCCAACCGACTTTTTACATGTAAGAAAGCTAGAAAACCAATTGAAAGAACGAAACAAGACGTTGATGGTAGTAAGGTCAAAAGAAAAAGGGATTCTATAGGTTGGACGATGTGCAAAGCTAGAATGTTTGTTGTTCATCAAAAGAAAGAAGATTACTGAAAAGTTTCAAAAATTGAGTTGTCTCACAATCATGATTTGGTGACTCCGAGCAAGAAAAATTTCATTCAAACAGAGAAAAAAATAACTCCCGTTGCCCGAAGTTTAATCGGAACTTTCACAAAGGCTGGAGTTGGGCCAAGTAAAATGATGAATGTATTTAGTGAAATAGGAGGAGGGGTGGAAAATGTCGGTTTCAGTGATAAGGATATTCAGAATGTTGTACGAGATATAAGACGTGACACAATAGATTCAAACGATGCCCAAGCAAAGATTGCAAAGATTTGAAAAAAACTCTCACGAAAAAATCCTCTATTTTTTTACGATATCAAACGAGGTGAAGATAATCGCATCGAATGTATCTTGTGGATAGATTATCGATCAATGATAGCTTACAAAAATTTTGGGGATGTAGTGACATTTGATACTAATTATCGAACGAATAAGTATTTTATGTCATTTATTCCGTTCACGGGGGTAAATCATCATTATCATTCCAACTTGTTTGGTTTTGCACTGATTCAGGACGAAAAAGAGGATACTTTTGTATGGGTTTTTGAAAGTTGGCTTCAAGCGATGAACAACAAGGCACCGGTTACCATTATAACTGATAAGGACAAAGCTATGAGCAATGCGATTGCTAAGGTTCTTCCAGAAACACACCATGCTCTTTGAATATGGCATATTAACAACAAATTTCCAGAGAAATTACATACATTGTATGAACAGTACTAAACATTTAAGCATGATTTTAACTGTTGTGTGTATAAATATTTGACTGTTGCGAATTTTGAGGAGCGATGGAAAAAGTTGATAATAGATTACGAACTGCATGACCATGATTGGCTCCAATCACTTTATGAGATTAAGCACAAATGGATCAAGGCATACACAAAGAATTTTTTTTCAGCAGGAATGACGACTACATCCAAGAGTGAGGGAATGAACAGTTTGTTCGATGAATATGTGAATGCGACAACGAGTATCAAGGAATTTATCGTAAATACAGAAAAAGCACTTGAGAAGCAGGTCATGGGAGAGAGAAAAGCTGACTACGTAACTTGTCATCGGAACCGAAATATGACTCTTGAATCAGCAGTGGAAACACATGGAGCAAATATTTATACAAAGAAGATGTTTAGACGTTTTCAGATTGAGATAATAAAATCTCATAAGTACGTAATGCAGAAGCTTCAACACCTAACAACATCGGATACAAAGTCGTATGCATTGTGCAAGGCAAGCGACAACGAAGAATCAAATAGGTACGTTACTGTTGTTAGTAATGTTCAGACTGGAGATATAAGTTGTAATTGTAAAAAATTTGAACATTCTGGTATGCTTTGTAAACACATTATAAGGCATATGATTGCCAAAAGTACAAAAAAGATACCTGATAAATACGTTTTAAGGCGGTGGTGTAAAAATGGTAATAAAGTGAACGCTGAATTACCAAAGATTTTGACTGAAATGTCCAACTATAAGGAATCTCAGACGATGCGTTACAATTATTGAGAAAGTGTGCAATAAGCAATATGATGACCAATCATGATAAGCGGTACCACTACAAAATTATGGGTCAAGAAAAGTCGGGTGTTTGAGGTGAACTTATATGTGTTTTTATGATTATGTAATGGCAAAACTATTTACTTTTGTTTATATATTTTGATTTATCAGCATGATTTATTATTTCCCAAAAGTTACATTAGATGAATTACTCACAATTAGTGAATGATTTAGAGTTTGTATTTTCAAATATCAATAGTACGGAGAAAATAATATTAGAAAAAGAAAAAAAAACAAATGTTAACTTGTTAGCAAAATAAAAATCAAGACTTTCGCTACCCATCATCATCATCTGAACATTTACAGTGCTAGTGCATGATGATTTAGTGGATTACGTAAAAGAATTTATTACACTAAATGCCAACTAGATGGCTATGAATGAAACTGAAAATTCATACTCAAATCCAAGCAATATATTTTTACAGTATCCAGTATCCACAAATGAAGCACATATTTTGAGGTATCTGAGATCATTAACCACTACCCATTACTGCTCTTATAACTCCACTACATATATAGCAAATTCTTTAGCCACCACATAAGCATGTTCTTGTACCACCATCACATACCAATATCTGAATTATTAAGAAGTCTGACTAATTTATTCACCCTATAAACAATCTACTGCTAACCCAGTCTCAAAACTCCTATGCATTTATCAGTCATATCGAGATTATCATATCTGTTGGTACTTTAAATGAGAGTTGTTTTATTCCACTTTCTTGTCCACTTGCAGAGGAAAACGTTTTTGTGAGCCTGGAGAGGGAGGTACCCCTCCACTTTTACTTCTTCCTCTTCCTTTTCCTGCTTTACAAATGCAATGTAAATGAAGTTATATAAAATAGAACTTCGAAACCGAAATCCAGTAATACCTCATTTCCATCAGCACAATAGCCCTTGAGAAAACCTTTACAAATAGAGGCATTTACATGTCTATAAGGACAATTTTCGTTGGAGCATAGTCCTGTAACCAAAAAGAAAAGTATTTTGAAATTTTTTCATTTCTACGTTCAGTCGAACAAATGCACTAAACAAAACTCACCCAGCAGATAATAAGAGCAATCCTGCATCCTCTATGGAATGACCTGCGTGAATAAATACAATCCAGGTACAATGAAAAATATTAAGATAAACAAACAATGCAAGCATAGCTTGACAAACACATTAACTTGCGATGGCCAACTTACCAATACACCTTATGGGTCAATTCGCAATTGGGATTGGAGCATGAAACATTCAAAAATTTTGTGCAGACTGCAATTTTAGCAGAATCGTGGATATATGGACTTTTGTTGCAATACATTGTTTCCAAATTTTACAGTGAGTGAGATAATAGATGCGAAAGTGACACCAGTCAACTCAGAACCTGTCCATTTCTATAGTAGTTGTATTCTGTAATGGAACAGTAAAAAGATAATGCAACAGTTGATTCCACTAGATAAGCATATATCACAGTTCACATGACCAAACACAAGTACAAAAGACTTAAATATGTTTGTATAAAGGTGCACGATTGCACCCATTTGGTAAAAGCTTGAACATATAATCCAAGGTGCACCTGCCTGCACTTTCTTTCTTTCCAGCCTTCATATGTATCCAACCATATATCAGAAGTATCTAACAGATTTGTCAATTTAATCAACGTACCAGATTGGCGATTATTAGGATTTCCAACTTCTATATTACTGTTCGGCTTAGTTGGAGTAGGCTGCGCCACTGCTTAATTCTGCACAAAGAACTTTAGGACCTCAGTACTATAATAGGCTTACCATGTATTTATTGGTGGCCGAAATTGATAAAACAGGATGACCGTCAGCAATATACATGTTGGTTAAATAACTAAATAAGATTCTAGCAGTAAAAATTCTTAGCCGAAATGGTGGTTTTGAAATATGAATACCACAACAATACAAACCAATGCAAACACAAAATTAAAACATTAACGTACATACAAAAGATTGAATCATTTTGAAACTGGTAACCGAGTTACTAAATCAACGTACTACAAAAGTTATAAAATATACATTAACTAGTCTTCATTTGAATCCGAATCTAAAGTTTGTTCGTTACAAATATGATTCAGGAACGTCCCTAGCTTTGCACATCCTAAGCTCATGCGCTATTCTAAACCTAAAATTATAAGCCTCGTTAAGAGTCCACCTTGGTTCATCCATGATGTTTATACACTGCAAAAAGAAATCCATGTACTTTGCAACATATATGTCACAATCGTCTTTGTTCCATTGTCTCGGTCTATTCACACACGCTTCAACTTTCGGCTTCGATTTTGGCTACTTTGCTGTAGGATTTGCCTGATGAAGCAGCAAAGGAATTAACTCCACCTATAAACAAGAAACCCATTACTTATAAGTCCGAAGAAGTAGGATTTACATGTCTTTGTAATGACATGAAAAACAAGACTTATATTAATGAACTCACCACAACCACAAAGAAGTGTTGGTATAATTGTGACAACGGCATTAATGGTTTGTCATCATAAATTGGGTCAAGTAGCATTACTTTCCACTTGTTGACACTCCAAATAAATAAGCAAAAATGACTGTTGGTTTCGTTGAAGACTGGAATGAATATGTAATCACACTTATGTACTGGGGCACCAACTGTAGGATTGATGTAACTTCTTAGAAATTTTTTTATGGTTAGCATGTTTACTCCGGCACTTGGTAAGTTTTGGGTACCTAACAACGCAAAGTACGTTCGCATGAAATAAAATCGAGCCCATCTTTGGATACCTTCTTTACACATTTTAGCTTCTCTGCCTCGCAACAACAACAAATATGCATCCAAGACATGTTCCCATAACCAACCATTGGGTCTCAAACAGTTAACATCTTTAAA
Organism: Panax quinquefolius; assembly: GCA_020205615.1. Lineage (NCBI taxonomy): Eukaryota > Viridiplantae > Streptophyta > Magnoliopsida > Apiales > Araliaceae > Panax > Panax quinquefolius. The sequence goes on from CM035164.1 coordinate 8,749,007, forward strand.
CTCAAACTTGTATAGACCTTCTGGATGGCTATGAGGAAAGTTTGATGGGTCGTGAGTTGGACTAAACCCATGTTGATTTAGCCAATTGATTTTCTCTATCTTCAAGTACTTAAAAAAGTGAGTGTGCTTTGTTCCCTCCATCCTTCTAACTGGAAATTTCTGACTATGTCGAGTACAAGGGCCAACACTAGGCTGAGTCTCTTGAACCGTTGGTTGGGATCTTGTCATGTCAATCTTCATCTGCCCAACTTGAGGTTGCGTTGGATTTGGATTGATTGGAACCCCTCTATAGTTATTCATGAACGGCTGGTATAATGTATTGAACCATGTGTCATACATGGTTCTTAATTCGGGTGGATGTCCAATTGACAATAACTTTTCAAATATAGCTTTTGCACTCTCAATCTATAATTAAATAAAAAAATTATATTAATAAAACAAGATAATCAGTTAAAAAAATAAAAACATTAATAAATATTATAAATTGATCTACTTACAGTGTTTACAGCCACATATTGGTCAATGAATACCTGTGGCTCATAATCTTCCCCTTGACGCCTAAAGGGTCGAGTATGGTGTATCCGTCGTCGAGTAATTTCTCTGTACCATGTCATATAATCCTTGGTAGATATATGCTGCAAAGCCTCCAACACTTGTCCTTCTAAACTCTCCATGTATGCATCCCACAATCGAATATAGTTGGCCCTATGGTTTTCAAAATTTAATCTCTCAAATAATTTATGTTCCTTCCGTAATTCCACCATATTTTCAGCATTAGATGGATACGACTGCAAATATCTAAATTGCCTCACAAATCTGTCAGGCATTTGGAACTCAACAATGTTGTAATGTATCAATGGTATACGAGCGGCTCCACCTAACCTTGCCTCAAAAAAATCCCAAGACAAACGTCTATCAAATAATTGATATGGACGCCACACCCCATCTGTTTCCAATATATTATCAAACTCTCCTCGGTAAAACAGAAGATGGTGATGTGGATTTTTAAGGCACTGATATTGTTTTAAATTAGGATCAAAAGAGGAGTATGCCCAGGATAATGCCCTAGGTACCAACTTCTGGGACATAGGCTTAGCGGTAGGACGACCAATGTTGAACCGTTCATGAGCCCACATCATAAGAAGGGTTGCACAACCTGCGAATTTTTTTGTTGTTTTGCGAGTAGCCTCATGAAAATCCCTATACAAATGCCCTAAAACTGCCGCCCCCAAGCATATGTTACTACGTCTTCCAATCTTTCCAATAACAACAAATATCTAGGATGCATAACATTTTTACTCTTGGTTGGAAACAAAATAGCGCCGCACAAGTACAACAGATATGCCTTAGTGTGTTTTACGACATCATCTGGAGTACCATCGCCAGGTACTTGACCATATCTCTGTCTTAACCAAGGCAAACTTATGCCCCCCCTTTTATAGCATTGTTCCCACTCATCTACTACAACTTGTTGCCCAAAAACTCTTATAAAATAGCTTTTGGGATTTTCTAATTCTCCGAAAGTTAAAGATTTTCCTAATACGGGTAAACCAAATAAAAATCCCACATCCTCTAAAGAAATGCTCATCTCTCCATAATTTAAGTGAAACGTATTTGTTTCACTTCTCCAACGTTCAACTAGAGCAGATACAAGAGATGCATAAATCTTTGACACTATAGCTTGATGACAAAATATACCAAAACCTACTTGTTCCAGCAAATATTCTTGTTGTTTAGTCAAGTTTCATTTAGTTAATTTTGCAGACATTTGACAAAATTCTAACACACCCTTATCCCACACGTCCAACAACAAAAAAACATAAATCGTCACAACATGAATGTTTCTAAAAAATGTTTAACAAAATGAAAGTTGTTATACATTAATAAACTTACAATATTTTGCCATAAGTCTGACGATACGTGATTTTTTTGGTCCCATAACACAATAGGATTAACAGGTCTGGGATTAATATCCATATGTTTTCTACACATTCATCAAAATGACGATTATTAAATAATATATAAAAATTCCCATCAAAAACGGAGATGAGCAGGTGAATCAATTTCACAGTCTAGGGTTTGAGCCTCAAAACAGTGAGAATCTGTGACAACTCGAATTTTCATAAGTTATTAACGTGACGCCCCAAAAATAGGTATACAACACCCATTCTAAGTAGCCAAATACATGGTACAGAAAGCAAACTACAACTTCAATAATACAATTGTCGTGCAAAATACGACAACACATACTGTGAGTTTAAATACAAATATTATCTTCTAGACAATATCCACACTCAAATAAGTCCTCGTTATAATTATTCAAACACTATTTTATAGAAATAGTAAGGACTGCTAAAACATCTTTCTAGAACCATCACTCCGTACCCCGACTAGTTCTTGCTATGTTCTCACCTCCTGAGAAAAATGTAACAAAAAGGAAAAGGGTGAGCTCAATTAGCCCAGTAAAGAATATTATGACTAAGATAATATACAACAAATTATCATTAGTCTTCAACAGGGAAAAATCTGATAAAATATAATAGCCAACAAGTTTTAGATCAACAATCGCAAATAAAACAAAGAATCCATTGTAAGAGTCAAGTAGAGAATGAGTTCTACTATCTTCTAAGATTTAAAAGTCCATCATCAATATTTTATCCATGTAATAACAATCAATATACATCTTTAATCAAATATTCATCTTTGCACTACACAGCCAAAGATATTCATTTCAGATCACCAAATGATCATGTTCATTTCAACACTGCTCATCTTCAGACTACGGCCAAAGATATTCATCAATTAATCATTTATTTGCACTACAGCCAAGATATTTAGTAATATCATCATTTAGGACCGAGGATGATGAAAAATATTTTAAAGAAAACGAATCCAAATGAAACTAAGGACAAATAGTAGGATTCAGATAATGCTTTATCCAAGATCAATAATACTTCATAAATACCAATTTTGAAGGTAATTCAAAAATAAAGATCAAAACATGGATACAATCAAAGATAGTAACCATAATAGTACATCTTGGACAAAAAAAGAAAAAATTTATTTTTTGGTGAATAAAGGTCAGATTCGTGAATAGAAGAGTGATACGTGACACGTGAATAATGAAACCCCCGACACAAAAAGTTCCAAATTTGATAAAAATTCAGATCAATACTTCTAAGATAATGATATGAAGAAATAATATCATATATATGAAGAAAATAACATCCCTTACCTCAAAATATCAAGATTTCGATCGGAATATCTCAGATAAAGTCAAGGAAACTTGCACTGATGAATAGAAACTCACAAAGTATCTAAATACTCACAAAATACACTCAATAATCTAGAGAGAGAAAGAGAGAAAACTTGTTTCGGTGTGATTTTCAATTCTAACTTAGCCCTCTATTTATAGGAAAATGTTAGCAGACTTGGACCTGCAACCTGATGGTTTTACCTGCTACTATTCCCACCCACCACATTTGAAATAAATTCAGTATATTTCTTCACCAACCACAAGTGGGGCCCACTCAATTCTAGAATTTTCCACCAAAATCATTTATAAACCTAATTTTTGAATCATCACCACCTCTTAAAATTCATAACAAATCATACGCTCATTTTTAACGGCTCAAAATTTGTGAACATATACTCAACTTATATATGTATAACATATCCAAAAATTACAAAGATCCAACTATTCGGATTAAAAATTATAACTCACACAATATACTCTCAAAACATTGGTTTAATTTTTTTAATACCTTCATTCCCACAAAATACCGATAAAACACCTCAACATTAACTCCTTCATTTTTAACCACAATAAATATATCCAACATTTATATCCACATAAAATAAATATTTCCTTATCATATGAATCAATAATTAATTATTCACAAATAATATTAACGTAATCACATTTATGACAACCAGCCGCTCCTCAGAAAGAGGGGCTTTCCAATAAGAATTTCTCCTTATTGGGCGCCGCAATTAGGTGACCAAACCTCTCCTCGATGTAACTTTCTAGACATTGCCAATAATGCTATCTAATAATATTATTCAAATAATATGAATTATTGATCCGATAATGGGAAATATCGTGGCAAAGGACAATTATCAAACAACAATAATATAAAATATCAACGCAATAATTATTGAATCAATAAAATAAAATATTGAATAAAGAATTCATCGTAATAATTATCGAAAGTAAAGGCCTTTCACGTAAGGATCAATAATTCATCAATACCGCATCCACGCCAGACATCAGATTTTAACCACCGGTATTCCAAATGTTGTTAATTCAGAATAACTACGCCGTTATTTATAAAAACTCAAACTTGTCATTTTCTTCATCGACACGCTTATTCGTTATGGGCCCATAAATGATCGCAGACCGTCGCATTTAATATTCCCGACAACAAGAATATTCCACGACCAAATGAATATTCCCCGACAACAATGATTATTTTATAACCACTTACATATTTTGAAAAATTTGCACATTTCACCCATAACCAGAGAATTATATCAAATTAATACCTTATTATTCACAAATATAATTAGAGGAAATTTGATTTTATTTATAATAAGTTGGGGTCTTACAACCTCCCTCCTTATGAAATTTCGTCCTCTAAATCGATATACGCACTGTGTGTTTCAAAAGGTGAGGATACCTCGCTTTCATTTTCGATTCCAACTCCTGTGTCATTTCTTCAATAAAGCATGGTTTCTCCATAAAACCTTAACTTGTGGTATAACCTCGTGCGTAGGACATGCTTCTTTCCTATCCAAGATCTTAACAGTACTTCTTCAGACGTTAAATCTTTGGCTATCTCGTCTGGTTCTAACGCAATAATATGGTTTGGTCTTTCACATATTTATTAAGCATGGATATGTGAAAAACATTATGAACACGAGACATACTGAGGTAATCGCGAGTCTATAGCCACATTTTCTATTCGTCAAGAATCTCAAATGGACCAACAAATCATGGATCGAGCTTTTCTCTCTTCCCAAATCTTGTAACTCCCTTCCATGGTGCAACACGTAACAATACATGATCCCCAATATTAAATTCCACGCTTTTCGATGAAGATCCGCATAACTCTTTTGTCGATCTTGTGCCGTTTGTATACGCTGTCGAATCATTGGATCTTTTCTCGTAGTCATGCAGATTAATTCGGGTCCCAACAACGTTGCTTTCTCCCACCTCGCCCCAAAGATATCGAGAATGACACTTTCGTCCATACAACGCCTCAAATGGAGCCATGCCTATACTTGCTTGATAATCGTTGTTGTAGGAGAATTCCACCAATGACAAGTACTTATCCCAACTTCCTTTAAAATCTAGGACACAAAGTCTTAATAGATCTTCAAGGGTTTGAATAGTCCTCTTCGATTGTCCGTCCGCTTGAGGATGGTACGCCAATCAATCAGAACTGCGCTCCATAGCTTTTTCTCGCAAGCTAATCCAAAATGGTGAAGTGAATCTTGGGTCACGATCCAAACTATGGATATTTGCATGCCATGCAATCTCACAATCTCATTCACGCATACGCGAAAGCAAGACGCTCAAGGAATAAGTCTCACGACGGTAAGAAATGGGCGCGACTTGGTTAATCTATCAACAATAACCCAAATCACATCTACGCCTTGAGAAACTTTGGGAAGACCAGAATTAAATCCATAGTAATGTGTTCCCACTTCCATTTCGTAATCTCAAGTGGTTGTAATGGACCCTTTGGCACTGATGCTCCGCCTTTACACGTTGACAAATTAAACACCTCGAGATAAACTCCGCGATCTCTCTCTTCATATTGTTCCACCAAAATGTATGTCGAATATCATTATACATTTTGTACTCCCCAGATGGATTGCAAACGGGTGTTGTGTGCTCCATCATGATTCTATGCTTCAAGTCGTAATCGTTAGAACACAAAGTCCGGAGTTGAATCTAAGTATTCCTTCTTCATCGATTCTCGCTCGAATAACTCCTTCGCACTTTCTTCTTCATACGACGCCTCCAGTCCGTAGCTCTCGAGTAGCTTTAACTTTATCGATTAAAGTCTGTTCTACTCAGATATTCGCCATCATCATATGGGGTCTATGGAGTCTTTAATTTTACCTCCATCCTTTGCAAGTCATACATAATGGGCCTTCAGATTAACAATATCGCACTCAGATCAGATATGATCTTCTATTCAACGCGCTACCACTACGCTCGCTTTTTCCAAGATGATATTGAAAATAGTGTGATCGTAATCTTTCAATAGTTCAAGCCAACGTCGTTGCCGCATGTTGAGTTCTTTTTGGGTGAAGAAATATTTGAGGCTTTTTATGGTCCGTATAAATCTCCACTTTCTCCCCATACAAGTAAAGTGTTCCAAATTCTCAACGCGAATACGATCGCCGCTAACTCTAGATCATGAGTAGGATAATTCCTCTCATATTCTTTTGAGTTGTCGCGAGGCATAAGCTATGACTTTCCCATGTTGCATGAGAACACATCCTAACCCTTTGCCTCAAGCATCACAGATATAACAAATCCATCCGTATCAGATGGTATTGCTGTAACAAGCAGTAAATGAGTCTCTCTCGAGCTTTTGGAAACTCTTCTCGCATTCCTCGCTCCATACAAATTTTGTATCTTTACGAGTCAATCGAGTTAATCTGAGTAGCGATTCGAGAAAATCCTTCCACGAATCTCCGATAATAACCAGCCTAAGCTTCGTAAAGCTACGACTTTGGCCACCGACTTTGGTGTGCTTCTAACTTTCAGATCGCTTCAATCTTCGCGGGTCGACAGATACTCCATGTTTTGACACCACGCGCCCAATGAATGCTACTTCCTCAAGCCGTAACTCGCATTTCTTCAGCTTGGCATAAAGTTTGTTTTCACGAAGCCTTTCAAGTATCAACTTCAAATGGTACTCATGATCTTCATGACTTTTGGAATAGATGAGGATGTCATCAATAAAGACAACAACAAACTGATCCAAATATTCCTTGAATACACGGCTCATCATATCCATGAAAGAAAGTAGGAGCATTAGTCAATCCAAAAGACATGACTAAGAAGAATCATAATGCCCGCATCGAAGTTCGAAGGCGCGCTTTGAATATCCTCGCTTTTAATCTTCAAATGATGATATCCGTAATCTAAGATCGATCTTTGAAAAGAATTGTGCTCCGTAATCGGTCCTAACAAGTCATCAATGCGAGGTAATGGATACCTATTCTTCGATGGTGACATGGTTTAATTCTCAGTAGTCAATACAAAGTCGCATACTCCCGTCTTTCTTCTTTACTTAATAAAACAGAGCACCCCAAGGAGATGTATTAGACTAATGAAACCTATGTCTAACAATTCCTCAGAGTTGGACTTTAACTCCTAAAGTTCAATAGAGCCATTCGATATGGGGTTTTAGAAATGGGTTTTGTACCGTGCTCAAGGTCAATAAAGAATTCAACATCACGCTCGGGGTAGACCGGGGAAGTTCTTCAGAAAGACATCGTAAAATTCTCTAACAATGTAAATATTATTCAAATCGACTTGTCTTTGTTCAAATCCATAACATGGGCTAAGAAAGCTTCGACATCCGCTTTTTCAATAAACGAATAATTTTATGGCTTGATATGATAAATGATCGATTTTAGTGGTTTAGTTGTTTGAATTCATGATGACAGTCAAGTTAGAATATGAAAACTAACAACCTTATTTAAAATAATCAATTTTGGTATGATGAGTGGTTAACCAATCAATTCCTAAAATCACATCAAAAGCAAGTATCTTTAAAGATATAAGATCAATGTAGTAATGTGATAGTGCCAACTGGATCATGCAAGATTTATAAACCGTAGATGTAACGAAGGTTTCACCCAACTGAGTTTCAACAGATAAGTCAAAGTCCAATTTCTCCCCGAGTCAAGTTTAAACGTTGAGACACAAGTAGAGAGAGATAAAAGAATGGGTAGAATCCCAGATTCAGTAAGGTATAAACTTCGCAAGAGTTCAAGATTAGCTTACTCAGAATCACCTCGCTCGGGTTCCTCGCGTTTTGGCTACCACGATAAAACGCTTTTCCAGAACCGCCGATTTCGACTTATCCGGATGACACTCGAGTCACCATCCCCGTTGAACTTGTTTTTCTACGTAACAATCCCGAGCTATGTGGCCTTCCTTTCCACAAACAGTAACATACCTTGGATTGTTGTGATAGCCAATGATATGTCCCCTCTTCCCCGCATTTATAACATCTAACCGGCGGTTGTTCTCCTCCCCTAGAATTTGTTGTTGTCTTTGGTGTCATTGCTGATGTCTTCCCGTAATTGTTGAATCTCCTCTTTTGAAATTTCCACTGACTCACATCTCCTATTATCACGGCCACGATGACCACCCGAGTGGTTACCGCCTTTGTTCAGATTTTTCACTCCTTGTTGGTTATCATCGCTCGATGATCGGGCCGCCACCAGATGACTTCGGTCAGGGTCCCTCATTGAACATACTCATTATCTCGCCTAATAATTGAGCCCCGCTTACAACATCCCGAATATAAAGAAAATTTATGAGATATAAGATATCACGAATCTCTAAGCTTTTAGACCTCTCGTAAACATCCTCGTCATTCGCTCCTCATTTTCACCAAATGAGGTGCAAACTCGATAACTCGCAAACTTCGCGCCGCACGGGACACCGCCATGTTGTTTTGTTCCACCGATAAACTCCACCTCCTTCATACGATTTAATACTTTCGTGAAAGTACTTGTCATTGAATAGTTTCAAACGCTTTCTCAAGACACTTTTGAATGTGGTGGTTGAGTACGCTTCACGACTCCCACCAATAGTCCATTTCACCGCTTGAACATAAAGGTGGCGAATGGAACCTTCTATTCCTCCATGCATCCCGAGACATCGAATATCTTGGTAATTTGCTTGACCCACATTTTCGCTATGATCGGATCCGCTTTCCCTTAAATTCGTGGTCCCAACTCCTCGAATCGCTTGGTTGTGATAATCGCCGCGATTGCTATCATTTCCACCAGTATTTTGTGCACGAAGTCTCCTCGTTCGGTTTTGTATGAACTCGAAAAAAGCTCCTAAACATTCCATCATTCATCGCTTGTTTCAGAGTGTTTTGTTTACGGGAAGAATATTGTCTTCCTGTTGCACGCTTCTCCTGGTTTCAGAATTAAAGGTTGTTCCACGCCTCATACACTCCATTGTTAACGCTCTCGCCGGCCATTCTTAAACATCGCCATAAAACACAAGGTTAATTAAACAAATTAACATATCACATAATATCCTTATATTATGACTGACCAACAAATAAGCTTAAGATAAGACACACTAGCGAAGGATTTACTCATCTCTCCCCTCCTAATTCTATTCTCCGATCTTCACCAGAGACCATATTCCTAAGCTTTGATACCAATTGTGACAAATGTCCCATCAGTGGACAACACCTCACATTGGTACTCCATCGATTGCCACATCGCAGAAGCAGGCGTCCTCCCTACGAGAGAGTCCTCGGCTTCACTACTTACAAATAAGAAAGTAAGAAAGTTATAATCTCTTCTTCTTTCTATAACTTTCTCTATACTTTCTCTCTATAATTTCTCTCTGTAGTTTCAATGAATTCGTAAGAAAATAATGAAGAATGATTTTCTATTTATAGGAAAATGGAATGCATAGTAACTAATCCATGAACTATCTCGTATTGATTTATTTTAACTGATTTCATCCATATTTAAAGAAAAATCTTTTAAATAAAATATAATATATTCTATTTATATAAAACATTATCATCACAAATGTATGATGATATAGATCTTACAGTACGATTTGTGATTTTATGTAACTTATATATACACCATGTAAATGAAAATGAAAATGAAATTGTGATCTGAATATAAAATAATAATAATATCCTCATTAATTTTATACGGATTAGTGGTCTTTACTCATTTGATCTCTCCTCTGTTCCCACTTCATTTTGTATCACCTGAATTGTGCTGAAATTTATTTACAAGTCCTACTCTTTTAGACTACCCCACTTGTGTTTTCTTTCATCAAATGACACTATTAAACTATTTCAAATATTTGCAAATAATTTCCTCCTTAAAATCATATTCAACTTGCTGTAGTTTAAACTCATCATATTACTGCTACGTAATTTACTTAAACTAATCGACTGTCCAACCAGCTCTTACTCTGTCCTGATAAAGTAGAAGCAAATTTGCTGGCAATCAACTTATTAAATGTTACTAAAGCATAGCCATTGCCCATTCATAATCGGGATAATTCATGTTTAGGTATAAATAATGGGTTAAACCTTTCATAAGATTAGTTAACAACTAATTAAACCATTTTATCACATCAAAAATATTCATACATTTTACTTTCTTTATTATTATGCTTCATCCTTCCAAAAATAAATATAAATACAAAAATATTTTATTTTAAAAGCGGAGAGAGTTATTATTATTATTATTTTATATTCAGATCACAATTTCATTTTCATTTTCATTTACATGGTGTATATATAAGTTACATAAAATCACAAATCGTACTGTAAGATCTATATCATCATACATTTGTGCAAGATATTATATTATCATCATGGCTTCGTTGCATCCCCCATCAATAGAAGTCACCAAATGAGAGGCTGGGGGACTCTTTACTTATAGCTCGATATTAAATGTGGACGCCCCAAAATAGGTATACAACACCCATTTTGAGTCGCCAAATACATGCAGACAGAAAGCAAACTACAACTTCAATAATACAATTGTCGTGCAAAATACGATAAACACATCTTTGTGAGTTTAAATACAAATATTGTCTTCTGATAATATTCACACTCAAATAAGTCCTCGTTATAATTATTCAAACACTATTTTACGTAAATAGTAAGGATCGCTAAAACATCTTTCTAGAACCATCACCCGCATTCTCGACTAGTTCCTCGCCATGTTCTCACCTCCTAAGAAAAATGGAACAAAAGGAAAAGGGTGAGCTCTAACTAGCCCAAGAAAAGAATATTACGACTAAGATAATATACAACAAATTATCGTTAGTCTTCAACAGGAAAAATCTAATAAAATATAATAGCCAACAAGTTTTAGATCAACAACCGCAATGAAATAAAGAATCCATTGAAAAGTCAAGTAGAGAATGAGTTCTACTATCTTCTAAGATTTAAAAGTCCATCATCAATATTTTATCCCTCGTAACAACAATCAATATACATCTTTAATCAAATATTCATCTTTGCACTACATGTGCCAAAGATATTCATTTCAGATCACCAATGGTCATGTTCATCTCAAGACTGCTCATCTTTGCACTACGGCCAAAGATATTCACATTAATCATTTATATTTGCACTACAGTGAAGATATTTAGTAATATCATCATTTAGGACCTGAGGATGATGAAAATATTTTAAAGAAAACGAATCCAAAGAAAAATGTAAGGACAAATAGAAGGATTCAGATAATAGTTTATCCAAGATCAATAATACTTCATAAATACCAATTTTCAAGCAGTAATTCAAAAATAAAGATCAAAAATATGGATACAATCAAAGATAAGAACTATAATGTACATCTTGGACAAAAAGAAAAAAAATTTTATTTTTCCGTGAATAGTGTCAGATTCGTGAATAAAGGCTGAGATAACGTGAATAAGAACCCCCGACACAAAAAGTTCCAAATTTGATAAAAATTCAGATCAATACTTCAAGATAATGATATTCAAGAAATAATATCATATATGAAGAAAATAACATCCTTTACCTCAAAATATCAAGATTTTAGATCGGAATATCAGGTATAAGGTCAAGAAAACTTGCAGATCGATGAATGAAACTCACAAAGTATCTAAATACTCACAAAATACACTCAATAATCTAGAGAGAAAGAGAGAAAACTTGTTTACGGTGTGATTTTCAATTCTAACTTAAATTTCTATTTATAGGAAAATGTTAGCAGACTCGACCAAGAACCCGATGGCTTTACTACCGCTACTATTCCCACTCCACCACATTTGAAATAAAATTCAAGCACATTTCTTCACCAACCACAAGTGGGGCCCACTCAATTCTAGAATTTTCCACCAAAATCATTTATAAACCTATTTTCCTAATCACCACCTCTTAAAATTCATAACAAATCATACGTTCATTTTAACGGTTCAAAATTTGTGAACATATACTCAACTTATATATGTATAACATATCCAAAAATTACAACGATCCAACGGTCGGATTAAAAATTATAACTCACACAATATATCTCAAAAACATTGGTTTAATTTTTAATACCTTCATTCCGACAAAAATACTGATAAAACACCTCAACATTAACTCCTTCATTTTTAACCACAATAAATATATTCAACATTTATATCCACATAAAATAAATATTTCCTTATCATATGAATCAATAATTAATTATTCACAAATAATATTAACGAATCACATTTATGACAACCAGGCCGTTCAAAGGAAAGAGTGGGCTTTCCAATAAGAATTTCTCCTTATTGGCGGGCAATTAGCTGACCAAACCTCTCCTTGACAGAACTTTCTAGACATTTCCAATAATGCTATCTAATAATATTATTCAAATAATATGAATTATTGATCCGATAATGGGAAATATCTGCAGATGACAATTATCAAACAACAATAATATAAAATATCAACGCAAAGAATTATTGAATCAATAAAATAAAATATTGAATAAGAATTCATCGTAACAATTATTGAGTAGTGTCTTCTTACGTAAAGGATCAATAATTCATCAATACTGTGCATCCACGCCAGACATCGTATTTTAACCACCGGTATTCCAACATGTTGTTAACGTGAATAACTACGCCAGTTATTTATAAAAATTCAAACTTGTCGTTTTCTTCATCCAACAGCTTATTCGTTATGGGCCCATAAATGATCTGCTACCATTGCATTTAATATTCCCCGACAACAAGAATATTCCACGACCAAACGAATATTCCCTGACAACAATGATTATTTTATAAATACTTGCATATTTTGCAAAATTTGCACATTTCACCCATAACCAGAGAATTATATCAAATTAATACCTTATTATTCACAAATATAATTAGAGAAAATTCAATTTTATTTATAATAAGTTGGGGTCTTACAATTAAAATAAGAATTTAATAATTAAAATTCTTATTATGAGGTTTATATATTTTGAATTCTATGATTTGGTGTGAAGAGAATTATATATTCATATGTTGGAGAATGTGAGATTTAATAGTTAATTAAATTATTAAAGAAATTAAATAATATTAGTTAATTTAATTAAGTTAAAATTATGTTATGAGATTATATAATTTTAATTATTATGCCTTGTGGGCAATGGACATTATTATGAGTTAAGTTTCATAAATAGTGTGAATAATTCACTTAATTAAAATAGTGAATTAATAAAAGTATAATTGATTTAATAAAGTGAGAAGGTAATATGTTGCATGAAAATGTAAATATTAGTATAATGCGAGTAAAATATTTATTAAGTACATTAAATATTTTAGTTGGAAACTTTATAGAATAAAATGAATATTTATGATATTAAATAAATATTTGATGAAAATTGTTATGGGATAGTTTATTTAAGTGTGATAAAATAGATGCGATTTATATGTATTTTATTACGCTTTAGTATAATTGCGATATTTTAATTTAATTAAATAATTAAATTAGAGGAGTGAGAATTTGTTAAATAATGTTATGATTATAATGGTTGAATAGAAATTATAATTTTACTTGATAATGTTAATTTTATTTCTTAAGAAATTAAAGGTACATAATCTAGTTTATATTTCTAGTTTATGTGTTCTTGAGTTTCTTTTAAAATTGGAGTTTTGGTTAATGAATTTATGGGTTACGATGTTATATATGTTATTAGATATTTATAATTTGATAGTGGTCATCTAGAAATAAATTTTCAAAAATCAAATTCATGTATTTATACTAAAGAAGAGGAATTTGGGTTTTGATTGTAATGTGTGTTTTGGTGTACTTTGGGACTAAAGTTGATGATGAATTCGTGATTGAAACTTTAAATTGATGGATGATTGTTGTTCTCCTCTATAAAACGAAAACAACGCAACTTGAACGGATCGAATTGGTTAAGAAACGAATTCGTGATGAATGAATATACTCAGCATGTTGAAAATAGGAAAAAAAATTAGTATAAACAAATTAGAATTAGTATAAACCAAGTCCCACATCAACTAAATTGAGAACTTTACCCTTTGCTAAACCTGTAAATAGAAAGGCTTGATCCTTTGTTTTATTAATCAACAATAAGGCCTCCAATTTTGAGAAAGACTTTGTTGTGGGAGGACTATTTATAAAGATCTTCTTTAAATTTTGGTCGAGTACGTTTTCAGTTTGTGGAATTCGTATTTTCGGGTATGTTTCTTATTTAATTTTTGGTAATGTTATTATTTTAAATATTGTATTTAGTTCGTTAGTTAAAGTTTGTATTTTGGAAGTTTAGTTAGTTTTGTAAGTAAACTAGTTAGTTTACTATATTTATTTTGGCTTGTAATCGATTATGTAAATGAGTTCTAATGATTGTAATTAGAGATATGAAGCCTTAACATCATCCAAGTGTAACCAAAACTCACAAAATAAAAGATTTACAAAGAATCTTGTTGGGCAGTTTTTGGGACTGAGCTTGAGGACCTTTTGTGCTTTTGATTTATGTCTAAAGGCTTAATTTGATGATTGTATGTTATATCCCTCTAAGTTCTGAAGATTTCCTAACTTGAATGAACCAAAACGGAGTTAAAATGAATCCGTGGTGAAGATTTTAGTAAACCATGTCTAGAAATGAAAACTGAATGAACAGTGACTATAGTGTCAAATTCTGGAATAGCTATGTTGCCTGAAAAATTCTGAGTTTCTGGATAGTTGTAGTGCACTGAGTTAGGAAGCCATAGGCTTTGGAATGACCTCATTCCGACCTCAGATGAGGGAGTTATGGTGATTGGAAAGAAATGTGTCGAATTTGTCAAACTGAAGGTCAGCAGCGGGACGTGCTATTCGAGACACTGTTTCGATCAGTTAATGTTTCCAAAAACATCTGGGCTTTTGATATGTTATAGTACACTGAATTAGCTTTCCATAGACTCCGTAACGGACTAATTCCGACTTCGGAGCAAAGAGTTATGGCCATTCAAAGTAGTCGCGTCAAAACTGTCTAACCAACTCAGGGCAGTCACCTTGAATGAATTTTCCAGAATTCTGGAAATGGTCAAAGAATGAAAGTTGTAGCCTCGAAAGTTAGCTTCGCGTGGGCTCAAGAATCGCTCAAAAATGTTTTGAAACGAATTAGTTATGACTCTTTTAGCGAGAGAGGTAAAGCCGGGAAAAAAATTGAAGACCTCGCTATGAACGCCAATTTTGGCACGCTTTTTTAGACTACTTAACAAACCCAAAATGAGAGGTTAGTATTTTTAAAAATAGTCTTGTATGCCATGAAAAACATACTAAAAAATGCCTTACGATTGATAAGTAGATTGCAAGCTATTAAGTCATGGAATGGGTGTCGAAGGTGGGTCACGCCTTGTGGCAAAGAATAGATAGAAGAGACCATGGGTCGTTTCATTACGTCTTGATTTTTCCGTAATGCTTTTGGGTGGTTTTGTGGCTGTTTAACATGTAACAAAACATCGAGAGAGATGTATAGATATTATATAATGCTTATATATCGCGAAAAATCACTTTAAATGTAAAGAAAACGATAGAAATGTAATGTAAATGTAAGTTTTCATAACTATGCGAGCGTAATTCGAAAAATGATATGTAAAACGTATATGTAACATAATGAAATGCGCAAATCCGTTTGAAATTATATTGAACCTAGTAATGTAAATTGAAGGGGATATAAATGGTTTATGTTTTGATACGTAAAGTATTTACATACTAAATCCATGAGAAAACATTTTTGGGCGTAAAAAGGTTATAACGGACAAAAGTTTCTAAAGAAACATGGAATGGTTTTAAGACAAGAACACAATATTATAGTTAAATAAAATTAGTTTACATTGAGTACGTGAATTTTGTGTGTGAAACTAATATGTACATGTATGTATCCTCAATTTGTGTAGGATCATCACAACGCAGATAAGTTATAAACATTAAACAGCATCCAAGGCAGGTTTTTCAGTTCTATTATGTTTGTGGATTAAATGTGATTATGTGGTGAGTTACATACCATGCTTTATGAATTGTAAAAGTCAAAATATGACCAAGTTAATTGGGTTATGGAACTCAATTTATATGTGATATGTGATAACACATGCATGTTGTATAATGTAACTCGATAAATTAGAAATATATAATGCATGAATTGTGTGCTATGTGAAACATGATAGACTGTTAAATTTGCTGGACTGTCGAGCTCAACATTGTAAATAACCACTTTTGCAGGTTCAAGATTCAAGGTAAAGTTATGTGTTACTTGAAAGACATGAATCAAATGTGATACTTGAAGATTTATATACTTTGGTTGTGTTATTATTATTTGAACCATGTTTAAGGTTTCGAATAATGTATTAATGTTGAATTGTAATATTATTTTGCGAATGTAAACTATTGTTGTATTAAAATGATTCTGAGATATTTAGATGTAAAGGTTGAAGGTTTTGGGAACGAGAATAGTTTGTAATAGAAAATTTTAATTATTCCGCAAATTTCAATGGTCAGATTATCGCTTAATGATATAAAATTAGAGGTTGAATGTATTATTAACGACCGAAGTCGAGAATTAAATTGTATGAATTTTGGGGTCGTTATAGAATCAGCATAAGGAGTACATGTACAAAAAAATATTCTTGGTGCAACTCCCATAAATAGACACAATTCAAAATTGAGAACTTCAGAAATTTATCACCCTACTATTACATGATCAGCCAAAAAAAACAAAAAAACTATTGGTGCCCCTAGTAACAAATGAAAATTAAATATGGAATCACAACAATGCAGTGATGCCCCTAGTAACAAAGATCAAAACAACACAAAATGAAGAAACAAAATGACGAAATTGCGTTAGGGCAATCTGTTGATCAAAGTCTGTAACATCATAGCACCAGGTTATATGCAAGCATGTACAAAGATGGACATTTTAATATATATTCATTTGTTCAAGACAGATACAAAAGAAAAAATACTTGGTCAATCGCTAAAGGGTTTTGACAATTTGACATATGAATCGCACGAAAAAGGAGAGGCTCGCAATCGGTCAGAAATCGCAGTAAGGTCAGACTTTCACAGCAGGAGAGAGGGATTACTCGAATTGGGCGTAGATGATGGAATCACAAGAGAAAGGTTTGGTTTAGAGGATTCACTCGAAATCGGTTTAGGAAATGAAATCGCAGTCGCAGGGAGGGTCGGTTTAGGAACTGAAATCACAGTCGCAAGGAGGGTTTAATCTTCAACAGTCGCAGGGAGGTCGAAGGGAGGGTTTAGGCGAAGTCGCAGGGTCGCAGGGAGTGATCGGGTTTAGGGTCTGAAATCTCAGCAGAACTATGGCGTTGGATCTGATATTAGATGGAGATTCGCTACTCTAACTAGCAGATAGGACGAGGGCAAATTAGTCTTAAGCTTTTGTTTCCAGCGTCCGCTAGACGAAATAGCGGACGACACTATCCCATTTTTAATATGCGCCCTTGATTATTGGAATGAACGGCTATGATGCTATTTGTCCAATTTTGATCCCTAACAAGTACTAGCTATGGATCATTTCCCTATATATATATATTGCTATGGAGCTTTTGGTATTTATATTTAGGCTTAAATATAAATTACTATTTTGAACTATTGTCCTTTTTCTACTTTGGTGATCTAACTTTTAATTTTTTTTCAATTCGATAATTAAACTATTAATTTTTTCCACCTTCGTTCAATTAGATCCGTCACGTCAGAAATTGATGACGTGGATCCCTAAGTAGGCCATCTTCAGCTTATGTGTAAATAAAAAAAATATTATTTCAAATATCTTTTACATATTTATTATACATGATGGGTAAATATGTCAAACATTTTATATCCCATTAAAATTAAAGAAAATCACACCTTAAATCATCAAAAACACAATTCTAACGATAACAAATAAAAATAATTAAGAAAAAACTAACTATAATCAAACTACAATAACCAACGTAAAATCAAAATAACTGAGAAATAAATAATAAAGAAAAAATCTAACTACTCAATCAAAATACAATAAAATAAAAAATCAACCTCTTTTTCCATCAAAACAAAATAACTAAAAAACATAATTCAAATAATTTCATCAACCGTTCATCACTACAGGCCATGAAGAGGTGCAAACACAGAGTGTGTGATGTTGTACTGTGAGGTCCACTGTACTTTAAATTACTCAAATATGGTTTTAAAGCAGTTGGACCAGATGGTCCATAGATGGATGTCACATACATACATATATCAATATATGCATAAATTTTCAAACTTTAGCCAACTTGCATATACGCTATTGGATCCGGTTATCATGAAATTAATTTTATGATAAGTTAGTTAATTGATTAATACAGTACTGATATACAGAGAAAAAGATCACCTCCCGACCTGTGTGTCGATACTGTATAATTGATCAAAATTAACTTCATATTACTGTATAATTGGCCTTTTTTTTACCTGCAGCTGGTAAATGTTGCCAAATTGAATTCCCGTAATTTATTTAACAATAAGTCTACTCGGACAGATTTATGGGAGGACAGACAAATTTTTTTTTTTTTTTTTTGCTTGTGACTCCAAAAAATGTATAGTATTTATTTCCGCAGGAATTTTTATAAAATATAGTGTTTTAGATGTAATTTGAATACACATACAAAAACAGGGTTATCACTATTACTATACATTTTTTAGTGTCACAAGCCAAAAAAAAAAAAAAAAAAATCTGTCTGTCCAATAAACCGGTCCAATTGACCGGTCTGTGTAGAAGAACCCCTTATTTAAAGGAATAACAAACTACATGCTTAACTCCACAAACTTTTATTTTTGATTTCAAGAGACTGTTCTCTCTTTTTGACTTTAAGGCAGTCCTTTCCTTTCCTAAAAAAGATACACAAATCCTTGTGACATTTGATCAAATACTACTATCATTTAAAACCTGTGTCTCAACCATTATAGTAGTAGTATATATTTAATCTGTTCTTCAGAATGGTCCTATTATTATTATTATTATTATTATATTTTTAAAAAAATAGGACTACTTTTAGTAGCAGAATACTCAATTCCCAATAAATAGACATATCGAAATATACATTAATTAAAAAATCTCAGGAATTTTCTGATTGAACCGGTCCGTTAGAGATTAATTCCATCATCTTAGATACTCCATTAATAGACTGGGATTGGAGATGATATAGACCACCTGATTTTCAAAATTTTCATGACCCAGCCAACTTCTCCCTCCGTATTATAATATATGACATTTTAGAATTTAGAGTTATGCACAAAAATAATTATATAACATAAAATATAATATTAATTATTTATAATACCCTTAAATTCTCATATTTATCATACTTATCTAATACTCTCTCTCATCTCGTAATATTTTTTCACGAAAGATAATTTTTAAAAAATATTATTAATTCTCCTAAATTATATAAAGCGATAAATAATTTGAAAAAAATAAAATTATCTAAACGTGATATATTAAATGGGCAAATTTGGTTATTCCAAAAAGAAAATGTGTAATTTATAATTTATTATAATACTTGATCACTAGCGTGTTACATATGGACAATGTACTACTCTATCTGTTCTTTATTAATTTGTTTTGTTTATTTGTGGTTTGTAAATTTTAAGAAAGTATTAATGATGAATTTTCCATATTATTCATATATTAAATATCAATTTGTTTTTTTAATTTTATCTTTTTCAATAAATTTTAGAAGAGTACTATTGAGATTTTATAAATATTTTGATCAATCGTGTATTTTTTTTAAAATGACAAATAAAAAACACAAAGTATTATATATTAAATATTTTATAATTTAAAATATAAAATCTTAAAAAGTTAATTTGAGAACTGTGTTTGAATCTGTAAACATAACACTTTAGTTTGCCCCACACCACCGACAGGTCCGACAATATATTAAAGTAGATTTTCCCGAACAGTCAAATGATTAAATTACATTATTGCCCTTATTCCGTAAACAATAATTTTACTAAATTCAAACTGTAATCGCTCGCTCTATACATCTTTGAGTCAGATCATAGAAGGAATGCCATTTTTGACTGGACTAATTAATTATTACAATTATGAAAAAATAAAATACAACAGATAAATTAACTATATACTTAATTACTATCATACCCAAAAGAAAAAACAAACAAAAATTAAAAAAAAAAACCTTCCATTACTTGATTCAATTCCCCCTGTAGCAGCAATACGGTGTAGTTTAAACAGATAAACCAGCCAAGAAAGCCACTCCTGTGGAAGGTAACCATGACGATCCGAATATAAATTGTGCAACGGTGAATCTACCCGCCTCAATCGGCGACGTGATGACCCGATACCCGGGCCAATTTACGCGTTGGCCCACGGCCCCGCCGGGACCATAGTTCATATACTCACCATAGTATAATGTATCGAGTGCAAATGTTGCATTCCACTCTAGCCATCCCCTTGGATGAACGTGATCTCCCATGTTTGATAACATGTAAACTGTCCGAGAATATAATTTCCAGGGGCGGCCTAAATATGTTGGGAAGCTCCCTTTGGATGCCTCTAGGTCTGCTGTTGCTAGGAGTCTGCAGGCATGGATTGAAATCCCGGTGTTTTGATTAGGGTCTTTGCGATTTTGGGCAGTGATTGTGTTCTTCTGGGAGGCCAGGGGCTTGCGGGAGTACATGCTGCAGTTTTGAAACACCACTGCTGCATTTCCAAATATGAAGTCCACTGTTCCATATATGTCGCATTCACGGAAGAATTGGCGTTGGGAGTGGACGTATAATGTGTCTTGGTACCCAATAATGTTGCAGCGGTACACCACTGCGTGGTCTGCACCAACACGAAGAGCCACCGCCTGGTGCTTGCTCGGTCCTGCCCAGTTCTCGAATGTCATGTCCCGTGCAATGAAACCAGCTCCAGTTGCCGCTGTAAGTAGTACATATGTCAACCAAGTTAAAGGCTAGCTACTAGTACTAATATATTTTCTTCTTCTTTTTTTTTTTTTATCGAATAAAGCATATTTTAAAGAGGAAAAAGGCCAATTAGTGGAACAATCTCGACCGTGAACGAGATAAGACAACCCATGACCCCCGCACCTCCAATAATGTGATGATACACATGATGATGTTTAATTTAATTTAATTTATAATCGAGCCACCCACACACAACTATATATTCAATTGGCCACAACATTTATGTCACTGTCTGTCGTCCATCCTATTCCTAGCAAAAGGAAGACAGATTTAATAATGTATTATGTATGGACACGAATGAAAACGATAACCATGCATATATCGTAACACCTCCGATCCGATCCGATCCATCAAGGGTACGTTGTGTAACTGAAACAAAGATCTAGCAGCAGCAGCATTACAGAGTAGTGTCTGTGGTAGTAGTGTGCACAGTACTGTGTATGTATTACACATCATTATTAATTATGTCTTAATTCAGTAAACATATATGTTTATTTTCTTAAAAAAGTCAATGTACCTATACTATATCATGGCAATGACAGTTGCATTATTCCCGTGACAGCATCTAGTTGTAGTATAATTAATGAATAATTTTTGAAGCTGTGTTGTGACTCAACAATGATATGAGTATCCAATGCATGCATGCGTCAACATCTAACATATTCACATCCACTAATTGTTAATTAAATTAATTAGCTTCAAACACATTAATTACAAACACCCTCCTCATGTTGTTGTTGTGGTCGTCATACTTGCCATATATTGGGAAATTACAATACAATTTTGACTCGAAATTAAACATGGATATATAGTTTTTGAACTCTGTGCCGGAGCTGGGAGACACTAGTAGTAAAAGTTAAATTAGTAACAAACAGATCACATGCACCATTGCATCACTATTACTTAATTTCTATTGCAAAATGTTTCTTTTTTAACCCACCGTTTCAAATGATATCTTCAACACCAGTGTACCTACGTACTACATTTTTTTTTTTTTTGCCAAATAAGTAAGTACGTACTAAATTTGTGTTCACATGCTTATAATATAAAGCTGTGTTCCATACGTATATATAATAGAGTTCGTGAACAACTACTAATACACGTAAAAATTATTCTTTTCTTAACCAAAACAAAAAGGAAAACATAAAGGTATGATGAAAAAGGAGGAGGAGGAGGAGGAGGAGGAGGAGGAGAGAATATTTACCAAAGGACGCGGTGTGGAATGTCGTCACGTTGTCAAATATGCTTATCCCACCTGAGATTACAGTTTTACCCTTTCCGTCACCAATGAACATCAAATTTGTTTTCTTCCTCCCAACCTTCAAATTATTTTCTTCATACCTTTATACCAAAATCAGGGGAAGATGATAATAATAATAATAATTACCACATCCACATGCTACAAAGTAAATTTAAATGTAAAATGTTTAAACTGAAACGATGATTCAACTTTAGAATCAATATATCGAACAACCAGTTGATTGTTTTTTTCTTTGGTTAATTCCCTTTAGAACAAAAGCAGGGAGGAGGGAGATTAATGTCATTTCCCCCCAAAAAAGTATTCTTTTGCAAAAAGGAAAAAAAAGTGAAAACTTTTTCAGTGTAGATTTGGAAACTTACTTTCCTGCCTTGACGTAGATAATGATCCGGCGAGTACTATGCTCAGGCGCCTTTTTAATCGCCTCCGCAATCGTCTTGCACGTACCGTTACCGTCTTTCGACACCACTATATCCGCTTGTATCGCCGCCACCGGCATGTCCAACAGCCTCCTCTCTCTCCTCGACAACCACCCGGGAAACTCGTGCCGTTCGTCGGATTCCAGCAGCCTCCGGCGGTTTTGTATCGGCACCCCGTTAAAATCGTCGCTATTGGTCGCCGCAAATATTGCCAAGCAATTACTCACCAATTCCGACAAGTCTTTCAGTCTGTTTACCATCTGATCCTTCACGTACCCCCTCACATCGGAGAACCCTTCCGCGCACGTGTCCTGGTTCGTGAGTGCCGCGCTGAGCCATGTCAGCACGTCGCTGGTGGACCCCACCGGCTGCGCGGTCCTTTCAGGCGGCGGCGCGACGGAGGTGAGGGAGCGCGAGAGCTGGTCAACGGAGTCTTCCAGGAGCTCGAGGCAGTCCTCGTAGGCGGCGCGTACGCGCGTGTTCATCTGCAGGTTGCTGATCTCCGCGGAGGTGTAGAGTGCGCGGCCGAAGTGCTGGAGCGTCATGTTGACGGAAATGTGGACGAGGTCGATGTCGGTGGCGGTGGTGGAGCCGGGAAAGTCGAGGAGCGAGTTGACACAGAGAGTCGGGTACCGAGTCTTGCTGCAGGTTCGGGACATGGCTTGGCTTGGTTTTCGATGGGATTGCGGCTCTGATTCTCCCGAGGCTCTGGTCCGGAGTCCGACGAGAACTGCCACGGAGACACCCGAGGCCACAATGAGGGTGGCTGCAAATATTAGGAGGAACTTGATCTTAGACCTTCTGTGGGTGGTGGAGCTTGAGGTGGCATTGTCCTGTGCAGTCTCACGTTTAGAAGATCCTGGCTCGGATGATCCGAGCCTCCCGTAACCCATTTTCAGATATAGAAATGTGTTGTAGCAGATTGAATTTTTTAAGGAGAATATGAGGGAGAGTACATGGATATAGACCGAGATACAGAGTGTGTGCTATGTGCTATATATATATATATATATATATATTGAAGATGTATATAGAGAGAGATAGACAGATGAGAGAAAGCTGGGTGGTTGTGAAGTCTCTGTCTCGAGTGTTAGCTGTATTCTATTTCCAGTACTGCCCACTGGGCAACTAGACTCTTGAATTTGGATCAGAAGAAACTACTGGTTTTTTCTTCTTAAATTTCTACTAAAACATTTTTAATCCTTGGTAGTAATATACATATTCTTATTTCTAGTACTTTATGGAAAATCCAATCCTTTTGTAGTGGCATATATTGTATAGCTAGGTTTCTTCATAAAACTCTTTATTTTACAAAAAAATTAAAATCTCGTTTATAAAAATCTTAAATATTATAAAGAAAAAAGAAGAAGAGGTGAATGATATATCGCGGATAATTACATGAACTACCGTATAAAAATGAAGTCGTTTTATATATATATATATATATATATATATATATATATATCTATCTGGTCTTTCATGTAATCATAAAGAAGAAATTAAAATCGAATCGATGATATATAATGTATGGTTTTATCCATCGTTATAGTATAAAAAGTCAATTTTCTATGCTACAACGACAGATAAAACCGTCGATATAATCAATTTTATCACTAAATAAAAGTTGTTATTACTCCTTCCATCTCACATTATCTACATTTTTGACCATTTGCACACTTATTAAAAAATACAATTATTATGCCAAATTTATCACTAAAAGTATAATTATATCCATAATTATGCATGTTAGTGATTATAAACTTATTAAGAGGAGTGATTAGTATGAATTTAACTTTAATCAATTGACAATACAATATCGATACACATGTCGGGAGATAAACACTCTGTCCGTTAGTACTGTACTGATCAATTGACCAACTTACGATAACGTTAACTTTATGAAAACTGGATCCTTATTAAGATAGAGTAAATGAATAGGATGATCTTATAATTTAACCAGTTTAATTGTTTAGAAAAGAGCTGTTATTTTGATACAACAAAAAGATCCAAATTATTCGACTGTTTATAGTTTATGATCAATTTTATGTGTATCACTTTCTTTATTTTCCAGTCATTTTTGTTTATTACTAGTTTGGACTTTGGAGGACCGTTGATTTCAAAATAATTATTGTTCCAGTTTAATTGTAGAATTCTTTTTACCGGTGAGTAAAAATTACTACTATTACATTTAAAAAGGATTGGCCAAATTTTGAAGCGCGGTTCGGCTATTCATCATTTTTATTTTTTATTATATTTTTAATTAAGTACTACTATTAATAATCGTTTAATTTTTAATATTATTTCAAGTATTAAATATAATTTTAATTCTACGAGTAACACACTCTTAGAATTATTCTAATGTAAAGACTATATTAATATTTAAAATTATTTTTAACTAAAAATATAATATTAATTATTTTTATTAATATATGTATCCACTTTGAAAAAAACAAATAATAAAGGGAGCGGGTAAGTCCTAATTCCTAACCAACAACATCTATGGGAGTGGAGTAATTGTTTTGTTGTTATAGAGGGAGGGAAGGGAGGGGAGAGGGGGTGACATTATTCTTATATCATCATATGCTCATACATACAGTGTCCATATGTCGTTGCATTTATATATTGGTCGGTGGGGAAGTGAAAGTGATGTATAATTAATATTCCAACGCAATATATATTTGTCCAAACAAAATTATTTAACCCCCGGGATTTATTTAACCTAATGGCTAAAAAATTAAGTGAATAAGAATTATAATACACACACGTGGGACTACACAGATATAGATTTAAATTTAAAAATATTATGTTATAAGTTCACCTCGAATGATGAATTTAGATCACGAGTAATGTATAATCGTAGGTGATATATATGATCAAAATAATATTTTTTAGATTCATACAAACCATTTTTATTTTTATTGGGGGTTCAAATCTTATGTCAAAGATTTTGACCGTCGTTAAAAATAATCTGCATGCGACCCGTACCACTTGTATAAGAAACTCTCTATTATATATATCGGTTTTTAATATTTGGCATAAATTTATTTGTGTCATACTCATCTAAATTTAATTAAATCATGAGAGATTAATGTTAGAGAATTTAATTTAGGTGAAACTTGTTTTAGGACAAAAACTCGATCTACATGTTTGTTCTAGGACAGGAGGTATATATATATATATACTCTGACTACCACTGGCCTAGCTAGTTAGTTTATTTAGGATTTGTTTGGGATACGATATGCATAAATCATAAGTTCTAAATCCAATCTTGGTCTGAAAACCAAGAGTTAAGGGTGTTACTTTTTGACAATATTATCATGCAAGTTTAATTAAATAAACAATAAATTAGAAATGAAAAAACTTGGTCAACTAATCAATACAGTACTTTGCGTTTAAGGTACCTATTCTGAATTCTGATGATACTCATAGCTAGCTACCAAGTTTGATTAATAATGTATTTTGTATTTTTCAAATAAATAAAGAAAATAACAATCAATCATGTATTTTTTTCTTCTGAAAATTGTCAGAATATTCGTTGATAATATCACTGAGGTACATGCAGAGTAGTATTATCCCTTCCCTAATACTACTTCTGTCCAAGTCCTAGTCCTAGTCCTAGTCCTACTATAAAGAGTGTTTTATATAGGATAGGAATGTGAGTGAGGTGCTTAATAATAAAAATTTTAAAACAAAATAAATTCGTGTTATTTTTGAATTTAAAATTAATTTTTAAAAAATAAATATTAACCTTATAATTTGAAATGGAATTAATATTATACTATATCTCTTATTATAAAACCGCTATCTTGAGAGTTGAATTTGTGTTACACTTTTTTTTTTCACACCTACAAGTTTAATTATATTATTATTATTTTATTTTTTTTATATTAACTTTTTATATTTTTATTTAATCTTCAAAATTTTGTAAAACTTTTCTTTCCTTTATATAATTTACTCACGCAACACAATTAATTAGTAGTACTATAAAATCTATATTTAAGAATAGACTTGAGATCAAATTATTTATATTATAATTGAGAGTTTATTACTAAATAGAGTGATTAGATAAAATATTTTCCTAACACCAAAACATATCCATTTTAATAAAAATATCAATAAGAATCGCTTAATAATTATTATTCAAAAATATTTATGCAAAATAGTCTTTTATAGGAAAATATAATTTTTATAGGAAAATATTGTACTTTTATAGAAATATATACTTTTATAGGAAAATATAGACTTTTATAAAATGTATTTTTAAAATTAATATCATTCTCTCTTATATATATATATATATGAAATTAAGATTATATAAAGGTATAATTTTTAATACTTAAACTTAAAAAATATATAACATATTATAATTTAGAGATTATTTTTATTTATAACTGGTCTAAATTGGTCCGTCCAATTTTTTTATAATATTATAGAAGTTATTTTTATATAATTATTCCTAAATAGGGTTTTAATGTAGAAGTTTAGAGAGAATGCACCGACAGCAGAATTCATATAACGGAGAGGGATGATAAGCGGCGATAAATAATGGAGTGTATATATATATTGGACGTGGCATGTTCTCTCTGCAGGAATTAATGTCGTCACATCAATTGACTGTAGAACGCGTAGCTGCTCACAAATAATCTATATAACAAAATATAAAATATAAAATATAAAATATAAAATATAAAATACAAATGATTTTGAATTTTCAAATATCCTAATAAATTATTTCGAAATTGGCCTAAAATTTGGGATAAATTTCATCATTCATACATACGGAGGTCATAAGATACTTATAAATTACTAATATATATATATATATATATAATTTGTGATGGTGAAAAAATTGTAAGTATTTAGCAAAATAAAATAAAATTGCAAATACCCAATGGTACAATATTATCGTATCAAACGGGAGCTACAAGTGTAAAAGTAAATAGAACACCTTTTAAAATTATAATACTGTTATATGAATCGTAAATATACGAATATAATGTATCAAAAATTTACTATTCTTAAAAAAATAGATAACAAAGCAGGGTAAAATTTAAAGATGGGTAAAATTTTAGGACTACTTTTGTTTGTAAAATTATAAATAGATATAATTATTTATATTAATTTAACACTATTAAAGATTATTTTATCTCATAATTAGTCTTTTATTTAATTATATAGATGATTTGTTATTATTTTAAGATCATTTGATATCTTAAAAGTAAATTATATAATATTATCTTTTAATTAAGATTATAATTTATCATCAAAATCTTAAAATTGATAAAACTAATACTACATGAGATGATATAAAAATTAAGTATAAGATAAAAATAGTCTATAATAGTATTAAATTAATATAGTACTCCAATTATATTTTACACACTTAGTAGGATATGTAGCAAATTCAAGTCAATGCGTTGGTGGTGGGTCCTAAGCTAATTGTAATGTATGAGAGCCTAAGAAACAACTAGTAACTTGAGCATGTGCACACTACCATAGT
The DNA here is from genome assembly GCA_020205615.1 of Panax quinquefolius. Classification (NCBI taxonomy): domain Eukaryota; kingdom Viridiplantae; phylum Streptophyta; class Magnoliopsida; order Apiales; family Araliaceae; genus Panax; species Panax quinquefolius. The sequence goes on from CM035164.1 coordinate 8,777,408, forward strand.
AGTAGGGAACATACAGCCAAACGTAACCTATCATTTTGTTTAGTTGGGACTCTACATTTAATGAGAAATTTCTCACATATTAATTTATTTATTAGTATTATAGATGATGATTTTAGTGGTAGTATTAATAGTTGGGTCAGGTTTTAATATATTCCGAGTGTCACCAGCTAATGATCCTATATGGCTAACTATGATGTCGATCATGAGTATGACACCAAAATGGAGAATCCGATTAGAACAAATAAAACTAGACGGAGGTAGTAGTTGATTTATATATAATAAAAGTAACTTATTCATAGGATTTATATTCCTAAAAAAGAAGAAAAAGACTAGGCATATTATTGTGGTGATGTTGGTCTAAAATTAAGCCGAATAATAAATAGTGGAAAATAAGATGAAACCAAATTGGCTTTCCCTATCTCCCTTTCTTAATCTTTATGAACAACACACACTATTCCATGTGCCTCTCCGCCTGGAACTTGATTATTTCGAGTGTTTTGACCAATGGAGGACTATGAATATGATCAATCAACATTCTTAGCTCTTTGTGCTCCTAAATGATGACCACTACGATAATGATGATAACAACCATTTAAACGAATAAATAATAATAATAATAATAATTATTATTATTATTATTATTATTAACGTTCTGTAGTAGTAGTATGAAATGGAGTCTCCATTTTTGAAATGGTCCAAATTTAAAACATGTTAAAATATGACAGCATGATGATGCGAGAGAGATGATAATAAAAAATATATTAAGAATGAAAAAATAAAATGGAGAGAATCTTAATCAGTTTGAACATGGTATGGATTAAGTGTGTATTGGGGCAGTGGCAGGTTATTATTGTTTGTACTGGACCGAACATCAAGGAATGATGGGCCTTAGGTCTGTACGATTCCCTTTGACGTTTTTTAATTTTTATTGTAGGCAAATAATACAATGGTAACATGTATTTTTGATATTTTTATATTAACGTGAGACTCACCGTGTGAAAGAATTATATAAAAATATTAAAAATACATATGAATAATTCAAACAAATAGTAGTATTAGTTTGTGTGTGTGTAGATATGTTGATGTAGTCTCGTTTTACAATGCATGTTAAAAGAGGTACTTGTGACGCCCCCAAAATTAGGTATACGTCACCCATTTTGGGTCGCCACTTACATGGTACATAAATTCAAATACAACTTACTAATATAACTGTCGTGTACAATACGACATAAACTGTGAGTTTGAATACAAATATTGTCTACTAGATATTATACAAACTCAAAAGGAGTCCTCATTACAATTATTATCACACTATTTCACGTAGAATAGTGAGGACTACTAATGCTATCCTCCGGACCATTACTTGCTTCCTCGACTTCGTCAAATTTATATTCTCATTTCTCAAGAAGAAAACGATTGAAAGAAAGGGTGAGCTCAACTAGCCCAAAGAAGAAATATTATGACTAAGATAATGCAGAATAAATTATCATTAGCCTTCAACAGATGTTAAACCGATAAAATACAATAGACAACCGCTTTAATCTGCGGTGAATTAGTAATCCATTAAAAGAGTCAAGTAGAGAATAAAGTCTACTATCTTTTAGGTTTTAAAAGGTTTTCATCAATTTTTATCATTTGAGACTCGAATTTTAATAAATAAACCACCACATCTAATCATCCCTGCACCACGGTCAAGGATTTTCATCAAATTATCAATGGTCATGACGACTATACCGAATCACCCCGGTCATAATCATACCAACAACTATCCATCATTTGCATTCTGAACACCGGAGGACTTTTGTCACATCATTTATATCAAGTCGTGATTATACCGAATGATCCGCAGTCATAATCATACTAAGTTCATCTATACGCATCGTAAGCCAAAGATAACATAATATAACATGGAGGATGATGACAATGACATAATAATTCAATAAAACAAGTTCAAGAATTATTTAATCCATGAATTATTAACGCCCAAATTGTCAACATGATCATCTTTCAGTAGAGTAAAATTCAAGAATGATCGGAAGAATATTTCCATGAAAGATCTTTGGATGAAACGCAAATATCAAGGATATTCTACTAATTTCATGGAGTATAAGTCAAAGTTTTAACCATTTGGGTATAATAAAGAATGGAATAACAAAAGAAATCACCATGCATGCGGTACTTCAGCGTAGACAAGTTATTCCAATGTAATAATAATAACGGAACTGTGTCGGGTGAAATTACAAGCGCAGGATGTTCCACAGAATAATAAAGATGGAACCAGATCCGGTGTAAAAACACACAGATAGGATATTCCAAATGAATGATAAAGAGCGGAACCGGTCAGGTGTAAAAACACACGCATGGATGTTCCAACAGAATAATAAAAAGCGGAACCAGTCCGATTGTAAAACACACGCATGAGGATGTTCCAGCGAATAATAGAAGAATGTCACCAAGTATAGGGTAAAGCAGTATACAAAGTTATTCAAATGTAATAATAAGCAATGGAATAACATAAGGATTTCACCAAGTATAGGTATGTCACTGCGTGTCTGAGTTATGTATAGGGTATGCCACTTTTTTACAAAGTTATTCCAGCGAATAATAATGAATGGAATAATGAAGTTCTCTTCAAGAAGAAAAAGAATAACACCCCTCACAGTAAAAAGAACCTGAATATAGAAGTAGTGAAGTAAGGTAATACTCTTCTTCTTTCTATAACTTTCTCTCTATAGCTTCTCTCTATAATTTCTCTCTAGAGTTTCAATGAATTCGTGAAGAAAATAATGAAGGAATGAGCTTTATTTATAGGAAAATGGAATGCGTAGTAAGAACTAATCCATGAACGGTCAGATTGATTTACTTTAATCGACGGTCCATATTTAAAGAAAAATCTTTTAAATAAAATATAATATATTCTATTTATATAAAAACATTTTACTATCACTATAAACACTATGCAATCTATGCAAAACACTATGCAACACTATATCATAATAAAATATAATATATTCTATTTATAGAATAACTTTAATAAAGTATTCTATTTTATATAAAAGATGTTTACATTTTATTACGTTAATAATACTGAATAAAACAAAACGTCATTATCGCTATAATAATTCATATTATTAATCGATAATAATGGAATCAAACTGAAAGTGACTTCTCACATAAGCATCGATAATCAATACCGTGTGTCTTACTTTATGCAACCACACGTACATCGTACTTTTACTACTGAAAGTAGTTCAACGGTAACCACGGTAAAACTTCGTAGATTATTTCAATAAAATATTTTTGTCGCTTTCTCAATCAAATAATAATTACATTGTGGGGTCCACCAATGATTGAGCCGTTGTACGAATATTCCCTGCTAAACCGAATATTCCCCGACTAATCGAATATAATATAACCACTTGCATACTTTGCAAAATTTATAAATACTACCCACAACTATAATATTATCTTAAATTCACACCATAATATTAAAAAAAATTATTTCAACAAAATTTAAATCTTTATTGATAAAATCTGGGGTCTCACAATCTCCCCTCCTTATGGAATTTCGCCCTCGAAATTAGGGTACGTACCTGATATGATAAAGAGGTGAGAATACCTTGAATACCTTTATCGTTGAAAATATTAAGTTCATCTTTGCAATCCGGCCAAAGATATTCATTAACAATTCATCTTTGCACTACAAGCCAAAGATATATAACTGTAAAACCAATAATCTTTGAGACTTAGCTTAATAGTATCACGACCACTTAATTATCCATGCACTTCACCGCCAAGGATATTCGTGTTTTCAATTATCTGATCATGATTATACCGAATAATCAGGTAAGTGGTCATAATCATACCAAGTCCATCTATGCACCACACAGCATGAGATGACTTTTCAACATAATATAAACGTGAGGATAATGATATAAAGAATCAATCAAATGAGATAAAGGATAAATATTAAACATTTATTATATAATTTATCCAGATTCAAGAATATCCCCATGTTATAAATCACTTAATAATCTCATAATCTAATAACATTAATATTATAACAATATTTTAATCACTTCTTAAATTTATAAACAATTTATCTCAATTGTTTACGCTTTTACCATATAATGCATTTCATCATTCAAAATGCCATACTCATAAAATATCATCACCAATTATCAAATCCTCATCAAAAAAATATGCATATACTACTATATAGGATTTTTCTAGCCATAAAATCCTATTTTCAACTTCATACTTCACATAACATATTTAACTCATATGTTCATAACTAAACTATTTTCATGAAAAATACCAAATCAGTGCCAAAAATATTTCTTTTCTGGGATTTAGCATAATATAGTCCCATAATGAAAATATATTTTTCTCGAATTTTAAAATTCATTTACTATTTTTAAAAATCAATTTCTAATTAATTCCTTAAGAAATTAGCTACCTCAAGTTTAACTCCAAAATTCCCAAATCTTGGCAGGACCTTACACATGTTAACGCGAGCTTCTAGTTTAAATTTCATGGTCATCGGAGTTATAGAACTCGGTTATAGCGTTTTTCGTCGGAAAAACCTAAATATTGAAATAGTCATAACTTGCTCATTTTAAGTCAGAATGAGCTCATTTTTGGACAGGAGGTACTTTATACCATATACCTTCATGTCCCAAAAGGCCAGAATTTTTCTCATAATTTAAGTGGCCGAAACAGCCTCTCTAAAATCATGGCAGAAGCTTTTTCGATTTTTGCAGCTTTGTACTCCTTTGCTAAAATCAGTCCACACAAAAATCTACAACACTTTTTCCAGTAAATCCACTTGGATTAGTTAGGTAACTCATAGATCTAACTCTAGGACTTGACCACACTTAAAAATTCAAAATATAATAGGAGATATGGTCAATTGAATTTCATGTTACGTTTTTCACCAAAATCTGATTTTCAACTCTTTGTGATTTCTAAGAAACTTTCATGTTTTCACATAATAACCTACATAACTCATCATAACACTTACTAATACTTCATATACCAATGATTTTCATTAGTCCAATGCTTTTATTATGACTTTCATCATAATCCTCGTAAACAGATCCTTTTAGTTGAAGAAATATTTGAGGGTTTAAGAAATGAGTTTTTTGTACTGGGGTCAATACAAAATTCGATTTCACGCTCTAGGGTAGGCTAGGAAATCTTCAAGAATACGTCAAGAAATTTATTAATGATAGAAATATCATTCAAAACTGTTACTCTCGTCCAAGACTTGGATAAGACGTCACATTAATACCAACTGTGACTTCTATCCCTTAAACCAGATGACACCTCACAATGATACCTATCAACTTGCCATCTTGATCCACGACGTCGCCTACGAGAAAGTGCGGCTTGGTGCATTCCACACAAGGAAGTTAACAACGAAAGGATCGGGCTCTTTACTTATGGCTTGATATACTTGGTGATTAACTTTAGGGTTTGGTTACTTTGAATTCAGATAATAACGGGTTGGTTAGTAATATGAAAGCTAACAACCTTACAAAAAGAATAATGAGTAGTTAATCAATCGTTTTCAAAAATTACCTCAAAGGCAAGTATTTTCAAAGAGATAAGATCGACAGTAAGCGTGAAAGTGTTTATTTGAAACAACAAGATTAATAAGCAGTGGAGGTAATGAAGGTTTCTCCCAACGAAGTTTCAATAGATAAATCAAAGTCTAATTTCTCCGAGTCAAATTTAAGCGTTGAAGCAAAGCAAGAGAGATAAAAGAATGGGTAGAACCCAGATCTAATAAGGTATAGACTTCGCAAGAATTTATAATTAACTAACACGTCTTAACCGTTCGGGTTACCCACTTTTGAGAAGTCACGAAAAACGCTTCTTCCTGAAACCACCGATTTTGTTTTGTCCAGTATCCGCCTTTGGTGCCTTAGTTGTGGACGCCCCCAAAATTAGGTATACGTCACCCATCTTGGGTCGCCACTTATATGGTACATAAATTCAAATACAACTTACTAATATAAGCATCGTGGTATGCAATACGACATAAAGCGTGAGTTTGAATACAAATATTGTCTACTAGATATTATACAAACTCAAAAGGAGTCCTCATTACAACTATTATCACACTATTTCACGAGAATAGTGAGGACTACTAAAGCTATCCTCGGACCATTACTTACGTTCCCAGGCTTCGTCGGCTATGTTCTCATTTCACAGAAGAAAACGGTGAAAGAAAGGGTGAGCTCAACTAGCCCGAAGAAGAAATATTATGACTAAGATAATGCGAGAATAAATTATCATTAGCCTTCAACGATGTTAAACCGATAAAATATGATAGACAACCTGTGGCGCCCCTAAAATTAGGTATCGTCACCCATCTTGGGTCGCCACTTACACGGTACATAAATTCAAATACAACTTACTAATATAAGCTGTAGGTATAATAATACGACATAAGCGTGAGTTTGAATACAAATATTGTCTACTAGATATTATACAAACTCAAAAGGAGTCCTCATTACAACTATTATCACACTATTTCACGAATAGTGAGGACTACTAATGCTATCCTCCGGACCATTACTCCGTTCCCCGACTCGTCTCCGGCTATGTTCTCATTTCGAAGAAACGGTGAAAGAAAAGGTGAGCTCAACTAGCCTAAAGAAGAAATATTATGACTAAGATAATGCGAATAAATTATCATTAGCCTTCAACAAATGTTAAGCGATAAAATACAATAGACAACCGGTTTAAGCTGCAGCGTGAATAAGCAATCCATTAAAAAATCAAGTAGAGAATAAAGTCTACTATCTTTTAGGTTTTAAAAGGTTTTCATCAATTTTATCACGAGACTCAAATTTTAATAAATAAACCACCACATCTAATCATCCCGTACCGCACGGACAAGGATTTTCATCAAATTATCAATGGTCGCGACTATATCCGAATCACCCTGGTCATAATCATACCAAAAAACTATCCATCAACTGCATTACTGTGCATGGCGAGGACTTTTGTCACATCATTTATATCAAGTCATGATTATACCGAATGATCCTCGGTCATAATCATACTAAGTTCATCTATGCACGTAAGCCAAAGATAGCATAATATAACATGAGGATGATGACAATGACATAATAATTCAATAAAACAAGTTCAAGAATTATTTAATCCATGAATTATTAACGTCCAAATTGTCAACACGACATCTTTGTTTCAGAGAGTAAAATTCAAGAATGATCGGAAGAATATTTCCATGAAAAGATCTTTGGATGAAACGCAAATATCAAGGATATTCTACTAATTTCATGGAGTATAGAAGTCAAAGTTTTAACCAACCTGGGAATAATAAAGAATGGAATAACAAAAGAAATCACCGTGCATGCAATTACTTGCATGACATGCGGGTTATTCCAGCGTAATAATAATAACGGAACCAGTCGGTGAAATTCACTGCATGCGGGATGTTCAACAAAATAATAAAGATGGAACCAGATCCAGGTGTAAAAACACACAGATAGGATATTCCAATAGAATGATAAAGACGGAACCGGTCGGTGTAAAAACACACATGAGCGGGATGTTCCAACAGAGAATAATAAAAGCGGAACCGGTCCAGGTGTAAAAAACACATGCAGGATGTTCAGCGGAATAATAGAAGAATGTCACCAAGTATAGGGTAAGTGGCGTATACAAAAGTTATTCCAATGAATAATAAGCAATGGAATAACATAAGGATTTCACCAAGTATAGGGTATGCTGGCGTACACGAAGTTATGTATATAGGGTATGCCACTTTTTAAAAGTTATTCCAATGAATAATAGTGAATGGAATAATGTAAGTTCTCTTCAAGAAGAAAGAATAACACCCCTACCGTAAAAGAATGAATATAGAAGTAGTGAAGTAGCGAGAAAACTCTTCTTCTTTCATAATTTTCTCTATAGCTTTCTCTACATAATTTCTCTCTCTAGAGTTTAATGAATTGTAAGAAAATAATGAAGGAATGAGCTTCTATTTATAGGAAAATGGAATGCATAAGAATTAATCCATGAACGGTCTGGATTGATTTACTTTAATCGACTATCCATATTTAAAGAAAAATCTTTTAAATAAAATATAATATATTCTATTTATATAAAAACATTTTACTATGCAAACACTACGCAATACTATGCAAAACACTATACAATACTATCATAATAAAATATAATATATTCTATTTATAGAATAACTTTAATAAAGTATTCTATTTTATATAAAAGATGTTTCATTTTATTACGTTAATAATCTGAATAAAACAAAACGTCATTATCATTATAATAATTCATATTATTAATTGTGATAATGGAATCAAACCGGAGTGACTTCTCACATGGCATCAATAATCAATACCGTGTCTTACTATGCAACCACACGTGACATCGTACTTTTTACTACCGAAGTAGTTCAACAAAGATCAAGCAGGTAAAACTTCCGCCGTTATTTCAATAAAATATTTTTGTCATTTTCTCAATCCGCCAATAATTACATTGTGGGGTCCACCAATGATTGAGTAGTTGTGCGAATATTCCTGCTAAACCGAATATTCCCCACCAATCGAATATAATATAACCACTTGTGATACTTTGCAAAATTTATAAATACTACCCACAACTATAATATTATCTCAAATTCACACCATAATATTAAAAAATTATTTCGACCAAATTTAAATCTTTATTAATAAAATCTGGGGTCTCACAATCTCCCTCCTTATTGAATTTCGCCCTCGAAATTAGGTGGTACGTACCTGGTATGATAAAGAGATGAGGATACCTTCAATACCTTTATCGTTTAAAAATATTAAATTCATCTTTGAAATCATGAAAAGCTATTCATTAACAATTCATCTTTGCACTACTGGCCGAGGATATTTATTAGTATCACGACCACAAATTATCCATGCACTACTACCAAAGATAATTGTGTATTCATTAATATCACGACCACAAATTATCCATGCACTACTACGACTAAAGATAATTGTGTATTCATTTACTGATTATGATTATACCAAGAATAATCTGTTCATAATCATACCAAGTCCATCTACGCACTACAGCCACAGATGACTTTCAACATAATATAAACACGAGGATAATGATATAAAGAATCAATCAAATGAGATAAAGGATAAATATTAAACATTTATAATATAATTTATCCAGGATTCAAGAATATCCCCATGTTATCAATCATTTAATAATCTCATAATCTAATAACATTAATATTATAACAATATTTTAATCACTTAAATTTATAAACAATTTATCTTAATTGTTTACACTTTACCATATAATGCATTTAATCATTCAAAAATATCATACTCATAAGATATCATCACCAATTATCAAATCTCTCAAAAAATATGCATATACTCTATATAGGATTCTCTAGCCATAAAATCCTATTTTCAACTTTGTTACTTCACATAACATATTTAACTCATATGTTCGTAACTAAACTATTTTCATGAAAAATATCAAATCAGTCCCAAAAATATTTCTTTTCTGGAATTTAGCATAATATAGTCCCATGATGAAAATATATTTTTCTCGGAATTTTTAAAATTCATTTACTATTTTTCAAAAATCAATTTCCAATAAATTCCTTAAGAAATTAGCTACCTCAAGTTTAACTCCAAAAATTCCCAAATCTTGGCAGGACCTCACACATGTTAACGTGAGCTTCTAGTTTAAATTTCATGGTCATCGAGAAATATAGAACTCCAGGTTATAGCGTTTTTAAATCGGAAAAACCTAAATATTGAAATAGTCATAACTTGCTCATTTTAAGTCGAATGAGCTCACTTTTTGGATAGGAGGTACTTTATACCATATACCTTCATGTCCCAAAAGGCCAGAATTTTTCTCATAATTTAAGTGGCCGAAACAGTCCCTTAAAGTTTACAGGCAAGAGCATTTTTCGAAATTTACAGCTTTGACCTCCTTTGCTAAAATCAGTCCACACAAAAATCTACAACACCTTTTCCAGTAATTCCACTTGGATTAGTTAGGTAACTCATAGATCTAACTCTAGGACTTGACCACATTCAAAAATTCAAAATATAATAGGAGATATGGTCAATTGAATTTCATATTACGTTTTTCACCAAAATCGATTTTCAACTCTTTGTGATTTCTAAGAAACTTTCATGTTTTCACATAATAACCAACATAACTCATCATAAAACTTACTAATACCTCATATACCCATGATTTTCATTAGTCCTATGCTTTTATTATGACTTTCATCATAAACCACGTAAAGCTATTTCATTTTAGTTGAAGAATTATTTGAGGGTTTAAGAAATGGGTTTTGTCTTTGAAAATCAATACAAAATTCGATTTCACGCTCTAAGTAGGTTAAGAAGTCTTCATAAACACGCTAGGAAATTTATTAATAATAGAAATATCATTCAAAATCGTGACTCTCATCTAAGACTTGGATAAGACGTCACATTGATACCAACCGTGACTTCTATCCCTTAACCTAGATAAGACTCACAATGATACCTATAAACTTGCCATCTTCATTCACGATGTCGCCTCTACAGAAAGCTTCGGCCGGTGCATTCCACACAAGGAAGTTAACAACGAAAGGTTCGGGGCTCTTTACTTATGGCTTGATATGACAATGATTAACTTTAGATTTGGTTACTTTGAATTGTATATGAGGTTGTTATAAATATAAAAGCTAACAACCTTACGAAAAGCATGATGAGTAAGCTAACCAATTGACTCAAAATTACATCAAAGGCAAATATTTTCAAAAAGATAAGATTGACAGTAACGTGAAAATGTTTATTTGAATTAAACAAGATTTAAAAAATAGTAGCGATAACGTAAGGCTCCTACTAACGAAGTTTCAACCAATAAGTCAAAGTTTAACTTCTTGAGTCAAATTCAAACGTTGAATGCAACTAGGTGAAATAAAAGAGTGGGTAGAATCGGTATCTAACACTAGTATAGACTTCGCAAGAGCTTACGATTAACTTACCCGTGATAATTTTATTGTGTTCCTCGTCACGAGAAAAAAAACGCTCTCTCTTAAACTACGGCTTTGGTTTGTATGCAGGGATGACCTTTGGTGCCTCCATCCTAGTTGAATTTGTCTTTCTAGAAACGACAAAATCGAGCTAAGTGACCTTCTCTTCCACAATTATAACATGCTTTTGATTGGCATGGCGCAGATCCGGACCGATGTCCCTCTCCTCCGCATTTGAAGCATATACCGGTGGTCGAATTTTTCTTCCTTTGAAGCGGTCTTTGGGCCGACGTCTTTCCATCATTGTTGAATCTCCTTTTCTTGAAATGTCCATTCTTATTATTTTGGCCCCGATTACCACCGAAGTGGTTACCATATCTCCGCCCGTTGATTTTCTCCATTGCTTGTTGTCACCGCTCATGACTACTACTCACCGGTATTATAATTTTTCTTACCGCTCTCTTTTAGTTGCGTTGACTCGTTATCGCGCTCCACTAACTGAGCCCTATTTACAACATCTGAATAAAAACACAGTTTATGAGAAATAAGATGTTGACGTATCTCCGGCTTCAAACCTCTTAAAAACATTCGCGTCATTCTCTCTTCATTATCCACCAAGTGGGGACGCAAATCGTGATAACTCCGCAAATTTTGCCTCGTATCGTATTTAATACACGGCCATATTGTTTTATTCCAACTTGATAAACTCCACCTCCTTCATGTGGCGAATACTTTCGGAAAGTATTTTGTCGTTGAAACGACTCCTGGAACTTCTCCCAAGATATCTTGAAGACAAAGAAGTTGAGTACGTTTCTACCGATTTCCACCAAGAATCGCCTCTCCGCAACATAAAGGCGGCAAAAGAACCTTTGCTCCTCGGAGCATCCGGGACATCAAATATCTTGGTAATCTGCTTTATCCATGCTTCCGAGGAAGTGGTTTTGGCTCTCCTTAAACTCCGGTGGTCCCAACTCCTTGAATTGTTTAGCGGTGACCGGCCGAGAGTTTTCCGTGTTTCCACCTACGTTTTTGGACAGAGTCGATTTCACCGATGTTGCATGAATTCTAAAAACCTTTTAAACGTCTCGTCATTCATCAATTGATCGGTGTTGTTGTTTACAAGAGGATTATCGCCATCCTGTTGACATTGTCCCGATTATTGATCTCGTGGAGAATCAGCGGTCTCTCGTGCTCCATTCTTTATTCTCAACATTCTCGGATGCCATTTTCAAACACCGCCACAAAATAAGGGTTAATTGACATGCAACATATTATCACTATACTTAACCGACCAATCAAATAACAAATAAACTTAGGTAGGTCATACTAGCGAAGGAATTTCCGCTCTCTCCTCCTAGTTCTATTCTCACATCTTAGCCAGGATCATATCCCTAAGCTCGATACCAAATCGCGACGCCACCAAAATTAGGTATACGTCACCCATCTTGGGTCGCCACTTACACGGTACATAAATTCAAATACAACTTACTAATATAACTGCGTAGTATGCAATACGACATAAGCGTGAGTTTGAATACAAATATTGTCTACTAGATATTATACAAACTCAAAAGGAGTCCTCATTACAACTATTATCACACTATTTCACGTAATAGTGAGGACTACTAATGCTATCCTACGGACCATTACTCCGCTCCCCGACTCGTCTCCGGCCTATGTTCTCATTTTCAAGAGAAACGGTGAAAGAAAGGGTGAGCTCAACTAGCCCAAGAAGAAATATTATGACTAAGATAATGCGAATAAATTATCATTAGCCTTCAATGATGTTAAACCGATAAAATACAATAGACATAAACCGGTTTAATCTGCAATGGAATAAGCAATCCATTAAAAAAATCAAGTAGAGAATAAAGTCTACTATCTTTTAGGTTTTAAAAGGTTTTCATCAATTTTTATCATTGAGACTCGACTTTTAATAAATAAACCACCACATCTAATCATCCTCGCACTCACGGACAAGGATTTTCATCAAATTATCAATGGTCATGACTATATTAGAATCACCCCCGGTCATAATCATACCAAAAAAACTATCCATCAACTGCATTACAGCCACCGAGGACTTTTGTCACATCATTTATATCAAGTCATGATTATACCGAATGATCCCTGGTCATAATCATACTAAGTTCATCTATGCACGTAAGCCAAAGATAGCATAATATAACATGAGGATGATGACAATGACATAATAATTCAATAAAACAAGTTCAAGAATTATTTAATCCATGAATTATTAACGCCCAAATTGTCAACATGATCATTGTTTCAGTAGAGTAAAATTCAAGAATGATCGAAGAATATTTCCATGAAAAGATCTTTGGATGAAACGCAAATATCAAGGATATTCTACTAATTTCATGGAGTATAGAAGTCAAAGTTTTAACCAACTGGGTATAATAAAGAATGGAATAACAAAAGAAATCACCATGCATGCAAGACTTGATGTACAAAGTTATTCCAATGTAATAATAATAACGGAACTAAAGTCGGTGAAATTCACACCGCGGGATGTTCCAACAAAATAATAAAGATGGAACCGCATCCGGTAAAAAACACATGATAGGATATTCCAATAGAATGATAAAGACGGAACCCGGTAGGTGTAAAACACACGCACGAGGATGTTCCAACAGTAATAATAAAAAGCGGAACCGTGTCAGGTGTAAAACACACACATGAGGATGTTCCAATGTAATAATAGAAGAATGTCACCAAGTATAGGTAAAATGGCGATACAAAGTTATTCCAATGAGTAATAATAAGCAATGGAATAACATAAGGATTTCACCAAGTATAGGGTGCCACAGCGACACTGAGGTTATGTATAGGGTATGCCACTTTTACAAAGTTATTCCAATGTAATAATAGTGAATGGAATAATGAAGTTCTCTTCAAGAAGAAAGAATAACACCCTCACCGTGAAAAGAACCTGAATATAGAAGTAGTGAAGTATAGAAAACTCTTCTTCTTTCTATAAATTTTCTCTATAGCTTCTCTCTATAATTTCTCTCTCTAGAGTTTTAATGAATTCGTAAGAAAATAATGAAGGAATGAGCTTATTTATAGGAAAATGGAATGCATAAGAATTAATCCATGAACGGTCCAGATTGATTTACTTTAATCGACGGTCCATATTTAAAGAAAAATCTTTTAAATAAAATATAATATATTCTATTTATATAAAAACATTTTACTATGCAAAACACTATGCAATACTATGCAAAACACTATACAACACTATGCATAATAAAATATAATATATTCTATTTATAGAATAACTTTAATAAAGTATTCTATTTTATATAAAAGATGTTTCGTTTTATTACGTTAATAATCTGAATAAAACAAAACGTCATTATCATTATAATAATTCATATTATTAATCGACAATAATGGAATCAAACCGAGTGACTTCTCACATATGCATCAATAATCAATACCGTGTGCTACTTATGCAACCACACGTACATCGTACTTTTACTACCGAGTAGTTCAACAAAGATCAGCGGTCAGAAAACTTCCGCCGTTATTTTAATAAAATATTTTGTCATTTTCTCAATCCGACAATAATTACATTGTGGGGTCCACCAATGATTGAGTAGTTATACGAATATTCCTCGCTAAACCGAATATTCTCGACCAATCGAATATAATATAACCACTTGCATACTTTTGCAAAATTTATAAATACTACCCACAACTATAATATTATCTCAAATTCACACCATAATATTAAAAATTATTTCAACCAAATTTAAATCTTTATTAATAAAACTGGGTCTCACACAACCGGTTTAAGCTTGATGAATAAGCAATCCATTAAAAGAGTCAAGTAGAGAATAAAGTCTACTATCTTTTAGGTTTTAAAAGTTTTCATCAATTTTTATCATTTGAGACTCAAATTTTAATAAATAAACCACCACATCTAATCATCCTCGTACTACGGCCAAGGATTTTCATCAAATTATCAATGGTCATGACTATACCGAATCACCCCCGGTCATAATCATACCAACAACTATCCATCACTACATTACTGTGCCAACCGAGGACTTTTGTCACATCATTTATATCAAGTCGTGATTATCTTAGAATGATCCCCTCGTCATAATCATACTAAGTTCATCTACGACGTAAGCCAAAAGATAACATAATATAACATGAGGATGATGACAATGACATAATAATTCAATAAAACAAGTTCAAGAATTATTTAATCCATGAATTATTAACGCCCAAATTGTCAACACGATAATCTTTGTTTAAGTAGAAGTAAAATTCAAGAATGATCGGAAGAATATTTCCATGAAAAGATTTGGATGAAACGCAAATATCGAGGATATTCTACTAATTTCATGGAGTATAGAAGTCAAAGTTTTAACCAATTTGGGTATAATAAAGAATGGAATAACAAAAGAAATCACCGTGCATGCGGTACTCAGATGTAGCGAGGTTATTCAATGAATAATAATAAGCGGAACCGTGTCGGGTGAAATTCACACCAAGCTGAGGATGATCCAATGAATAATAAATCTTTGAATAATAAACAATGGAACTGGGTCAAATTGTAAAACACATGCATGTGATATTTCAAATGTAATAATAAATGCGGAATAATAAACAATGGAACCGGTCAGGTGTAAAACACATGCATGAGGATATTCCAATGTAATAATAAAGAATGGAATAAAAGAAGAAGATCACCAAGTATAGGGGATTCCGCTGTGATATCTGAGTTATTCCAGCCAGAATAAATAAGGATGGAATAACATAAGGATTTCACCAAGTATAGGGTATCTAGCGTATACTGAGTTATGTATAGGGTATACCACTTTTACAAAAGTTATTCCAATGAATAATAATGAATGGAATAATGAGGTTCTCTTCATGAATACAAAGCGAATAATATCCCTTACGAAGTACAATAAATAATACCCCTTACCGTAAAAGAACCGAATATAGAAGTAGTGAAGTAGCGAGTAATACTCTTCTTCTTTCTATAATTTTCTCTTTATAGCTTCTTTCTATAATTTCTCTCTCTAGAGTTTCAATGAATTCGTAAAAAAATAATGAAGGAATGAGCTTCTATTTATAGGAAAATGGAATGCATAAGAATTCAATCCATGAAGCTATCCAGATTGATTTACTTTAATCTGACGGCCTATATTTAAAGAAAAATCTTTTAAATAAAATATAATATATTCTATTTATATAAAAACATTTTACTACGCAAAACACTATGCAATACTACGCAAAACACTACGCAAAAATACTATGCAACACTATGCATAATAAAATATAATATATTCTATTTATAGAATAACTTTAATAAAGTATTCATTTTATATAAAAGATGTTTCGCATTTTATTACGTTAATAATGAATAAAACAAAACGTCATTATCGCTATAATAATTCATATTATTAATCGACAATAATGGAATCAAATGAGTGACTTCTCACATAAGCATCAATAATCAATACCGTAATGCTACTATGCAACCACACTTATTATCGTATTTTTTACTACCGAAAGTAGTTCAACAAGAACTACCAGTAAAACTTCCGCTAGTTATTTCAATAAAATATTTTTGTCGTTTTCTCAATCCGACAATAATTACATTGTGGGGTCCACCAATGATTGAGTAGTTATACGAATATTCCCCGCTAAACCGAATATTCCCCGACCAATCGAATATAATATAACCACTTGCATACTTTTGCAAAATTTATAAATACTACCCACAACTATAATATTATCTCAAATTCACACCATAATATTAAAAATTATTTTGAAAAATTTAAATCTTTATTGATAAAATCTGGGTCTCACAATCTCCTCCTTATGGAATTTCCTCGAAATTAGTGGTACGCGATGACTGATATGATAAAGAGGTCGGGATACCTTGAATACCTTTATCGTTGAAAACATTAAATTCATTTTTGCAATCCTACCAAAGATATTCATTAACAATTCATCTTTGCACTACAGCCAAAAAGATATACAACTATAAAACCAATAATCTGAGACTCGCCTTTTAATAGTATCACAACCATGAATTATCCATGCACCTTCTTGGCTAAGGATATTCGTGTTTTCAATTACTAAGTTATGATTATACCGAACAATCCTCAGTCATAATCATACCAAGTCCATCTATGCACGTAAGCCACGGATGACTTTGAACGCATCCATGAATTAATATTTCATTTCTTTGAGACTCATTTCAATAATTAATCCACATCATCGAATCATCCCCGCACTACTGTGCCAAGGATATTCATTAGTATCACGACCACAAATTATCCATGACTACTACCAAAGATAATTGTGTTTTCAATTACTGATTATGATTATAAAGAACAATCCACGGTCATAATCATACCAAGTCCATCTATGCACGTAAGTTTCGCGGATGACTTTCAACATAATATAAACATGAGGATAATGATATAAAGAATCAATCAAATGAGATAAAGGATAAATATTAAACATTTATAATATAATTTATCCGTAATTCAAGAATATCCCCATGTTATCAATCACTTAATAATCTCATAATCTAATATCATTAATATTATAACAATATTTTAATCACTTTTTAAATTTATAAACAATTTATCTCAATTGTTTACGCTTTACCATATAATGCATTTAATCATTCAAAAATGCCATACTCATAAGATATCATCACCAATTATCAAATCCCTCATCAAAAATATGCATATACTCTATATAGGATTCTCTAGCCATAAAATCCTATTTTCAACTTTGTTACTTCACATAACATATTTAACTCATATGTTCAGAATTAAACTATTTTCATGAAAAATACCAAATCAGCCCTAAAAATATTTCTTTTCTGGGATTTAGCATAATATAGTCCCATAATGAAAATATATTTTTCTCGGAATTTTTAAAATTCATTTACTATTTTTTAAAAATCAATTTCCACTTAATTCCTTAAGAAATTAGCTACCTCAAGTTTAACTCCAAAAATTCCCAAATCTTGGCAGGACCTTACACATGTTAACGTGAGCTTCCAGTTTAAATTTCATGGTCATCGGAGTTATAGAACTCCGGTTATAGCGTCATTTTAAACCTCGGAAAAACCTAAATATTGAAATAGTCATAACTTGCTCATTTTAAGTCGAATGAGCTCATTTTTGGACAAGAGGTACTTTATACCATATACTTTCATGTCCCAAAAGGCCAGAATTTTTCTCATAATTTAAGTGGCCGAAACAGCCTCTCTAAAATCATGGCAGAAGCTTTTTTCTGGTTTTTGCAGCTTTGCACTCCTTTGCTAAAATCAGTCCACACAAAAATCTACAACACCTTTTCCAGTAATTCCACTTGGATTAGTTAGGTAACTCATAGATCTAACTCTAGGACTTGACCACATTCAAAAATTCAAAATATAACAGGAGATATGGTCAATTGAATTTCATGTTACGTTTTTCACTAAAATCGATTTTCAACTCTTTGTGATTTCTAAGAAACTTTCATGTTTTCACATACTAACCAACATAACTCATCATAAAACTTACTAATACTTCATATACCCATGATTTTTATTAGTTCTATACTTTTATTATGACTTTCATCATAATCCACGTAAAGCAGATCCTTTTAGTTGAAGAAATATTTGAGGGTTTAAGAAATGGGTTTTTTGTCTTTGGGGTCAATACAAAATTCGATTTCACGCTCTAGGGTAGGCTAGGAAGTCTTCAAGAATACGCCAAGAAATTTATTAATGATAGAAATATCATTCAAAATCACATTTCTCTACCAAGACTTGGATAAGACGTCACATTAATACCAATTGTGACTTTCTATCCCTTAACACAGATAGCACCTCACAATGATACCTATCAACTTGCCATCTTCATCATGACGTCGCCTACGTAAAGTCCAAAGCGGTGCATTCCACACAAGGAAGTCAACAACGAAAGGATCGGGCTCTTTACTTATGGCTTGATATAACAATGATTAACTTTAGGGTTTGGTTACTTTGAATTCAGATAATGGTTGGTTATGAATATAAAAGCTAACAACCTTCATTTAAAAGCATGATGATTAGCTAACCAATTGATTCCTAAAAATCACATCAAAGGCAAGTATTTTCAAAAGATAAGATCGACAGTAACGTGAAAATGTTTATTTGAATCAACAAGATTTAAAAATAGTAAGCGATGAACGAAGGCTCCTACTAACGAAGTTTCAACCAATAAGTCAAAGTTTAACTTCTTCTTGAGTCAAATTTAAACGTTGAACACAACTAGGTGAAATAAAAGAGTGGGTAGAACTTGTATTGAATAAAGTATAGACTTCGCATTAATTTATAATTAACTTACCCGTAATAACCCGTTCGGTTTTTTCTAAATAAACGCCTCGCTTAAATTACCGAAGTTTGACTTTACTATATAGGTACATTCCACCCTTAAGTGCTTCTTCACATTCTCGATCCATTATTTGAATCATTATTCTCGATCCATATCGAATTCGGGTTGACCGCTATGCATGTGGTAATTCCGAATTCGATGTTGGTTCTCTCCCAATTCTTTGTCAAAAAGCAAAGTCCATTTCATCTATTTTGGCTTTATTGGATCTGGACGTCTTTTTCTACACTATCAACGCGTTGTGCAAACTTTTTACCCATGCATCGCCTATTCTCCTTCGTTCGATTGTTTCTTCTTTTTAATTTGATCTTTGATTTTTAAATTCTCGATTCCAACTTTAATATCTCTTACACCGCCAAAGCGTGATTTTGTTCGAGCATCACATATCGGGTAACCCAATTTTGAATTGTTGTATCCCTATGTTCCCCGACCGCTTTTTGCGTTCTTCAACTCGTTCTTCTAGCTCACGAACACGATTTTGTAATTCTAAGTTTTGATCATAAATTTCTTCTAACAATTCTCCTCTCAGTTCTCTTCTTCCTCTTCTTCTTCTTCTTCCTCACTTTCACCGCTACCTCGTGAACTAGCTCGGGTGCAACAATTAGTTCTTCATTCACTACGTGGATATCTCTAATTTGTTCCTCGTCTCGATTAATCGCATTAACACGATTAGTGATTAAAGGTGTCACAAAGCGGTCACATTCACTCCATTGTGAATATTTTCACCGCCATTTCCAAACACCGCCACAACACAAGGGTTAATTAATATATCAAATATTATCCCTATACTCGACCGACCAATTAAATACCAAATAAACTTAGGTAGGTCATACTAGTGAAGGAATTTCCGCTCTCCCTCCTAGTTCTTATCTCACATCTTAGCTGGGATCATATCCCTAAGCTCGATATACCAACCGTGACGCCCCAAAATTAGTGTATACGTCACCCATCTTGGGTCGCCACTTACATGGTACATAAATTCAAATACAACTTATTAATATAAGCGCCGTGGTATAATACGACATAAACCGTGAGTTTGAATACAAATATTGTTCTACTAGATATTATACAAACTCAAAAGGAGTCCTCATTACAACTATTATCACACTATTTCACGTAATAGTGAGGACTACTAAAGCTATCCTCCGGACCATTACTTCGTTCCCCGACTCGTCTCGCCTATGTTCTCATTTCCAAGAGAAGAAATTGAAAGAAAAGGTGAGCTCAACTAGCCAAAGAAGAAATATTATGACTAAGATAATGCGAGAATAAATTATCATTAGCCTTCAACAAATGTTAAACCGATAAAATACAATAAACAACCGGTTTAAGCTGCAGGTGAATAAGCAATCCATTAAAAGAGTCAAGTAGAGAATAAAGTCTACTATCTTTTAGGTTTTAAAAGTTTTCATCAATTTTTATCACGAGACTCAAACTTAATAAATAAACCACCACATCTAATCATCCCCGCATCACGGCCAAGGATTTTCATCAAATTATCAATGGTCATGACTATACCGAATCACCCCCGGTCATAATCATACCAAAAACTATCCATCAACGCATTACAAAGCCATCGAGGACTTTTGTCACATCATTTATATCAAGTCGTGATTATACCGAATGATCCTCAGTCATAATCATACTAAGTTCATCTACGACGTAAGCCAAAGATAACATAATATAACATGAGGATGATGACAATGACATAATAATTCAATAAAACAAGTTCAAGAATTATTTAATCCATGAATTATTAACGCCCAAATTGTCAACACGATCATTGTTTCAGTAGAGTAAAATTCAAGAATGATCGGAAGAATATTTCCATGAAAGATCTTTGGATGAAACGCAAATATCAAGGATATTCTACTAATTTCATGGAGTATAAGTCAAAGTTTTAACCAATTGGGTATAATAAAGAATGGAATAACAAAAGAAATCACCATGCACGCGGTACTTCAGATGACAAAAGTTATTCCAATGTAATAATAATAAGCGGAACCAGTCGTGAAATTCACAATCATGTGATGATCCAATGTAATAATAATCTTTGAATAATAAACAATGGAACTGTGTCCCGTGTGTAAAACACATGCATGACAGGATATTCCAAATGTAATAATAAATGCGGAATAATAAACAATGGAACCGTGTCCCCAGTAAAAACACATGCATGCAGGATATTCCAATGTAATAATAAAGAATGGAATAATGAGAAGAAGATCACCAAGTATAGGGGATTCGCAGATATCTGGTTATTCCAATGTAATAAATAAGGATGGAATAACATAAGGATTTCACCAAGTATAGGGTATGCCGCATATATAAAGTTATGTATAGGGTATACCACTTTTTAAAGTTATTCCAATGTAATAATAATGAATGGAATAACAGAGGTTCTCTTCATGAATACAAACGAATAATATCCCTTACGTACAATAAATAATACCCTACACCGTAAAAGAACCTGAATATAGAAGTAGTGAAGTAATAGTATACTCTTCTTCTATATATTTTCTCTTTATAGCTTCTTTCTATAATTTCTCTGTAGAGTTTCAATGAATTAAGTAAAAAAATAATGAAGGAACGAGCTTCATTTATAGGAAAATGGAATGCATAAGAATTAATCCATGAAGCGGTCAGTCGATTGATTTACTTTAATCGACTATTCATATTTAAAGAAAAATCTTTTAAATAAAATATAATATATTCTATTTATATAAAAACATTTTACTATGCAAACACTATGCAATACTACGCAAAAAACACTACGCAAAAATACTATGCAACACTACGCATAATAAAATATAATATATTCTATTTATGTAATAACTTTAATAAAAGATTCTATTTTATATAAAAGATGTTTCGCTTTTATTACGTTAATAATACTGAATAAAACAAAACGTCATTATCGCTATAATAATTCATATTATTAATCGACAATAATGGAATCAAACTGGTGACTTCTCACATAAGATCAATAATCAATACCGGTGCGCTACTACGCAACCACACTTATTATCGTATTTTTACTAATGAAAGTAGTTCAACAAGAACTACAGTAAAACTTCCGCCGTTATTTCAATAAAATATTTTTGTCGTTGCTTTCAATCCCAATAATTACATTCGTCAGGTCCACCAATGATTGAGTAGTTGTATTTAATATTCCTCGCTAAACCTAATATTCCCCACCAATCGAATATAATATAACCACTGCATACTTTGCAAAATTTATAAATACTACCCACAACTATAATATTATCTCAAATTCACACCATAATATTAAAAATTATTTTGACAAAATTTAAATCTTTATTGATAAAATCTCGGGTCTCACAACTTAGTCCAAATTAGACTTGACTTTTGGTGCACAACAAAATCGAGCTAAATTACCTCTTCTTGCAATTTCCACTTCTATTATCTTTGCATGATTACCAAGAAGTGGTTACCATTCTTAGCATGATAATTTCCCCACGATGGTTATGATTGTTACGATAAAAATGCCACACAGAAGATGATTATTATCGATTGTTGGTCGTTACCTTTTGTTTGAAATTTGAATCAACACTCATGTGCTTCATTGCTTATCTCAAAGATTTTCAGATATCATTCTCAAACACCGTCACAAAAAACAAGGGTTAATTAACATATCACATATTATCCCTATACTACTCGCTGCACCAATTAAATACCAAATAAATTTAGGTAGGTCATACTAGCGAAGGAATTCCCGTCTCTCCCTCCTAGTATTATTCTCACATCTTAGCTGGGATCATATCCTAAGCTCGATATTAATCGCGACGCCCCCAAAATTAGGTATACGCCACCCATTTTGGGTCGCCACTTACATGGTACATAAATTCAAATACAACTTACTAATATAACTATCGCAGTATGTAATACGACATAAACCGTGAGTTTGAATACAAATATTGTCTACTAGATATTATACAAACTCAAAAGGAGTCCTCATTACAACTATTATCACACTATTTCACGTAATAGTGAGGACTACTAATGCTTATCCTCCGGACCATTACTTACGTTCCTCGACTGTCTCAAATTTATGTTCTCATTTTCAAGAGAATAAATGAAAGAAAAGGTGAGCTCAACTAAAGCCCAAAGAAGAAATATTATGACTCAAGATAATGCGTAATAAATTATCATTAGCCTTCAACAAATGTTAAACCGATAAAATACAATAGATAAACCGGTTTAAGCTCAGTGAATTAAGAATCCATTAAAAGAGTCAAGTAGAGAATAAAGTCTACTATCTTTTAGGTTTTAAAAGGTTTTCATCAATTTTTATCGCCGGAGACTCATTTTAATAAATAAACCACCACATCTAATCATCCTCGCATCTACTGGCCAAGGATTTTCATCAAATTATCAATGGTCACGATTATACCGAATCACCCTTGGTCATAATCATACCAACAACTATCCATCACTACATTCTGTGCCAATCGAGGACTTTTGTCACATCATTTATATCAAGTCATGATTATACCGAATGATCCCCTCGGTCATAATCATACTAAGTTCATCTACGCATCGTTGCGTTCAAAAGATAACATAATATAACATGAGGATGATGACAATGACATAATAATTCAATAAAACAAGTTCAAGAATTATTTAATCCATGAATTATTAACGCCCAAATTGTCAACACGACATCTTTGTTTAGCAGAGTAAAATTCAAGAATGATCGGAAGAATATTTCCATGAAAAGATCTTTGGATGAAACACAAATATCGAGGATATTCTACTAATTTCATGGAAAGATATAAGTCAAAGTTTTAACCAATTGGGTATAATAAAGAATGGAATAACAAAAGAAATCACCATGCACGCGCAGACTGCAGATGTATGTGTTATTCCAACAGAATAATAATAACGGAACAAAGTCGGGTGAAATTCACAATCGACATGGATGTTCCAAATGTAATAATAAAGATGGAACCAGATCCGGTGTAAAAACACATGACATAGGATATTCCAACAGAATGATAAAGACGGAACCAGTGTCCGGTGTAAACACATGCATGCAGGATGTTCCAACAGAATAATAAAAGCTTAACCAGTGTAGGTGTAAAACACATGATGGATGTTCCAATGTAATAATGTAAGAATGTCACCAAGATATAGGTAGAAATCACAGATACAAAAGTTATTCCAACCGAATAATAAGAAATGGAATAACATATGATTTCACCAAGTATAGGTATGCCACAGATACAAAAGTTATGATAGGGTATGCCACTTTTTACAAAGTTATTCCAATGTAATAATAATGAATGGAATAATGTAAGTTTCTTCAAGAAGAAGAAGAATAACACCCTCACCGTAAAAGAACCGAATATGTAAGTAGTGAAGAAAAGTAATACTCTTCTTCTTTCTATAACTTTCTCTATACTTTCTCTATAATTTTCTCTGTAGTTTCAAAATGAATTCGTAAGAAAATAATGAAGGAATGAAATTTCTATTTATAGGAAAATGGAACGATAAGAATTAATCCATTAAGCTATTCAGATTGATTTACTTTTAATCGATTTCATTCATATTTAAAAAGAAAAATCTTTTAAATAAAATATAATATATTCTATTTATATAAAAACATTTTACTACGCAAAACACTATACAATACTACGCAAAACACTACGCAACACTACGCATAATAAAATATAATATATTCTATTTATGAATAAACTTTAATAAAGATTCTATTTTATATAAAAGATGTTTCGCTTTTATTACGTTAATAATACTTAATAAAACAAAACGTCATTATCATTATAATAATTCATATTATTAATCGATAATAATTAATCAAACCGGAGTGACTTCTCACATAAAGATCAATAATCAATACCGTAAGGCTACTACGCAACCACACGACATCGTACTTTTACTACCGAAGTAGTTCAACAAGAACTACGGTGTAAAACTTCCCCGTTATTTCAATAAAATATTTTTGCCGCTTTTCAATCCGATAATAATTTCATTATGGGTCCACCAACGATTGGTAGTTATTTAATATTCCCTCGCTAAACCAATATATCCCTAATTAATCGAATATAATATAACCACTGTGACACTTTGCAAAATTTATAAATACTACCCACAACTATAATATTATCTTAAATTCACACCATAATATTAAAAAAAATTATTTCAACAAAATTTAAATCTTTATTGATAAAATCTGGGGTCTCACAGTACTGATGTCTCACTTACACTCTAAATTATTTTTTTTTCTTTTAAAAGTACAGTTGACGTTATAAATTTTAGATCAATTGTGCCCCTGCCGTTAACGGACATGCCACCTAAATTAACGTGACCAACGCCTAGACAAATTTTAATGACAAGACTGACACCTGGACAAATTTTTGTTATCCAAAAAATTTAGATCTATTTTCTCTCTCTAAACCCATCTTTATCAGATCCATTTTCTCTCTCTCTCTCTCTAAACCCATTTTAGTCAGATCTATATTTCGTGTTTGCCGATCAGAGCTTCAATGATCAGAGCTTCAACTTTTATGCCATTTCCCGAAGTCGTTCTCCAACATAACGCTAAAATAAACCTTTTCATCTCTCTTTCTCATTTCCTTCGCAGCCTTACAAGGTTTTGGAAGACAGGCGAGGCTAAAAAAAATCCCCAATTCATCACCATGAGGTTCTTCTGATTTGAGCTCTGAGCTTGCCGGATTATGGGTTCTTTCTTCTCTGGTGGTTTTTATGGATTCTGGGATGCTCTCGATTGATCCATGTTTCATTGTGATTTGGGTTGATGTTGCATCTACTAAATATCATATTCATGCTCTGATTTGGGTTCTGTTAAGTTTCCATCTCAGTTGAATTAGGGACATTTCTTATTGATTTTATTCGTCTGATTTGGTGTTTTACTTTCAATCAGTTTTATTTTTGGCTGGTTTGGTTTTGATTTTTTTCTTTCTAATTATTTGGTTTGGTGTTGGGTATTTAGGTTTCGGTGCTTTTAGTTTCACTCTTGCATTTGTCTGGGTGAATCTTGGGTTGTTGTCCCTCATTAAGTTTGGGCTGTCGGAATTTGGGTCTGTGGCTCGTCTGATTCCGTGTTTTCTTAGTTTTGGATATCATTTTGTTTGCCTATCTGTCATATTTAGAGTTTGGTTGTGCTAGAGTTGCATCTCTTAATGCCGTTAATGTCGTGTAATAATTTGAAACATGGAGGGTGTTCATCCTGGATCTAAGCAGCTTCATCCAAGTTTAATTTGTTTACGGAGAATGGGTTTAGAGAGAGAAAATGACAGACACTAAATGATGATTGGATGAGTTTGAAATTAAGTTGTTTAATTTGTTTTAATTAGGAGTTAAAATTATATCTTCATGTTTTGTCATTAAAATTTGTCTAGCCATGTCACCCACGTTAATCTAGGTGGCATGTCCGTTAACGTAAGGGGAATAGTTGATCCAAAATTTGTAGAATAATATTAGATACACAAACTATTCTATAAATATTTTATAAACTGTTGATCAATATGTTGAGGTGGAGTATGTCATATCAGTAGTTTATAAAAGTAAAATAATTTATTTATGTAGCATTTTTAGACCTTTGCCCATGTTAAAAGTAAGAAAATTGTATCTATCTATATATACAACATAACATACATGCAAATGGTATGGTCCATAATTGGCATATTATACCCAACAAATCTAGGGTTGGCTTTCGACCTACCGTGTCTTATATTTTTCCGGCAATACAAATAATGGGGTTTCATTTGCCGGTAATAATACATATTGTGCTTTTTAAACAAAATTAAATATATTTTAATTTAGTACGTAATAATGATTTATAGTCCAAAAGATGTTCGATTTTGAAACCAACTTTTATAAAAAGGAATACGTATCTTGGACAGAATTAATGTTGGTTATTTCCAAAGAAGTAAGGGGTATTGAAGCCATGCCATTAAGTCCAAACATGTATATACGTAATTTAAGACAAATAAAACATCATAATATTATGAGACGGAGGGAGTAATTTATAGTAATAATTAGTTGATCACGTTAACCTAGATTAGATCAGACATTATAATCTCCTTTTTAAGAAAAAAACATAAGCGAATCTTCTTCTACTTTCAACTTCAAACCATTTAACTTCACATCCACTTAATTGTTTCAAAAAAAATAAAAAGTTCACGCCAACTGGACTGCTAATTCCTTATCCATACACCACAGTTGTATTCTGGATCGTGTCTCTGGAGTCTGGACCAACCCCGCCCCCACTCCCCCCACCCACCAATATATGATACGTAGATCTGACTTTTTAAATTTTAAAAGTTTTATAATTTAAATTAAAAATTTTAAGTAACAAATATTGTAGTTAATAGTACTTTTTAGCTAGTGTATACTAATTATATTTGTTCATACTAAAATAAAATAAATTCACATTATTATTTTTAAATTTTACAAAATGACCTCAAAATCAAGTGGAGGGAAATTTTAGTCCCATCATATCAATACAGGATTCATTTACAGCACATATGAGAAGAACATTGTTCACTTTCCGAAAAATCAATTCCCTAGATTTGTAGATGAAGACTGATGAGACTAAAACCCTAATAATGTTTCATGATCAGTTTGGTGAAGTTATTGGGGCCAGAAGCGAAATAAATCAGAAAAAGGGCTTTAATTAGAAATTAAAGTTTGATGGTTCACACAAATATAGTAGTGGATATAATAATAGAGAATTGATATTTTCATATTAAAACAAATATACAAAAAAACTTATGGATCCTTAACTGCAAAAACTTAAGTATACGCTATTGGAGTAGAAATTATTGCGGCTGATGACATCAGACTTGCTCTCCAATGGATTCTCGTTAAAAGATTTAGATTGTACTCGTTTCAATTACCAGACTCGGTGAGTCCGGTATTGTTATTTTATTGTTACTACCTCCTCGTGTTAGGATCAGGTAATTTACCTGTCTATTGTTTTCTTTGGATGTGGTAGTCGTTTCTTAGGCTCCCTTGACAAAATCGAACCCTAATTCTCCGTCACCCGTCACCACCCATAATAGGCCATTATCCTACCATTGAAAGTTGATAGGGTAGAAATTTGAATGATGCGTCGTCAACACGAGTGCCGTGCGATCCGTCGAGTTATCATGAATAATCGCAGCAACAATATCTAATAAATACATCTCTTCCAGAATTCGGTGTTTGTTGCACGTATTAGTTCTAAAATTACTACGGTTATCCGAGTAGTAGATACCGTCAAACAAACTATAACTGATTTAATGACCCATTCGCACTTTCACAGTTTGAATTAGTCCATACTTATACGCGCATGACTTAATTGTTGAGACAATCATATGATTACTGACAGGATCAACCAGTAGCATTTCTCTTCGACAATAAACCAATTAGATAATATACGTTATGTTCGTAATTTGACATTTCAGATTAACAAAGGAACAAAAATAATTAAAGAATTAAACAAAATCAAACTTGTTTAATATATTTGAATAGTAGATGTGCACGGTACACATAAAGTAGGAAATCTATCTAACAAAATATAATTAATTTTGAATTTTCTGCTTATTCTAGTAAATCATCTGGATCGTCCAAAAGTTAGAATAAATCTCATCGTCCACGTAGTGTCGACGAGATCACTAACATCACACACTAAATAACATCCAGCAAATACACAAATTTAAGTACCATGTTATGAAGATGAAAACCGTTTAACTGAACTTGTGTAGCTTGTACTGCCACCGATAATCTGGTTTCCACCACTGGTGAATTCCATGAGACTCTTTAAAATCCGTACAGGGATTCATATTCAAAGTCAGATAAGCTGAAGGAAGGAGATGTGATGGTTCTATATCTTTCCCCATTGCACTTGACCATAAACTCCCTATTGAATGCTTCGTGGCAACTCTCTCAATTCCTCCAGCACCCATTTGGACCATCTTTTCCCTTTGCTCAAAATACCCTACATACTCTGAGCAAACAGGATCAGATGGATTCACAAATAGGTAGGGAATCCAAGTAGATAATACGGTAAACGAATCTTCTTGTTGAGACTTTTGGCGCGCACTACTAACAGCAGCAGCAATTCCAGCCGTGATGACACTGCTTGCGAATCGAACCCCATTCTTCACCTTTTCATTATTGATTTTCTCAATTGGGGCCGAAATGTAGGGTGGATTGAAAAGGTAAGTTTCAATAGGACAACCCATCTTCACCATGTTTTTCCCAGCCAGCAATGCTATTGCTGCACCTAAAGAGTGCCCGGCTAACCAGATGTTTGCAGCTCCAGCAAGGGAGACTGTGTCTTGAACAGCTTGCATGGCGATCTGAAAGCGGGAACTCTTATGGAGTCTGTTACAAATGAACTGAACGTCCAACTTTAGATCCTGTGACCTGCTGCCGCGCTTGGTAATTGTGCCTCTAAAAGCAATAACATATCTTGGGGGGTTTTGGTCTAAGGAAGGAGGGAATTTGAACTCGTAAATGGCACCAAAGATTGAAAGATCAGTATCATCCACTAGCGCACGGATTAATTTAAAATGGAAGAAGTCCCACCAGGGAGTTGCAAGAGCTTGAGGCCCTTGGCGTTGCTGTTGGCGGTCACGTTCTAGAATGTATGTCCCCTGTACCAAACTGGCAGCAATGGATGTTCGATGATATGAATTTTTCCTGCAAGAATTTGACATGAATATATATTTTCTCAAAAGGGATTTGATCTGAAAGAAAATTAAAACCAAAAGGACAACTACTGGAAATAGGAAAAAACTTGGGCAACAATGGACATTAATAAAATGATTGTTTAGTTAGAATTTAGCTGGAACTAATGACTGAAAAACCATTCAACTTTTGTCAAGCTACCAAAAAACATGCAAAACTATTTTTTTTATTTTTTTGCACCAAATCACTCAATTTTTGTTTACACAATACTGAACTGTTAAGGCTGTGTCAAGAAGTCAAATGAATCAAGCGCAGATGTAAAACCATCTTACCAATCAATTGCAGTCAGGTGTAGTGCTCCTGAAACACTAAAAATTTCCCTCTCCGAAGCCATTAAAGCAGAAGTACTTATTTCTTTCTGCCTGCCTGATCTCAGTTGGGACTCTGTCACAAGGTGGAAGGAAAAGCAGATACATAAGCAGCTTTAAGGTAAGAATTATATGTAATTGATGTTTGCAATACACAATCAATGCAAACAACAGACTAGTCCAGACCAAAAGCATGTCCCTATGCGAGCATCAGCCACAATGATGGTTCAACCCATGGCATCCTCTCTATCTCTTCCCTTTAAAACAGGCTAGTCAACGGAAAGTGAAAAAAACAACAAAGGTTTACTAATTTTATCGCAAAACTTGAAGATATCACTATATCAAAGTGTGACTGCAGTGCGGACCAAAACTAGTGACTGGGAATTCAAGCAGCTGCTACAATAACACATTCTACTAAGGATATGGGGAATCAAGCAGCTGGGTAAGAATTAAATCAGATAGGACAAAGCCTTGTTTAATTTATGCAACACAACATTCTGATGTAAAACAAGCTAATCAAATCTACTCAACCTATTCAATCTACTGCAGCCTCAACATTTCTAGACTACATTCAATATGTTAAAATCACGAATCAAACGACATCAAGTCTTCTTTAAAAAGTTCAGTCTTTTAGCTTTACCCTTGTGCATTTAGTCTCATAATCGAATTCATTTTTCATTAACGGGTTTTTGATGCAGTGTAATTACAGAACTTCCAAATCCATTGATCCCAAAAACTATTAGACTTTTTATCAACTATTATATGTCCTATTTAGTACCGAGAGGGCGAGAGCTCATTCCTAAACTTGATGATAATAGCTAAGACATGATTTATTTTATAAGCAAGGTTTGGGTTTTCTTGGCTGCACAACATTCATGAGATTCTAGTCCAATATTAGTTCATTTTCCATGTTCTGCCACCAAGCTGAGATAAGGACTACTTCATAAAGGATGTCAAACAATCAATCAGAAGTACTCATACTAATAGTGAAATTGGTAGAGCTCAAGAAATCATATATACGGAAGATTCTCTATTTCTCAGACTAGAACATGATCTTTAATCCTAAACTAATCAAAAGATTGGTTTTGATATAATTTCGCAAACAACAAATTACAGCATTGGAAAAGCTATGTTTAGAAGTCAAATCAAAGAATTAATATAACTACTGTTAGTAAGAAACTTACCTCCAAATCCAGTTCAGCTTTGTAGTTTGATCCCCTAATCAAGAATAATATACATGTCTGAAAGTCGAATAGAATGAACGTGAGATTCACAATAATAAAACACAAGTTGTTAAGTTTTTGCACAAATAATTATGAAAATAAATAAATAGAGCAAAAGTCAGAGTAGAATAGTTAATTCAGAATAGACCCACCATACCAGATGAATAATTTAAGTAAGACTTGGGCAAAGGGACAACGGAAATCTTTCTAAGCATCTTTTTAATAAATTATAAATTTAAGTAAGTCTCCGTGTGTTATTGTATTAGGGTTGCGAGGAAAACTCGCAGAATGAGAAACTCACATAAGACATTTTACCATGGACGCGCTAAGCACTGTCTTCTCTCTCCTAAATTTTTCTCTGAAATGGAAAGTTCTCCCACACTTTCATTTTATTTCTTTTCTCTAATTAATTTATTTATACACATATTAAAAAAATAAAAAAAAAATGAAAGAGAATAATCTTTTTTTAAATTTATCCATAGCACGTGACTCCCACTAAATATATTTTATCTCATCTTGAAGTAAAAAAAAATTATAATCTTTTTAGGATGGAGGAGGAGTAGTTAATATAAATTATTAAGAAATCATTATAAGTACAATTTTTTGAGATTTATTTTTTTTGGTTATGTGAAACTTGATATTGTAATTGTTATTATTTATTAAATAATGATAATTTATTGCACTTGGAGCATATTTCTAAATTGGATTATTAATTTATTTTTTAAATGTAAAATTGTTATTATTGTTTATTAATTTAGTCTTTTCATTTAATTTCTTATTTATTGTTTATTTTTTAAATTCTAAAAGTATTTATGACTATAGTTCCTTCAATTATGACTGTGTGGGCAAGGAAATCGTACCTTGCTAGGATTAGGGTTTTGTGTTGGCTGAGGAGGAGAGAAATCCACGAAAAGTACGGAATTGATTGATTGATTGAAGAGGAGAGAACGACGGTGGGCGATTATCTAACGACGCTGCATGGCAGAACTCCTAGAATCCGGAACCGTGTTAGGTAACAGGATTCCAAGAGCCTTCGAGTCCTTCAAGTTGAGAGAATGTCCAAACCCCTTTTCGTGCTTTTAGGTGGAATCTCCAAGCCTTTAAATCACCAAAAGAGTCCCTTTGATCTTCCAAGAGTCCAAGTCTTGAGTCTGAAGAGGAGTCCCTTTCCAAATGGAATGGAAGGGGTATTTATAGGGTTTTCTGGAAAGTAGTCATGTGCAAGGCACATGCCTTCGTGGAAATTCGAAATATCCTTTAGTCCTTAGAGTAATGCCCATATTGCCCTCGTCCTTCAGCCACCAATCCAATCCTCAATCAATTCCCAAAACGAGTCGCCTCAACGAAGTCTTCGCCTCGGGACACGTGGAGGCTTTTCGCAGTCTCGCACATTTATTTTTCGACTTTTTCCGTCTTTATTTCATTAGGTTATCGCGAACCCTAATTTGCACCCTTAATGAAGCCGTGGAACCCTAATCACAAGATTCAATTCAATTAGGTCACGTGAACCCTAATTTTACACTTGGGCCCACATTTGCCCCGCGCGAGAGTCGATTTCCAAATAGACGATCGCAAGAAAACCGCAAGTCTTTGAACGATTTTGCGGGGACTTCACTCTCATGGTCTTCAAGACAATGGTCCTAGAAGAGGAACTCCTAGGAGCCAAACCTTAGAGTTAAACCCTTGGAAGGCAAGACCTAGCGAGGCTCTTCCTTGGACATCTTAAAAAAAAAATTCTGAAATTTTTCTGTATCTTGCCCAATATTTATTTCCTATTATTTGAACGACCAAAATTAAATCCTTTTCACTAAGATCAACCTTTACATGCACTGCTTGCTACTTGAGTTCAACTTGTGGTCCTGGCCGTAGTCCTGTACAGCACATGCCTACACCTAAAAGTTCAAATAAGATTTTATTTATTAATAAATAAAATCAAGATAAATTAATTAATAAATAAAATCTTATTTTATTTTTTGAAAATCAAATCTTTTCAAAGATTTTGGGAATAAAATCAAAACATTAATTTTTATTTCAAAATAAAATAAAATCTTGATTTTTATTTCCAAAATAAAATCAAATCTTAATTTTATAAAATCAAATCTTAATTTTATAAAATTTGATTTTATTCTGAAAATTGGAAATAAAAATGTGACGCCCCCAAAATTAGGTATACGTCACCCATCTTGGGTCGCCACTTACATGGTACATAAATTCAAATACAAACTTAAGTATACATCTATCAGTAACATATACTGACAATACATAAACCGAGAGTTCTAATAGGAATATTGTCATTTAGACAATATCCATACTCAAGGAGTCCTCATTACATTTATTGTTACACTATTTAATGTAATAGTGAGGACTACTAATGCTATCTTGGGACCATCACTCTTTTCCCCGACTCGTCCCAGCCTATATTCTCATTTCCTCAAGAGAATAAAGTGAAAGAAAGGGTGAGCTCAACTAGCCCAAAGAAGAAATATTATAACTAAGATAATGCATAATAAATTATCAATAGTCTTCAACAATGTTAAACCGATAAAATACAATAGACAAACCGGTTTAATCTGAAATAAATACGCAATCCATTAAAAGAGTCAAGTAGAAAATAAAGTCTACTATCTTTTAGGTTTTAAAAGTTTTCATCAATTTTATCACTAAGACTCAGATTCAATGAATAAACCACAATATCTAATCATCCCCGTATACTACTACCAAGAATTTTCATCAAATTATCAATGGTCATGACTATACCGAATCACCCCGGTCATAATCATACTAAAACTATCCATCAATCGCATTACAAAAGCCATTCGAGGACTTTTGTCACATCATTTATATCAAGCTATGATTATACCGAATGATCCTCGGTCATAATCATACTAAGTTCATCTATGCACGTAAGTCAAAGATAACATAATATAAATGAGGATGATGACAATGACATAATAATTTAATAAAATAAGTTCATTTAATTAATTTATTCAGAACTAATAACGCCCAAATTGTCAACATGATCTCGCTTTGTAGAGTAAAATTCAAGAATGCTCGTAAAAATATTTTCATTAAAAATATTGGATGAAGCGCTTAAATATCAAGGATATTCCACTAAATTCATGGAGTATAAGTCAAAATTTTAACCAACCGAGTATAATAGCGAATGAAATAACAAAAGAAATCACCACGCATGCGGCAGCTTCACTGTGTCCTGTAAAACACATGCATGTGATATTCCAATGTAATAATAAAGACAGAATAATAAAGATTTTAACCAGTTAGGTGTAAAATACACGCATGTGATATTCCAATAGAATAATAAAAGACAGAATAATAAAGACGGAACCAGTCCGGCGTAAAAGCATGATATGTGATGTTCCAGCGGAATAATAAAATAATAGAAGAATGTCACCAAGTATAGGGGATTCCGTGATATACAAAGTTATTCCAAATGTAATAAATAAGAATGGAATAATATAAGGATTTCACCAAGTATAGGTATTCCGCATATACAAAAGTCATGTATAGGGTATGCCACTTTTACAAAAGTTATTCCAATGTAATAATAAGCAATGGAATAACAACAGTTCTCTTCATGAATAAGAAAGAATAACACCCCTTACGAAAGTACAACAAATAATATTCCCTACCTTAGAAGAATTTGAATATTGGAAAAGTGAAGAAGCAAAATACTTTTCTTCTTTCTCTATAGTTTCTCTCTTTAGAGTTTGGTGAATTGTAAGAAATAATGAAGGAATGAGCTTTCTATTTATAGAAAAACCGAGGGTGGCTCTTGGTCTTAACGAAGAAGGTCAAAATGACTCTTGGTAATATGAAGAGACAACTACTATTCATGAAGGGGTAATTAACCCTGGAACACCATAGAAGAGGCGATTAACTCTTGGTAATATCAAGGGACAACTACTATTTCATGAAGGGTAATTACTATTGACAAAGGTAATTACTATTGATGAAGGTAATTACTATTCACAAAGGTAATTACTATTGATTTAAGGTAAATACTATCGATTTGAAGGTAAATACTATCGGCGAAGGTAATTACTTATTCACAAAGATAATTACTATTCACAAAGGTAATTACTATCGACGAAGGTAAATACTTTATCGACGAAGGTAATTACTATTCACAAAGGTAATTACTATTGAAGAAGGTAATTACTATCGACGAAGGTAAATACTATCGACGGCGAAGGTAATTACTATTCACAAAGGTAATTACTATTTCACAAAGGTAATTACTATTCACAAAGGTAATTACTTATCGATGAATGGACTCTTAGATGATGACATATGGGCCCCCCATAAAATAATCAAACTTACCACAAACGCCTCTATAATGATTCTTTATATACATCAAGGATTGAATAAATATTACCACAAATCATTTTATTTTAATCAACACATATTTAATCTTTCAACAATTATTAATCATTTATAACTTGTCGTCTCAATTAATAATTTAATACTATAACATATTATACGGATGATCTTGTGACAATAATTGAATCAATAATATAAGAGATATGATGCAAAGAATTATCGTAGCAATAATTGAGCATATGAGTGACTTCTCACGTAAGCATCAATAATCAATATCGTGCTACTATACAATCTACGCTGCCAGACATCGCATTTCTTTTACTACCGGGTAGTTCAGCAGTTTTAATGGTAAATACCGCTCGCCAATTATTTTTTATAGAAAAATAATTTTGTGGTTTTCTAACTACGATAATACTTCCGTTGTGGGATCCATTAATGATTGAGTATCGTCATTTAATATTCTCCAAAAAAAGAATATTCCCAGACCAAACTAATATTTTATAACAACTTGCTTACTTTGCAAAATTTATAAATATTACCCACAACTATAACATTATATCAAATTTATTCCATAATATTCAAAATAATATTTATAAAAAAATTCATCTTTATTTATAAAAGTCGGGTCTTACAACCTCCCATTCTTATGAAATTTCGCCTCGAAATTACTACAGACGCACTGATATGATAAAGAGGTGAGGATACCTTGAATACCTTTATCGTTAAAAATATTAAATTCATCTTCTAATCCTACCAAAGATATTCATTAACAATTCATCTTTGCACTTACAGCCAAAGATATACAAATCAAAAACCAATAATGTTGAGACGCAACTTAATAGTATCACGACCATTATTAATTATCCATGCACCATCGCCAAGGATATTCGTGTTTTTCAATACTGACCATGATTATACCGAATAATCCTTTGGTCATAATCATACCAAGTCTATCAATGCACTACGACCAAAGATGACTTTTACCACATCCATGAATTAATATTTCATTCTTTGAGACTCATTTCAATAATTAATCCATATCATCGAATCATCCCTGCACTACAGGCCGAGGATATTCATTAGTATCACGACCACGAATTATCCATGCACTATGGCCAAAGATAATCGTGTATTCATTAGTATCACGACCACAAATTATCCATGCACTACTACCAAAGATAATCGTGTATTCATTAAGTATCACGACCATAAATTATCCATGACTACTACCAAAGATAATCGTGTATTCATTAAGTATCAACGACCACAAATTATCCATGCACTACTACCAAAGATAATCGTGTTTTCAAATGCGGTTATGATTATACCGAATAATCCCCTGGTCATAATCATACCAAGTCCATCTATTCACGTAAGCCACGGATGACTTTCAACACAATATAAGCGTGAGGATAATGATATAAAGAATCAATCAAATGAGATAAAGGATAAATATTAAACATTTATAATATAATTTATCCGAGATTCAAGAATATCTCCATGTTATCAATCACTTAATAATCTCATAATCTAATATCATTAATATTATAACAATATTTTAATCACTTCTTAAATTTATAAACAATTTATCTCAATTGTTTACGCTTTACCATATAATGCATTTAATCATTCAAAATGCCATACTCATAAGATATCATCACCAATTATCAAATCCTCATCAAAAAAATATGCATATACTCTATATAGGATTCTCTAGTCATAAAATCCTATTTTCAACTTTCATACTTCACATAACATATTTAACTCATATGTTCAGTAATTAAACTATTTTTATGAAAATACCAAATCAGTCCCAAAATATTTCTTTTCTGGGATTTAGCATAATATAGTCCCATGATGAAAATATATTTTTCTCGGAATTTTTAAAATTCATTTACTATTTTTCAAAAATCAATTTCTAATTAATTCCTTAAGAAATTATCTACCTCAAGTTTAACTCCAAAAATTCCCAAATCTTGGCAGGACCTTACACATGTTAATGTGAGCCTCCAATTTAAATTTCATGGTCATCGGAGTTATAGAACTCCGGTTATAGCATTTTTCAATCAAAAAACCTAAATATTGAAATGGTCATAATTTGTTCATTTTTAGTCAAAATGAGCTCATTTTTGGACAGGAGGTACTTTATAACATATATTTTCATGTCCCAAAAGACCATAATTTTTTACATAAATTTAGTGGCCAAAACAGCCCCTTAAAGTTTCAGGCGTTAGCATTTTTGTAATTTGCAGCTTTGGACTCTTTTGCTAAATTCAGTCCACATTTAAATCTATAAAGACCTTTTCCAAAGTGATTCCACTTGGATAAGCTACAAAACTCATAGATCTAACTCTAGGACTTGACCACACTCAAAAATTCAAAATATAATAGGAGATATGGTCGATTGAATTTCATGTTACGTTTTTACCAAAATCTGATTTTTCAACCCTTTGTGATTTCTAAGAAACTTTCATGTTTTCACATAATAACCACATAACTCATCATAACACTTACTAATACTTCATATACCCATGATTTTCATTAGTCCAATGCTTTCATATGACTTTTAGTTGAAGAATACTTCATATACTTCATTACTAATACTTCATATACTTCATATACCCATGACTTTTAGTTGAAGAATACTTCATATACTTCATTACTAATACTTCATATACCCATGACTTTTATTATGACTTTTATTATGACTTTTAGTTGAAGAATACTTCATTACTAATACTTCATATACCCATGAAGGTAATTACTATTCACAAAGGTAATTACTATTCACAAAGGTAATTACTATTGACGAAGGTAAATACTATTGACGAAGGTAATTACTATTCACAAAGGTAATTACTATTCACAAATGTAATTACTATTGACGAAGGTAATTACTATTCACAAAGGTAATTACTATTGAAGAAGGTAATTACTATTGACGAAGGTAAATACTATTGACGAAGGTAATTACTATTCACAAAGGTAATTACTATTCACAAAGGTAATTACTATTGACGAAGGGACTCTTAGATGATGACATATGGGCCCCCATAAAATAATCAAACTTACCACAAACGTCTCATAATGATTCTTTATATACATTAAGGATTGAATAAATATTACCACAAATCATTTTATTTTTAATCAACACATATTTAATCTTTCAACAATTATTAATCATTTATAACTTGTCGTCTCAATTAATAATTTAATACTATAACATATTATACGAGATGATCTTGTGACAATAATTGAATCAATAATATAAGAGATATGATGCAAAGCAATTATCGTAGCAATAATTGAGCATACCGAGTGACTTCTCACGTAAGCATCAATAATCAATATCGTGTGCTACTATACAACTACGCCAGACATCGTACTTTTACTACTACGGGTAGTTCAACGGTTTTTTTACCAGTAACACTCTGCTAGTTATTTTTATAGAAAAATAATTTTGTGGTTTTCTAACTACGACAATACTTCCGTTATGGGGTCCATTAATGATTGAGTAAGTCGTATTTAATATTCCCGACAAAAAGAATATTCCCAGAACCAAACGAATATTTTATAACAACTTGCTTACTTTGCAAAATTTATAAATATTACCCACAACTATAACATTATATCAAATTTATTCCAAAATATTCAAAAATAATATTTATAAAAAAAATTCATCTTTATTTATAAAAGCTGGGGTCTTACAAAAAATCTGATATAAGTCTGCCACATTTAATTGCCCAATATTTTTGGGGCTAGTAAGGCTTCAAAGGTGTGCAAACTGCAAATCTGCAATAAAATTGCTTTAGTGGTGATTTCGTGCATACTTTTCATTTGAACACTATGGTTATATGCATCATTTATATATATATATATATATATATATATATATATATATATATATATATATATATATATATATACACACACACATGAATGCATAAGTGATGTGTATTCGGCTATCATTGTATTATTATTGCATATTTTTAGTTACTTTAGTAACACTTGTTATAATATTTTTATTATTTATTATTATTAATATTATTATTATTATTATTATTATTTTATTTTGAAAATAGAATAAATCTTTTTTTTTTAAGAAAATAAAATAAATAAAACATTTACCTATCTTATTTCGTCTTTGGAGTAATCGATGAAGACGTCTTGCATCCAAATGAAGCCTCGTAATTTTTGGGCAAGGATGACTATAACTTTGATAATTCGACACACTCTTGTATAAGAAAAGTCTTCACATATTTTTAACTTTTATTTGCCTTTATTTGGATGCATCTCTGAATGAGCGGAAAAGGAAGGGAGTAGGCAATGATGACATAACATACACGCCAAGTGCTAGGAACACAAAATAAGGTATTCTTTCTTTTCACGTCGAACCCTTCTTCTTTCATTTTTTTCTCCTCTGGCGATCTTCAATCTCACCATGCCGAAAAAAGCAAGGAGAAACTATGTGGCCTAGATTGATAGCTAGTAAGTTCCTCAAAAAAATAATGGGTAGCAATAACTTTGTAGCAATAGTGGACGTAGCAGATTTTGAGGTAACCAATTTTTATTTTTCTTTTTATTTTTTTAACTAACAAAATTATATTTATACACTTTTGTTTCTTTTTCTACATACATTAATATCTGATAACTTTGGGCAAACGTGAAATACTCCAGTTGCTTCATATAATAAAACGAAGAAGTCCAATTTTTGTAACCCATTTTTTTTTGTCAGTTGATAACCACTGCTTGTTCTCATTCTTGGCAATTGTTATAAGTATGCTATAAATTGGATATATTGCTGACAATCCACGTTTTATTGTGGCTGAAAGAGTATTTCTTTATTTTCATAATTCTTTTATTTAAGTTGGAATTTCAAAATTTTTTTCATGTATAATTATTTTATTTTGTCGATTGATTGTTTGTTTGTTGGTTGATGTTTTTGTTTAATTTTTTCTTAATTGTTTCATCGATTTCTCTTTTCAGTGATTGTAGTTTTTCTTTTCCGCCATTTCACCTTAATGGGATCTTGGCTCTGGATATTCTCAAAGAGAATGCAACACTCCAAAGAGGAGGTTTTCATTCCCAGCCATTTCACCTTAACAAGGATCTTGCCCGGATATTCTCAAAGAAAGGACAACACCGTAAGGAGGAAGGATTTATTCCGAGCCATTTCACCTTAACAAGGTCATTGGCTCGGATATTCTGGAAGAAAAGGAACACTGCAAGGAGGAAGGATCTATTCCGAGCCATTTCACCTTAACAAGGTCATTGGCTCGGATATTCTGGAAGAAAGGAACACCGCAAGGAGGAATGATCTATTCGAGCCATTTCACCTTAACAAGGTCATTGGCTCTGGATATTCGGAAGAAAGGAACACCGCATGAGGAGAGGAATTTATTAGAACCATTTCACCTTAACAAGGTTCTTGGCTCGGATATTCGAAGAAAGGACAACCCCGCAAGGAGAAGAATTTATTCCGAGCCATTTCACCTTAACAAGGTCATTGGCTCGGATATTTTGAAAGAAAGGACAACATCGCAAGGAGGAAGAATTTATTCGAGCCATTTCACCTTAACAAGGATCTTAGTTCTGGATATTAGGTGAAGTAGCATTCATTCCAATCAGTTGATTCGACGAGTAAGGAGAAGTTAAATGTAAGAGGGAGAGCTCCTTAGGTGGCTAAATCCTATGGGTCAACCCTTAGGGAACCGACCTAATGGCCTCCTTTTCACATTTCCCCGCTTCTTCTTTTTACCCTTTTTATTTGAATGGCTCCTAATGCTTGTGCTCTTTTTCTTCTTTCGTGTGTTCGTGATCTTCCTTTCCGAATCCAAGGTGCCCGTGATCTTCCTTTCCCAAATCCAATCTTCTTATTTAAGTTTCATACCTTCTCTCTTGTTATGGTAAGCACTTAATTTCAAATGCTCATTCACTTTCTTTCCTTGTTTCTAGAATTCTCATGTTATGTTTTCTTGTTGCAGCAACTCCAAAGTGAACGCTCCATGATCGAAAACTACCAAGGAGGTTCCTTTCATCGATGATCGGGGAAAGGATCCCTTTTATGGGTCTTCTGACATTTTCTGGGAGCAAGTGAAGAATTATGATCGTATAACCTTTTCTCCTCCTGAGAAAGCAGGCTTATTTCTATATGCTACGGCTTGCGCAAGTTTAGACAACTTTCCCTGTTCTGCTCGCATTCCTCGTATGTGTATAGAAAAACAGGAATACCCCTACAGTCCCATTCATTTCATATCCGACTCATCCAATCGTCTTCAGGGGTGGCAATATTGGACCGACGAGGTTCTCACAAATTCTAATTATGTGGATATACTGAAGAGGGCCAACATTTTGCGTTGCATTCAATTATGCAGGGATCTTCGTATCCGACAGGACCAAGATGCTCTTACCATCTTGATTTCACGCTGGTGTTCTTCCACATGTACATTTGTCACTGCTTGGGGGGGGGGGGGAGTTCACCCCAACTCTAGAGGACGTTTATGCCATTTACCAGTAATCTTTTTTTTATTTATTTTTTATTTTTTTTATTCCGTTCATTTTTTATTTTTTTTATTTTTTTTTAGAGTATGAACTTATTCTAGATTATATCTTGTAGCCTTCCTGCTGTTGCATCGGCTTCCTGTAGTATATCTAGCTTGTTTCCTAGAGATGTTGAGTGCATTACTTATTTAACAGAAGCTTCCAAGCAAGCTCCCAATTATATCTCGCGATTTCAGGGTGACATGCTCCTCCCAAACTTTGA
Organism: Panax quinquefolius; assembly: GCA_020205615.1. NCBI lineage: Eukaryota > Viridiplantae > Streptophyta > Magnoliopsida > Apiales > Araliaceae > Panax > Panax quinquefolius. The sequence goes on from CM035164.1 coordinate 8,820,241, forward strand.
GACTTCTAACCGCAAAAGAATTCTCGGTTATCTTGGGTGCGCTTACTTCTTCTTGTGGATTACTGGGCAGGACGGAAATAGTTCGACTATAACAAGTCTCGTCCTCACTTTCCATGAAGAGCCTTGCTTCTTTTCCCTTAGTCGCTTATTCGCTATGTGGTTATCCCACTTCATTTTTCCCGGGTCTCTGTAGATGGTCCTTCGACTCGCGCATGTTTGGTTTAGCTTCTATGTTATCTCGAGGTCTAAATGTTCCTCTCGCTCCTCTCTTCTTAGGAACATTGTATCGTCGTTTCGATCTAAACTATTCTCGCCATGAAGGAATCATTGGGAGGTATCCATTTTCGTATTTTTATTAACCTATCTTTCACACTACATTTTTTTTTCTTATCAATCTTTTGTTTCTTTACTCGGGTATGACGTAAATTGCTTCGCCCCGCTCCTTTCTTCAAATCTTTTCTTCGAGCACTTTTTGAGATATTCTACTCCTCGCACATTTTCTTAAGAAAAAAAGCGATTCAGATCCTTCTTCATCACAGAACATTGTCCTCGCATGACTCATTTGGATTGATCACCGATCTAATTCAGATTTACGGCATTTTATCGATGATTCTTCATGCTTTACAGCTCGTCCATACACTATTGTTTCAGACAGTGGCGGTCGTCTGCCCCACTTCTATAGGCATCACTTTCGCTCCTACTCAGATATCAACGAATTGAGTGGTTCTTCGTTGTCTTGGTTCGTCTTCCTTCGGGCTGCGGAGCTTCCTTACTTCGTCGAAGATAATGGTTTTGGCACTGTGCTTTATTCTCCTCACAGGGTCATGAGGCAGTTTGGATTTGACCAGGAGCGTCCCTTTGGCCACACTTGTCAGGAGACTTATGAGACTGCCCTTCTCAACTTTGTCTCTACTCTCTCCTCTTTACGTGGGCATTTCCAAGGCCTCCAAATGCTCCTCATAAATCCCTTCCTTTTGTCATACCGAATGATTCTCGGATTGGGCGATATACTACCAGCGAGCGTAATTATTGGCAGGTCAATCTTAAAAGATGGGGGGATGATACTTCGATTTGTTCTCTACCAGTTTCTATTCCCGAACGTCTCCAATGGGCCAGGTTGCTATATTCTCCTAAGACAACTATCCGTTCAGAATGTTGGTCAACCAGTAGTCGACTCATTGAGCGTGAGGCTCTGATGCTTAAGTCTTCTCATCCTCGGTCAGTAGGCATTCATCCTCGAAGTGACCCAACTATTCTTCAGGCATATGTCCCTACTACCTCCAGGAGTCTTCCACCACGGGCTTCGTCTCATGCATCTCTATCACAGATACCTCCTTCAGTTCCTCCCCAAGGATCCTCTGGTGCCGAGGAAATGAGAATCACCCGTTCTAAAGCGAAAACATCTACCACTACTGATTCTGAGGTGGATCCTCCTATTACTTCTATCGTGGTTCCGGTTAGTCGTCCCGTTATTAGGCTTCGCTTAAAGCCATCATCGAAACGTCCTCTTGATGATGCTGGTTCTAGTATGCCGGCATCCGAGGGTCCGGTCAAGAAGCAACGTAGAAATTTGGTAAATTTTTTGTGACATTTCCATTTTTTTTTTTTATCCCTCGTATAGTTGCTTTCGTGTTTCCTTATGTATTTATTTTCTTGATTTCGGGAGGCAGAGGTCAATGAAGAGGATTATGATGTTCCTCTTGGGTTTATTTCGTACTACACACGAGGTAGCCGCTGCAGTAGGTTTCGCCAATTGTGAGCCTTCTCAACCTATCCTTATTGGTGCCGAGTCGTCTTCTTCGTGATAATGATTGTGTTAGCCTTGATGCTAAAGACACTTTATCCGATGTAAGCCCAAGTCCCTTTGTGGGTGGTACAACCGATTTCTTCAATCCTTCCTATGACTTCTCCATATGATGGGCCTAAAGATGCTAATAAGGCTCCTACCTCCTCGAGGGGGAATCCTTCCGAGACTATTCGGCGATGTCCATCCTCCCGTAATGAGTCCGCCGAAAGTTAGTGATCGATCGTGAGGGCATTATTGATAGTACTTTGGGTGGGTTAAATGACATTCTGCTTCGTGGCATCTCCTGACTCCTTTTCCATTGGCTATATTGTGAGTATCTTTCTTTCAATATATTGTAAGTATCTTTTTTTTTCATAATATATTATGATTTGACATTTTTTGTTTTCAGAGTGAGAAGATGAAAGATTAGCCTTTGCCTGTTGAGGCCCTGGCTTTGTTTGATGTACTCCATCCGGATGTCGCCCACTCGCCTTATAGTGACCTTGGTTATCCTCCAGGTGGCCAAGGCTTCGAGGAATCATCAGCCATACAGCATCTTTCTGATCCTCCATCTCTTGTCTTGTCAAATTCTATGGTGGCGTCTAAAGTGGCTTCTGCCAGAGCTTCCTTCAATCCAAGTGGGGATCTTATTCCGTGGAGGGGTTTTCAGATATCATCTCCTAGTCAGGAAAATCTGAGCGCCTCTAGCTTCTTGTTTCCGCAGATAGATAATTGACCGATTGATTATTAAGACGGCTTCCACCCAAACCTTCTTCCTGCACCGACTTGCAAGCCTTGTTCTTAGGTTGCACACTGCCTTTATATTCCTTGCGTAGCCGAGGACTTGAAGAAGTTTAGTGATGATGTGAACGACCTTGAAGTCGTGGGTGTTGACATGTCTCCTTTTCGTGTTAGGGTTGGATCTTCTCAAATCAAGTTTTAATCTTGTTTCACCACGCTCGGAGGTCATTGTACGTAAGTGTGAAGATGATTCCTTTTCAAAGTCTGACTTTTCTCGAGCTTGATGAAGCCGCAAACAAACCGAAGATCCAATCTCAAGATTTAGAGAGGACCGACTTCGGATCTAAATGCTAAATTTCGGTGATGTGGAGTGCCAAATGACGAGACTTGAAGTAAATTCACCCAACAAGTTAAGGAGCCGAAAGTCGCAAATCTTAAGGTTCGAGATGCGCTTATTCACGACTTGGAAGCTTTAGCTATGCCTCCTCTTCAGTTTGATATGCCTTGGCCTTTAGATCATAACTTGTTGTAGTAGTTTTTTTTTTTTCGATTTCCCGTTTCAGAAACTCATTTACACATGTTTCATTTATCAAATTGTAGTTTCTTCAACCTTGTTAATTGCTTTTAATTTGAATGATTCCTTAAAATTCAATATTTATCATTGAATCTCAAGTTATTCAAATTAATATTACAAGACAACCACAAGTAAATATGAATTTTATCAAAAACATGTATATATAGTTTTCACAAACCAAAACTTGACTTTATACTCTTTTTTCTTAAGAAATTTAAAAATAACATTCAAGTATAAGTGAAAGTTTGTAAATTTATTGATAATAAAATTGCTTTTAACGAAAAGCATAACGTTTCATTAGTAAATCTTGCTTTTGTCGAAGAAAGCATAACGATTGCCACTTTTAGAGGTAAAGTGTAACTTTCTTCCTTTTGTCGAATAAAGCATAAAGTTTGTCACTTTTAAAGATAAAGTGTAACTTTCGGGGTTGAGGGCTTAAATTCAGGTGCCTCAGTCACTTTTGAAGTTGAAAGTGTAACTGTCGAGGGCTGTTAATCAGGTTCCTCGATCATTTTTGAAGTTTGAAAGTGTAACTTCCAAGGGCTGTACTTAGTCAGGTGCCTCAATTACTTTTGAAGTTGAAAGTATAACTTTTTGTGATGCTCTTCTCGTGTGTAATATTTCTTTACCCACTTCAAGTTCAATGGGCCTGAGACAGCATCTGATCCCACACGAGATATCTTGCAATACCCGCTTTTAGAGATCTCTCGTACCCTATACGAGCCTTCCCATTTGGGGTAAAATTTGGTGGTTGGGGTCCCCCTCATGACTTGAGTTCGTTTTGAGTACCGGGTCCCCACCGAATTCGTCGTGGTACTTCATCGCAGTATTGTATAGTCGTCATAGCAGATCTTTCATGGTAATTGAATTCAAGCTTTTCTTTAGCCTTATCTCGAAAGTCAACTAAGGCCTCGAGTGGTCGCTTGGTCGGTTTTCTTCCTCGACTAAGCTTCAAGTCTCATTCGAGTAGAAGGTATTTCTATTTCAAATGGGCAAAACTTCTTCTTCACTATAAACCAAAGCATATGGGGTCTCCCAGAAGCTTCCTTTTGAAGTTCGATTTGCCCATAACGCTTATGGTAATTGTTCTCCCATGTCTTCTTGGATGATCGCTCAGGGTTTTTGATAAAAATTTTATCAAGGTTTTGTTTGTAGCCTCTCTTGTCCGTTGCCTTTCGGGTAATATGGTGATGACTTGTAATGTTTCACCTCGTATCTTTCCATCGATTTTTGACATCCCTATTGATGAAGGGAGTTCCATTATCCGATAAAATTATCTTTAGATTCCAAAGCAAGCAAATGATGTGCTCCTTGATAAAATTGGCCACCTTTGGTCCCATGGCCTTCTTCAAGGGTATTGCCTCCACCCACTTTGTGTACATCTCTATTGGCGCTTAAAATCCATATGTTACCCTTGGAATTAGGGTGAACAGGACCTATAAGATCCATTCTCCATGTATAAAGGGCCATGGTGTTGCTAAGGTTCGCAAATCCACAGCAGGAGCATGGATCAAGTTTCCATGTATTTGACAAATGTGGCACTTTTTAACAAATTCTAGACTATCTCCTCCATCTTTGGCCAAGAGTAACCATGATCGATAAGTTATTTCAGACAACTTGGCTCCCCTTGGTGTTCATCCTTGTGCATTTGGTAAACCAAATCTTTGGCTTCACCTAGTTCCAGATAATCGTAGGGCTTGCCATTGAATCCCCTTCTAAACAATTCTCCATTCTGCAAGAAGACGCGTTGTGACTTCCTCTCTTGATTATAATTCGTTCTTCTTTTTTTGATCGGAAGAGTCCCGCTTTGCAAGAACTCCACATAAGGGATTCGCCAATCCATTATATCTTCAATGAAGGCGCATTCATCCTCCCTGTGGTATTCTTGGCATGAAACACATCAAGGCGTTGTAGGGCATCCGCTTCCTTCTTCATTTCGGGCCAATAATACCCTCGACGCAAGCAGACTCACGATACAAGCCTATGTCTCAGAATCTGCGATTCTCGTCATTTTGTTGTAAGACTCTATCTACTTCCCCGCCTCCTAAGCATCGTGTCAACACACCATCCGCTTTTTGTGATACAAGACACCTTTGATGATGTTGATTTCAGAACTTTTACCAGAGGTATTGTTCCTCCTTTATTTGCAATTAATGGGAGATGTCGACGCCAATCATCTATCATGTCTTTGGGGAACAAATTTAGCAATCGTGGTTGGGAGGGTTCTCTTCATTACCTTTACATCCAAATCCTCACCTTGGACATAGACTCGAGATGCTACTGTTGCTAGTGCATCAGGTTGTTTATTCTCATCCTCTTTGAAAGTAGTATGCACACAAGCTTCAATCATGTTTGATGATAAAGCATATACTTTGTAACAATCTTATTCATTTATTAATAAAAGTATTAATTTATTAAAGGCTTTTAATTATCTACATGATCTTTGTTTTTATAATATGTGATAAACCCATAGTTTTAAGCAATGCTTTTAGAATAATGATGATGATCATTCTAATGAGATCTAAATTCTTAGAAAGCTTAAAACTAAAATAGTTCCCAATCATTGGATTACTAAATTGGGGATTAGTGAATCCGGATAGATTGGTACATACGTTCTTGCTTTCATTGGATGAGGATGATTGATCTCATGATCATTTGTGGAGACACACTAAAAGCAAGTATGTAGGTGCTTATTAGAGAATAAGTTCATTGAACGCATTGGCTCGCTAAGGAATACCTAATGGAGTTTTACTTGCTGTCAATAGGAATTTCAGAGTAGTGATAGTAGTACAAGTGATCCTTGGACTTGAGATCATCATAGTATCTTATGTATGATGAGTTATACTTTGACTTATTCCTTAAGACCCTTAGGGTATATCAAAGGGTATGCTTGGGTATAACAAGTTGTACATGGAGATAATATATGATCAATAAAGAATCTACCACTTCTAATAAAAGAAGAGAAATGTAACACCCCCTTCCCGAAAAGGAAAGGGAGGTCACGTGCAAAGCACAACAAACCTCATAATAAGAGAACAGAGCACTAACAACCTCAAAATATTAATAGTGGTGATCCATTAATAAAGTAATATGTACAATTCTCCAAACTGAGTCAAAATAATCAAAACTTAAAATTTGAATCAACCTAAATGGTCAAAGGCAAAAATCTCATCACACTAGCCCTAAATCACCCCTGCAAACCTGCCGGAAGAAAAAACACAGCATAAGCCAATTGCCCAGTACGGATATAAAGATATACAACTGAAATATGAAATCAACAGAGACAAAATATTGAACAAAGCCTCAAGTGTAAATACTGACGAAAATATAATCTCCAAATATCTGAATGCAATATATCTGAATCAACAGAATTGACGAAACCAATAGACGAATAAAGAAATAACGAACTGAAGTAACTAACTCAATGAATTGAACTGAATAGAAACAAACAAAACTAATACAATAAAATATTAGGCTGAAACAAATGGCTGGGGTTATTTCATACCGAGTGAGCTCAGAAATATATCTTGCCACACAGACAAGTCAAACTAATGCCACACAGGCAAATCAAATGATGCCACATAGGCAGCCAAAATAATGCCACACAGGCACATCAAAACAATGCCACACAGGCAAGTCAAAATAATGCCACACATGCAAATCACACATTGGACCGCGAATCCAAATGTATGCAAATCAGATAGGTGTGTTTGGCACAACATCACCAATCCGCAGAACAGAAATCTAGGGTTAACCCATACGCCTCCCACAACAAAACACCAATTAGCCCACTTCCACCGGAGCCCAAAATGGAGACGCCGTGGACTAATCACACCGCCATGGAGAGTGTCACCTCTTGTGTTAAGACGACACGCTGTGGTATTTCCATGTGTGGTTATAGCTGTATACCCTACGGTATATTCTAACAAAAATACCATGTCACAACACATGCGACATAATACCAACAAAAAATGGTTCTATATGTATATGTTGAACCAACTCAAATTATAGTCACAAGGTTTCAAAAGGAAGGTAAAGAACATGTATCGCTTCTACAATTACCAAAATAAATACTAAACATGATATCCTAATTCAAAGAGTACAAATACGAGTCCAATGTGTCAACTCCAAATGAAACAAATATATGAATTTCACAAGAAACAATTATGTGAAATAATAATGTAATTTGAAACGAGGAACAAAACGAACAAATCAAATTTAACAAAAGTATCATTTGAAAAAGAGTACGAATCCGTACCTTAATATAGTACCAAAATAATTCACTAAAGCCAAATATCACCCGTTAGACTCCCTCAAATGCCAACGATATCAAATAATGTAAACGTCATTTACAACCTAAACATATTCACCTCAAATTAAAAACAATCCACACTAATCGCTCCAAAATAATTCATAATCTATTTAATATGCCTTTAATCAATTATTAATACTCCAAAATTTATATTCAAAAATAACTCTTTAAATTCCCTCCGCTCAATAAAAATAATTTAATAAGATTTTATCACAATCCCATCATTAATAACATAATACTATTAAATTTATTATTAAAAACTTTTATAACTTTGTTTCAGTAAAATTAATTAATTCAATTTAATATACATAACTTCAATTTGATTTACAAATTCGATTTATAAGCTTCAAGGCTAAGTACCTATTAAAATGTAATATATAAATATATATAATATATAATGAAATCAAGGCAACCAAACATGACATAAATAACATAATTCTTTTTTATAATCCTTATTACTTGAAAGCAACTTTCCCATCGGGATAATGAAATCCATTTTTTTTTCATAAGAAGACGTTAAATGTATATATATAATATATATATATAGTCTAATGTTTTTATTAATTTTAACATGGTACTTTCATGTTTTATATAGATAGATATCCGTGCAATTCCTTTTTTTCTTTTTTTTTTCAAATCAATCAATAAGGCATACACGCTTTTACTTAAGCTTCAAGATTAAATCAAAATTTTCATTCACTGATTTCTTACACTTAAAATTGTAAAAGACCCATATACATATATCAATACTTACATTTCAATCTCTCATTTTCTTCTCTCTGCAGCGGCGGCTTGCTCCCTTTTTCTTTTCCTTCAGTCGGTATAAAATATGATGAAGCAATTAGGTTTTGTTTATTTATTAATAGATTTTTATTATTTATTTATTTTTTTAAGATTTTAATATTACCCACAAATATAAATTAATCTCGATTAGTTTTAAGGCCCAATTTGTCATAAATTAATTTATTCAACATTTATCAACTTATCAGCCCAAAATAAATGACTAGTTTGACCCAAATGAAAGACAAAGTCCAATAAGAATATTTTAAAACAATGGAATTTTTTTAATATTTAATATATATATTTTTTTTTGGTATTACATCACATACCCCTTCAAAAGGATTCCGTCCCTAGAATCAAAAGAATGAAACGCACCTAATTTTCAAAGAGATGCGGAAACTCCGCTCAAATAGACTCCTCTATCTCCCAAGTAGCTTCCCGCTCCGAAATTTTTTACCACAAGACTTTAACAAAAGGAATTATCTTCCTCAATTTTAATTTAATCAGTTATTTACTTACCAACTACAAGAATTTAATTTCCCAAACAAAACAAGGAAGAAAAGAGGGAAACAAAATCATTTACCTTTTCCAATTTAAATACAATTGTATACAATAAAATTAATTAATATTTAATTATTAACAAAAATTTGGATTATTACATTTTTCACCCCTTAAAAATAATTTCGTCCTCGAAATTCAAATAACTTACAAAGAAAAATATTTTTATTTAAATTACATAATTATTCATAAATTTTAGTTAAGACGTAGCGTCGCCATTTGTAACGATCAACGCAGATAAGTCATCGGTCCACATAATTATCAATGTACTTGTAAAAGATTCGTCAGCTACCGTGTCAAGCCTTGGTAAGGTTCTTCGCGTTGCATCAAATTAGATCACATGATCCACCGTTGGTGCGGGCCGTCGCTAATATCTTTGAGTTTCATTATCGTATAACGTATTATTCTTGAACATAATTCGAAATCACAAAAATCTCTCTTCATCTAAATACGATTTGAATACCTGAAATATTTAAAATTATTTTAATTCGTAAAACGTTTATGTTCCACACATGACAAAAAATTAACAAATTATTTTTATTAAATTTTACATAAATTCATGCAAAACTCTAAGGCATCGATAAACAAAACAACTTAAATTATATCACCAACTCTCACTAAATCCTCAAGAATTTCAAACTATCATAACCTCAAATCAAATTAGTTCTCAAATATAATAATACCAAAAATATACTACTAAGATCTCTTTATCACCATATCAAACTCCAAGTCATATATCCTACATACTATCTTAATAAGCAAACTATAACTATTCAAAATCTCTCAGAATCAATTGAATTTCATCACTTACTATCTAATCATATAATAAATCAATCATCCCTTGTTGCAAACTTTAATCCAATAAATTTCAATGTCTCCCCATACTATCACAAAGAAAGTTATGGAACATAACTCCAATATCTTTCTAGAAAAATAGCCATAAAATTGATCATTAACTCCAAATGATTAAACTAATTACCTCGAATATCAACCACTCAAATTACAAGAACTCCTCTATACTTAATAATTTTCACTTTATCATAGTATCCCATCAATACACACACATCAAATTATCCACAAGCTTAACATAAACAAAATCATCATCAAAATCAAATCCTAAATTCTAAGATCATAATAAATTGTCACCAAAAACAACTCTAACAAATAATTTCCCAAAATCAAAAACTCGCTTATACAAATACTCACATCATAATCATATAATCCTTTCTTAACTGTACAAAATATCCAATCACAAACACAATCAAATATTTATTCTCCTTAATGATCTCTAATCACAATCCTTAACTAATATTATTGCTCCAGTGCATAACAATAATAATCTTAACAAATTATCTCGCCTTTCTCAAATCAACTATAACTCAAAGAACTAAAAAAACACTTGGTTAGAATAAGACCAAACAAACAGAGAACAAAATCAATTCAAACTCCTATGTCTACCCAGTGATTTACCCACAACTCACAGGTCAAACTTAAATAGGTTTTCTACAAGAAAGAACCTAAGCTCGATACTATCTCTTCAGAATACCCCTTCCCCGAAAAGGAAAGGGAGGTCACGTGCAAAGCACAACAAACCTCATAATAAAAGAACAGAGCACTAACAACCTCAAAATATTAATAGTGGTGATCCATTAATAAAGTAATATGTACAATTCTCCAAACTGAGTCAAAATAATCAAAACTTAAAATTGAATCAACCTAAATGGTCAAAGGCAAAATCTCATCACACTAGCCTCGAATCACTTTTAAACCGCCAGGAAGAAAAAACACAAAGATAAGCCAATTGCTTCAAAGACGGATATAAAGATATACAAATTGAAATATGAAATCAACAGAGACAAAATATTGAACAAAGCCTCAAGTGTAAATCGAGGAAAATATAATCTCCAAATATCCGAATGCAATATATCCGAATCAATGTAATCGACGAAACCAATAGTATTTAATAAAGAAATAACGAATCAAGTAACTAACTCAATGAAATTGAATCAATAGAAACAAACAAAACTAATACAATAAAATATTAGTCAAACAAATGGTCGGGTTATTTACATACCGAGTGAGCTCGAAATATATCTCGCCACACGCATAAGTCAAACTAATGCCACACAGCAAATCAAATGATGCCACATAGGTACCAAAATAATGCCACACACAGCACATCAAAACAATGCCACACAAAAAGTCAAAATAATGCCACTATTATGCAAATCACACATTGGATCTGCGAATCCAATGTATGCCGAATCGGATAGGTGTGTTTGGCACAACATCACCAATCCGGCAGAATGTAAATCTAGGTTAACCCATACGCCCCCACAACAAAACACAATTGGCCCACTTCCTCCCGGAGCTCAAAATGGGAGACGCTGTGGACTAATCACACTGCCACGGAGAGTGTCACGCCTCTGTGTTAAGACGACACGCTCTGTGGTACCCTATTGGTGGTTATAGCTCGGTATACCCTACCAGATATTCTAACAAAAATACCATGTCACAACACACGCGACATAATACCAACAAAAAAATGGTTCTATATGTATATGTTGAACCAACTCAAATTATAGTCACAAGGTTTCAAAAGGAAGGTAAAGCAACATGTATCGCTTCTACAATTACCAAAATAAATACTAAACATGATATCCTAATTCAAAGAGTACAAATACGAGTCCAATGTGTCAACTCCAAAATGAAACAAATATATGAATTTCACAAGAAACAATTATGTGAAATAATAATGAATTTGAAACGAGGAACAAAACGAACAAATCAAATTTAACAAAAGTATCATTTGAAAAGAAATGCGAATCCTGCACCTTAATATAGTACCAAAATAATTCAATTGAAGCCAAATATCACCCGTTAGACTCCTCAAATGCCAACGATATCAAATACTTAAACGTCATTTACAACCTAAACATATTCACCTCAAATTAAAAACAATCCACACTAATCGCTCCAAAATAATTCATAATCTATTTAATATGCCTTTAATCAATTATTAATACTCCAAAATTTATATTCAAAAAAAACTCTTTAAATTCCCTCCGCTCAATAAAAATAATTTAATAAGATTTTATCACAATCCCATCATTAATAACATAATACTATTAAATTTATTATTAAAAACTTTTATAACTTTATTCGGAAAAATTAATTAATTCAATTTAATATACATAACTTCAATTTGATTTACAAATTCCGATTTATAAGCTTCAAGGCTAAGTACCTATTAAAATGTAATATATAAATATATATAATATATAATGAAATCAAGGCAACCAAACATTACATAAATACCATAATTCTTTTTATAATCCTTATTACTTGAAAGCAACTTTCCCATCAGGATAATGAAATCCATTTTTTTTTCATAGCAGCACGTTCCGTATGTACATAATAATATATATATAGTCTAATGTTTTTATTAATTTTAACATGGTACTCTGACAAATTTTATATAGATAGATATCCGCAGCAATTTTTTTTTTTTTTTAAATCAATCAACAAGGCATACACGCTTTTATGTAAGCTTCAAGATTAAATCAAAATTTTCATTCATGATTTCTTACACTTAAAATTGTAAAAGACCCATATACATATATCAATACTTACATTTCAATCTCTCATTTTCTTCTCTCTCTAAATATGACTTGCTTCCCTTTTTCTTTTCCTTCACTTAAGATAAAATATGATGAAGCAATTAGGTTTTGTTTATTTATTAATAGATTTTTATTATTTATTTATTTTTAAGATTTTAATATTACCCACAAATATAAATTAATCTCGATTTGTTTTAAGGCCCAATTTGTCATAAATTAATTTATTCAACATTTATCAACTTATCAAATTTAAAATAAATGACTAGTTTGACCCAAATGAAAGACAAAGTCCAATAAGAATATTTTAAAATAATGGAATTTTTTTAATATTTAATAAATATTTTTTTTTCGGGTATTACATCACATACCCCTTCAAAAGGATTCAGTCCCTAGAATCAAAAGAATGAAACGCACCTAATTTTCAAAGAGATGCGGAAACTCCGCTCAAATAGACTCCTCTATCTCCCAAGTAGCTTCCCGCTCCGAAATTTTTTACCACAAGACTTTAACAAAAAGAATTATCTTCCTCAATTTTAATTTAATCAGTTATTTACTTACCAACTACAAGAATTTAATTTTTCAAACAAAACAAGGAAGAAAAGAGGGAAACAAAATCATTTACCTTTTCCAATTTAAATACAATTGTATACAATAAAATTAATTAATATTTAATTATTAACAAAATTTGGATTATTACAAGAAATGTCCTATGTGATTCGATAAATGACAACCCAAAGAGTCCTTGGTTAAGATGTAATGAAATTAGAAAGGAGTTTCTAATTTGCATTATTTGAGAGTTGTGCATTTAAGAGTCGAAATACATATAATTAAATAAAATAAGACTTGATAAAGTATTTCATATGTCTTATATTTAATTGGGACATTGTATGGTGGAAGGATTGAATTGATTTCAAGAACTATTTACTCAAAGGTTCTTTTATGATTAATGTTGAAATCTATATTATCCGGAAAGTCGTTGATCCCTAGGGGAGGCTTATCCCTATTGTAGAATAAATATTATTTATTTAAATAAATTAATTGTTTAATTTATTTATTTAAATAAGATTAGAATTGTTCTAATTGATTTATTCACAACCGATTTAATATGGAGAACCTAAAGGTCACACCATAAAAGGAAGAATAATTATTTAAGAAGTTAATGGCATAATCGTAATAATATAAAGTTATGTATATTTAATTTAATCTATGGTGATAGAATAAATTAAATAGTTTAATATTTATTATTTAATATTTTGAAATATTAAATATAAATTAATAAGAGGAGTCTTATTAATATTATTACAATTATTATTATTATTTTAATTTCTAAAAGAGTTTAGGAATTAATTTAATATAAGTACTCTCATTTATTCCTAATTGGACTAGAAAGGAAAATTAGTTAAAGGAGTTTAATTAATTATCCCTAATAAGATTAGTGGAGCTTAATTAATTAAAAGAATTTAATTAAATAAATAAAACCCAATTCCTTAATTGTTAAGGTGGGTTGCCCACATCTATAAATAAGAGGAGTCTTATTATGGGTGATGTGGTTATTGACTTTTACAACATACGTAATAATTCCAATGGTGAGAAAGACGCCTTTTTCTATACTGAGATAGGAAAAACTAGGGTTCGAGCCAATACCCTTCTTCTTGAAAAATCTTTTTCTCTGGTGGATCACCTCAGAGGCCAAACATTTGGGTGGCTAACGTTGATCAAAGGAAGGAACCAAACCCGGTGGATTCAAGTTGAACGCGAAAAGGATTGGAGGTGAATTTGTACCTGAGGAAGCTCGATCTTCAAGGGTATGATTCTTATTCGTTATCTTTTTCGTTTAATTAATAATTGTGCATAAAGGGTGATCCGGGTATATATGGTTTGTAAAAATTTTAAACTCTGATTTTACACGTTTCTGCATTATTTTTGCAATTTGATTGCGTTCTTGAATATTACAAACCTAACAGTGGTATCAGAGCCAAACCTTTATGCAGATTATTAATTATTTTAAATTGATATGTGTTTAGAATAATTTAATTGGGCATAATTTTATTGTATAAAATTTATTTAAAAAAATAATAATAATAATTCGCTAAATCTTAATCCGGTTTTTTAAAACAAGAGCTTCAATTCGCGAATTTTTTTTTTCTACCGAATTTCGTGGCTGATGAAGTTTGCCTGTTTTATTTTATTTCTTTATATATGATAGGCGCGGATCACGAAGCATGTTAACAGGTTTTAAAAAAAGTCAGCACACGGTTTTCATATAATATATATATATATATATATATTGGTTATTATATTATATATATATATAATAGTTATATATATATACTATATATATATTATTCTTAATTATTTTATAATTAAAATAAAATGTTTATTTTAATTTTAAAATAAAAAGGTTTATTTTTATATTAAAATATAAAGTTTATTTTAATTTTAAAATTAGATTTCATGCTAACTAATTAGATTTTGAATTGGATTCCATGATAACTAATTGGAGTTGAAATTGGATTATATGTTTCTTAAATAAAGGAGTTTATTTAGATATGAAATAAGATTTCATATTATTCAAAAATAAAAGAGTTTATTTGTGAATAGGAAAGAGAATCCTAATTTCCTTAAATAAAGGAGTTTATTTAGATATAAAATATGATTTCATATTATTCAAAATAAAGGAGTTTATTTGTGAATAGAAAGAGAATCCGTGTTTCCTTTAATAAAGGAGTTATTTTTTTACATGGAATTGGATTCCATAATTAATTAAAATAAAGGAGTTTATTTTGATTAAAGATTTTGATTAAAATAAAATAGTTTATTTTATTCAAAATTGGATAAATTAAAATAAAATAGTTTTATTTTGATTTAAATTTGGATTAAAATAAAGGAGTTTATTTTGATTCAAAATAGATTTTATACTAACTAAATTTGCCCATTAAATGATATCAATATATATTAAATGTTTATCATTCATAAGATGAATGTTATTTATCGATGCATATGGTGATGTGTATGATAATAAATGAGATTAATTATGGACAATTGACCAATGTGATTGGATTTTATTTTAGTTGGATGCATGAATGTATGGGTTTTATTAAAATGGGGTGCGTGCAGACTCGCCTTCTCTAATTTTTCGAATGTAAATTCTATCTCCTCCTATATACTTCCCTCGATCACGATCAAGGTTTCTATTTATTTTAAATAGTTTTGTAATAGGAATAGTTAGAATTAATTTTAAAAATTGGAGATCAAGGAGCAAGGAGCTTGAAGACCCGATTTGAATGGAGCCAGGGTTTAAATGTAATAGTTATATTTAAATATTATTTCTTGCACCCTCAGGGTTTGACCTTTTGGTTCACTTGGTGGCTCTAGTGAACCAAACTAGAATAAAAGTCCATAATCAATCCAGAGTAGAATATAGTATTCTATATGCACGCTTATACTATATATATTATATATTATGCAAACATGCTCAGCGATGTTTATTAATACGACGCCGTATTTTATATATATATATATAAATGCTTAAACAAGATGAGACAAATTAATAACAAATCCTCAATTTTTATATTAAGTCCTAAGCGCTCAAAGATATTTGGAATATCGAACGTCGCTTTCTAGCATGATAAAATTAATAGAGTATTAAATATTTAATATGAGTTTGTTGTGTCACCACAAGGCAAGTATTAAGTATTTAAGATGTTAATTTATCACATTTGATGCTTATAAAGAAAATTGAACAATATTGTTTTGTTGTGTCACCACAAGGATGATATTTTTCTTTTTGAATATATGGAGTGCTAGGTTCGGACTTAACTTGGATAATTTTGATTCGGATGTGTCACCACTTGATCAAAATAATCTAAGAGGCAAAAGAAAAGGAGTTGCGATAGTTGATGTAATTGACAAAAGTTGTCTACCTATTTATTTATATATAGTTTGTTGTGTCACCACAAGGCTATATACATTTGAAATGGGATCCTTATTCTCACTAAAGAAATCTTTAATTAGATTTTGTCGAACTATATAAGTGAGGTAATATAGTTTGAAGAAAATAGTGGGAGATACTAATTTAAAACAAGACCTAAATTATTTTGGTAATTAATAAAAGAATGTATGTTAAAATGTTGTTAATTACAAATTCATTTACAGAATTTTACAATGTCTAAAATTACTATCACTGTGAAACATATTTGATGTTAATTAACCAGACCGAATTAAACGGATTGGTTAAGGAATTTGAGAATAGTTCTCATAGCTGAAAAGCTATCTTATGTCCTTAAAACTCCTATCCCTGCAATGGTTGCAGGAAATGCCTCTGAGGAAGAGATTGCTACTTTTAGAAAGTGGCAAGATGATGCACAGTTGGCTCAATGCATCATGCTCGCATCCATAAGTAACGAGCTTCAGCGTCAGCATGAAACTATGGATGCTCCTACTATATTCCTGCACATCAAGTAGTTGATGGTGAGGAAAGTAGGACTGATAGATATCAGATATCTAAGGAGCTCTTCCGATCTAGAATGGCCAATGACACTATAGTACAAACAAAAAGTTCTTAACATAATCAATTTGATTGATCAATTAGGACAACTGGTTTTGTCATGGATGGAGAGTTGAGCCAAGATTTGATCTTGCACTCACACTCAGGACTCCTTTCACAATTGTTGTGAATTTTTCATATAAACAAGCTAGATATCAGCTTCGTTGATTTGCTTAACATGTTGAAAAATGATGAGAGTCACTTTCCAACCAAGAAAGACCATGTCTTACTGGTAGGGGCCAAAGGATCTTCTGAAAAAAAGAACGATTCAAAGAAGGTATATAGAAAGGCAAAAACAAAGGATAATAAGAACAAAACTGATACAGATAGCAAATGAGTTTGCTTCCACTGCAATAAGCCTGGACACTGGAAAGAAACTGCGAGAAGCATCTTGCAAGGGCTAACCAAAGAAGCTTAGTGAAGTTTCGGTTACAATACAGTTTTTGTTCATGATTGAAATAAATTTTTCTTTAAGTCAAGGTTCTACTTGGGTATTGGATACCGACTTTGGTTATCATAAATATAGATTTATGAAGGGACCAAGAAGAAGTAGAAAGCTAAACAAATATAAGTAATCCTATGTGCGGGAAATGTAGCAAAGGTTGCTATATTAGCCATAGAAACTTACTGCTTTAGCAATGTACTACGGCAAATCTATTAAGTCAATAGATTGTTATTGTATTTTAGTTCTTGTTAAAAATATTATTTCCATTTTATTGTTGGACAATGAAATCTTTGGTATTATAATTAAGAACAATTGTTGTTCTATTTATAATAATAATGTTTGTATAGAATGGAATATTACTTAATAAATTTTGTATACTTGACTTACATGAAAATAATTTTGCATATTGAACAAATTAGTATAAGAAAAGGAGATGATCATTCAAAGAGTTGAATGTATGTATTTGTTGAAATACAAGTGTGAATTATTTGAAAGGTTCAAAGAATTCTAAGTGAAACAAATTGGCAAAGTATTAAGATTCTTTGATAAGATCAAGGAATAAATACTTGTGCAATAAGTTTCAAGATCATCTCAAATGGTTTTTCTCATAATGGACACCTCATGATACGTAATAATTGATTGATATATATCGAATGAAAATCGTACCTTGTTGGACATGGTGCGGTTCATAATGATTTTACCAACATTCCAAAGATCCTTCGGGATAATGTCCTAGAAATGGTCAGATATCTCACGAAAATGGTAACCTCAAAATCCATCCCCAAGACTCCATAAAAGTTATGGACATGGAGGATTCCTAATCTTAAGTTTGTTAAGATAAGGGTTCCAACTTATGTGAAAAGGTTTCAAAAGGATAAGCTTGGGACAAGATTTGACAAGTGTCGATTTGTGGGACATCCTAAAGTAAGTTTAGGGTATATGTTCTATAATTCTACTTTACAAAAGGTGTTTGTTGTAAAACACATCGCTTTCTAAGATAAAGGTGTTTATCATGAAGGGCTAGTGGGAGGATAATAGATCTTCAAGAGTTCAAGAACCACAAAACACTATAAGTCAAATAAGAGGAACCCGTAGATAGATTTCTATTGTACCACAACCGAATCAGTAAATCGGAATTGTACCAAAGATACCTAGAGGTATGGATTTATCATGGATGATGATGATGAGTACACATCATAGAAGATGATGATCCGAGTTACATACGATGAGGTAAGTGTTGTAGACACTCGGAGAAATTGATTGAAGCAAGTTTCTCAAATATGGAACATTCATTTTGATATGATAATCAAAAGAGTTTGATTTTATCAAAAACAAGAATGAACCTGAGTGTGTACAAAAAGGGTCAATTGGAGCGCGCCATGAAATTTCTAGTATTATATGTTGATATACTACGATGAGGAATGACATACCAATGCTACAATCAAGAAAGATAAAGTTGTCTAAACATTCCTCCATGAATGATTTGGGAAGAGAATCGTAATTGAGGATAAAAATCTATATAGATAGATTTAAAAGGATGCTCGACTTAACCCAAGGAACGATATTCATTTGTCGCTAAAGTTGTTTAGCATGGCAAACTCCATGGGATGTCTCATTTTGATGAGCCCTTGGAGTGTATCTCTCCTAATAGTCCCCACAGACTCTCGAAAAAGAGAGGTCGCATGAGTGACAATCATGTACTTAATGAAATATACTGAGACCCGATGTTGATCACCATATTATGGAGAAGTTTACTATGAGTCGGTGAAAACATCTTAAAGTGCTTAACCCAAGACTAAGGATGTGATCATATTCATGGTGGGTCTAAATTAAAACTAGAGGGCTTAATGACTCAAGTTTTTCAGACGCAACCAAGATGACGTAAAAATCCACTTTAAGGTAAAGCGTTATCTTGAAGCGGTGGTGCGTTGAATCGAAAGGTTCCAACAAAGAAAGAGTTCTTTGGTTTAGTGATAAAGACAAAGTATATAGCTATAAATGAAGTCGCAAGTTGATTGTTTGGATTAAAAGTTCATTACGTAACCAGGAATAGTTCCTAAGTCTCATCTTGGATCTAAACATGTGTTGTGGCACTTTCATTTGATTATTAGAATCATTGAAAGATGGGAAATCACTATAGAGATAGTGGACTCTCATGAACAACATTACATATCCATTAACTAAAGCTTATCCAAATGCCAGGATAATCGCCACTTAGTAGAAGAAGAGTATGAGATACCATGACGATCGGGCTTTAGTGCAAAGTGGGAGATTGAAAGTAGTATGCACACAAGCCCAATCATGTTTGATGATAAAACATATACTTTGTAATAATCTTATTCATTTATTAATAAAAAGTATTAATTTATTAAAGGCTTTTAATTATCTACATGATGTTGTTTTATAATATGTGATAAACCCATAGTTTTAAGCAATGCTTTTAGAATAATGATGATGATCATTCTAATGAGATCTAAATTCTTAGAAAGCTTAAAACTAAAATAGTTTCCAATCATTGGATTACTAAATTGGGGATTAGTGAATCCGGATAGATTGGTACACACGTTGTTTGCTTATTGGATGAGGATGATTGATATCATGATCATTTGTGTGGAGACACTAAAGCAAGTATGTAGGTGCTTATTAGAGAATAAGTTCATCGAACGTGGCTCGCTATGGAATACCTAATGGAGTTTTACTTGCTTGTCAATAGAATTTCGTAGTGATAGTAAAGACAAGTGATCCTTGGACTTGAGATCATCATAGTATCTTGTGTATGATGAGTTATACTTTGACTTATTCCTTAAGACCCTTAGGTATATCAAAGGG
>CM035164.1:8840531-8948076 GCA_020205615.1 Panax quinquefolius
TACCAAAATAAATACTAAACATGATATCCTAATTCAAAGAGTACAAATACGAGTCCAATGTGTCAACTCCAAAATGAAACAAATATATGAATTTCACAAGAAACAATTATGTGAAATAATAATGTAATTTGAAACGAGGAACAAAACGAACAAATCAAATTTAACAAAAGTATCACTGAAAGAGTATACGAATCCTGTACCTTAATATAGTACCAAAATAATTCACCGAAGCCAAATATCACCCGTTAGACTCCTCAAATGCCAACGATATCAAATACTTAAACGTCATTTACAACCTAAACATATTCACCTCAAATTAAAAACAATCCACACTAATCGCTCCAAAATAATTCATAATCTATTTAATATGCCTTTAATCAATTATTAATACTCCAAAATTTATATTCAAAAAAAACTCTTTAAATTCCTCCGCTCAATAAAAATAATTTAATAAGATTTTATCACAATCCCATCATTAATAACATAATACTATTAAATTTATTATTAAAAACTTTTATAACTTTGTCGGAAAAATTAATTAATTCAATTTAATATACATAACTTCAATTTGATTTACAAATTCCGATTTATAAGCTTCAAGGCTAAGTACTATTAAAATGTAATATATAAATATATATAATATATAATGAAATCAAGGCAACCAAACATTACATAAATACCATAATTCTTTTTATAATCCTTATTACTTGAAAGCAACTTTCCCATCGAGGATAATGAAATCCATTTTTTTTTCATAGCAAAGACGTTCAGTATGTATATAATAATATATATATAGTCTAATGTTTTATTAATTTTAACATGGTACTCTGAAATTTTATATAGATAGATATCCGCAATTCCTTTTTCTTTCTTTTTTTTTTTAAATCAATCAACAAGGCATACACGCTTTTTATGTAAGCTTCAAGATTAAATCAAAATTTTCATTCATGATTTCTTACACTTAAAATTGTAAAAGACCCATATACATATATCAATACTTACATTTCAATCTCTCATTTTCTTCTCTCTCATGCTCAATGACTTGTTCCCCTTTTCTTTTCCTTCACTTCAGATAAAAATATGATGAAGCAATTAGGTTTTGTTTATTTATTAATAGATTTTTATTATTTATTTATTTTTAAGATTTTAATATTACCCACAAATATAAATTAATCTCGATTTGTTTTAAGGCCCAATTTGTCATAAATTAATTTATTCAACATTTATCAACTTATCAGCCCAAAATAAATGACTAGTTTGACCCAAATGAAAGACAAAGTCCAATAAGAATATTTTAAAATAATGGAATTTTTTTAATATTTAATAAATATTTTTTTTTCGGGTATTACATCACATACCCCTTCAAAAGGATTCAGTCCCTAGAATCAAAAGAATGAAACGCACCTAATTTTCAAAGAGATGCGAAACTCCGCCAAATAGACTTCTCTATCTCCCAAGTAGCTTCCCATTCAAATTTTTACCACAAGACTTTAACAAAAAGAATTATCTTCCTCAATTTTAATTTAATCAGCTTATTTACTTACCAACTACAAGAATTTAATTTTTCAAACAAAACAAGGAAGAAAAGAGGAAACAAAATCATTTACCTTTTCCAATTTAAATACAATCAGATACAATAAAATTAATTAATATTTAATTATTAACAAAATTTGGATTATTACAAGAAATGTCCTATGTGATTCGATAAATGACAACCCAAAGAGTCCTTGGTTAAGATGTAATGAAATTAGAAAGGAGTTTCTAATTTGCATTATTTCGAGTTGTGCATTTAAGAGTCGTAAATACATATAATTAAATAAAATAAGACTTGATGGTAATTTCATGTCTTATATTTAATTGGGACATCAGTATGGTGGAAGGATTGAATTGATTTGAGAACTATTTACTCAAAGGTTCTTTTTATGATTAATGTTGAAATCTATATTATCCGGAAAGTCGTTGATCCCTGGGGAGGCTTATCCCTATGTAGAATAAATATTATTTATTTAAATAAATTAATTGTTTAATTTATTTATTTAAATAAGATTAGAATTGTTCTAATTGATTTATTCACAACCGATTTAATATGGAGAACCTAAAAGTGGTCACACCATAAAAGGAAGAATAATTATTTAAGAAGTTAATGGCATAATCGTAATAATATGTTATGTATATTTAATTTAATCTATGGTGATAGAATAAATTAAATAGTTTAATATTTATTATTTAATATTTTGAAATATTAAATATAAATTAATAAGAGGAGTCTTATTAATATTATTACAATTATTATTATTATTTTAATTTCTAAAAGAGTTTAGGAATTAATTTAATATAAGTACTCTCATTTATTCCTAATTGGACTAGAAAGGAAAATTAGTTAAAGGAGTTTAATTAATTATCCCTAATAAGATTAGTGGAGCTTAATTAATTAAAAGAATTTAATTAAATAAATAAAACCCAATTCCTTAATTGTTAAGGTGGGTTGCCCACATCTATAAATAAGAGGAGTCTTATTATGGGTGATGTGGTTATTGACTTTTACAACATAACGTAATAATTCCAATAATGGAGAAGACGCTCTTTTTCTATACATCTGAGATAGGAAAAACTAGGGTTCGAGCCAATACCCTTCTTCTTGAAAATTCTTTTTCCTGGTGGATCACCTCAGAGGCCAAACATTTGGGTTATTAACGTTGATCAAAGGAAGGAACCAAACCCGGTGGATTCAAGTTGAACGCGAAAAGGATTGGAGGTGAATTTTGCACCGAGGAAGCTCGATCTTCAAGCGGTATGATTCTTATTCGTTATCTTTTTCGCTTAATTAATAATTGTGCATAAAGGGTGATCCGGGTATATATGGTTTGTAAAAATTTTAAACTCGATTTTACACGTTTTCGCATTATTTTTGCAATTTGATCAAGGTTTTGAATATTACAAACCTAATAAAGTGGTATCGAGAGCCAAACCTTTATGCGCAGATTATTAATTATTTTAAATTGATATGTGTTTAGAATAATTTAATTGGGCATAATTTTTATGTATAAAATTTATTTAAAAAATAATAATAATAATTCGCTAAATCTTAATCCTGCTTTTTAAAACAAGAGCTTCAATTGCTAATTTTTTTTTTCACCGAATTTCGTGGGTGATGAAGTTTTACTGTTTTATTTTATTTCTTTATATATGATAAAGCGGATCACGCAAGCATGTTAATGTGTTTTAAAAAAAGTCAAGATACCTGTTTATATATAATATATATATATATATATATATTGGTTATTATATTATATATATATATAATAGTTATATATATATACTATATATATATTATTCTTAATTATTTTATAATTAAAATAAAATGTTTATTTTAATTTTAAAATAAAAGGTTTATTTTATATTAAAATATAAAGTTTATTTTAATTTTAAAATTAGATTTCATGCTAACTAATTAGAGTTTGAATTGGATTCCATGATAACTAATTGGAGTTGAAATTGGATTATATGTTTCTTAAATAAAGGAGTTTATTTAGATATGAAATAAGATTTCATATTATTCAAAAATAAAAGAGTTTATTTGTGAATAGAAAGAGAATCCTAATTTCCTTAAATAAAGGAGTTTATTTAGATATAAAATATGATTTCATATTATTCAAAATAAAGGAGTTTATTTGTGAATAGAAAGAGAACCGTGTTTCCTTTAATAAAGGAGTTATTTTTTTACATGGAATTCGATTCCATAATTAATTAAAATAAAGGAGTTTATTTTGATTAAAGATTTTGATTAAAATAAAATAGTTTATTTTATTCAAAATTGGATAAATTAAAATAAAATAGTTTTATTTTGATTTAAATTTGGATTAAAATAAAGGAGTTTATTTTGATTCAAAAATAGATTTTATACTAACTAAATTTGCCCATTAAATGATATCAATATATATTAAATGTTTATCATTCATAAGATGAATGTTATTTATCGATGCATATGGTGATGTGTATGATAATAAATGAGATTAATTATGGACAATTGACCAATGTGATTGGATTTTATTTTAGTTGGATGCATGAATGTATGGGTTTTATTAAATGGGGTCACAGACTCGCCTTTCTAATTTTTCGAATGTAAATTCTATCTCCTCCTATATACTTCCCTCGATCACGATCAAGGTTTCTATTTATTTTAAATAGTTTTGTAATAGGAATAGTTAGAATTAATTTTAAAAATTGGAGATCAAGGAGAGAAAGGCGCTTAAAGACCCGATTTGTAATGGAGCCCAGGGTTTAAATGTAATAGTTATATTTAAATATTATTTCTTGCACCCTAGGGTTTGACCTTTTGGTTCACTTGGTGGCTCTAGTGAACCAAACTAGAATAAAAGTCCATAATCAATCCGAGTAGAATATAGTATTCTATATGCGCACGCTTATACTATATATATTATATATTATGCAAACATGCTTCGCGATGTTTATTAATACGACGCGCGTATTTTATATATATATATATGCATGCGCTAAAACAAGATGAGACAAATTAATAACAAATCCCTCAATTTTTATATTAAGTCCTAAGCGCTCAAAGATATTTGGAATATCGAACGTCGCCTTCTAGCATGATAAAATTAATAGAGTATTAAATATTTAATATGAGTTTGTTGTGTCACCACAAGGCAAGTATTAAGTATTTAAGATGTTAATTTATCACATTTGATGCTTATAAAGAAAATTGAACAATATTGTTTTGTTGTGTCACCACAAGGATGATATTTTTCTTTTTTGAATATATGGAGTGCTAGGTCGGACTTAACTTGGATAATTTTGATTCGGATGTGTCACCACTTGATCAAAATAATCTAAGAGGCAAAAGAAAAGGAGTTCAGATAGTTGATGTAATTGACAAAAGTTGTCTACCTATTTATTTATATATAGTTTTGTTGTGTCACCACAAGGCTATATACATTTGAAATGGGATCCTTATTCTCACTAAGAAATCTTTAATTAGATTTTGTCGAACTATATAAGTGAGGTAATATAGTTTGAAGAAAATAGTGGGAGATACTAATTTAAAACAAGACCTAAATTATTTTGGTAATTAATAAAAGAATGTATGTTAAAATGTTGTTAATTATAAATTCATTTTGCGTAATTTTACAATGTCTAAAATTACTATCAACTTTGTGAAACATATTTGATGTTAATTAACCGTAATCAATTAAAACGGATTGGTTAAGGAATTTGAGAATAGTTCTCATAAATTGAAAAGCTATCTTATGTCCTTAAAACTCCTATCCCTGCAATGGTTGCAGGAAATGCCTCTGAGGAAGAGATTGCTACTTTTAGAAAGTGGCAAGATGATGCACATTGGCTCAATGCATCATGCTCGCATCCATAAGTAACGAGCTTCAGCCACAAGATGAAACTATGGATGCTCCTACTATATTCCCGCACATCAAGTAGTTGATGGTGAGGAAAGTAGGATCGATAGATATCGAGATATCTAAGGAGCTCTTCCGATCTAGAACGGCTAAATGACACTATAGTACAAACAAAAAGTTCTTAACATAATCAATTTGATTGATCAATTAGACAACCTGGTTTTGTCATGGATGGAGAGTTGAGCCAAGATTTGATCTTGCACTCACTCCCTAGGACTTTTTCACAATTGTTGTGAATTTTTCATATAAACAAGCTAGATATCGCCTTCGTTGATTTGCTTAACATGTTGAAAAATGATGAGAGTCACTTTCCAACCAAGAAAGACCATGTCTTCACTTGGTAGGGGCCAAAGGATCTTTCGAAAAAAAGAACGATTCAAAGAAGGTATATATAAAGGCAAAACAAAGGATAATAAGAACAAAATCGACACAGAGATAGCAAATGAGTTTGCTTCCACCGCAATAAGCCCGGACACGGAAAGAAGCTGCGAGAAGCATCTTGCAAGGGCTAACCAAAGAAGCTTAGTGAAGTTTTAGGTTCATAATACGCTTTTTGTTCATGATTGAAATAAATTTTTCTTTAAGTCAAGGTTCTACTGGGTATTGGATACCGACTTTGGTTATCATAAATATAGATTTATGAAGGGACCAAGAAGAAGTAAAGCTAAACAAATATAAGTAATCATATGTAAGGGAAATGTAGCAAAGGTTGCTATATTAGCCATAGAAACTTACGCTTTAGCAATGCTTACGGCAAATCTATTAAGTCAATAGATTGTTATTGTATTTCGATTCTTGTTAAAAATATTATTTCCATTTTATTGTTGGACAATGAAATCTTTGGTATTATAATTAAGAACAATTGTTGTTCTATTTATAATAATAATGTTTTTGTATAGAATCGAATATTACTTAATAAATTTTGTATACTTGACTTACATGAAAATAATTTTGCATATTGAACAAATTAGTATAAGAAAAGGAGATGATCATTCAAAGAGTTGAATGTATGTATTTGTTCGAATACAAGTGTGAATTATTTGAAAGGTTCAAAGAATTTGAAGTGAAACAAATTGGCAAAGTATTAAGATTCTTTGATAAGATCAAGGAATAAATACTTGTGCAATAAGTTTCAAGATCATCTCAAATGGTTTTTCTCATAATGGACACCTCATGATACGTAATAATTGATTGATATATCTGAATGAAAAATCGTACCTTGTTGGACATGGTGCGGTTCATAATGATTTTACCAACATTCCAGTATCCTTCTGGGATAATGTCCTAGAAATGGCTGCATATCTACGAAAATGGTAACCTCAAAATCCGGCCCCAAGACTCCATAAAAGTTATGGACATGGAGGATTCCTAATCTTAAGTTTGTTAAGATAAGGGGTTCCAACTTATGTGAAAAGGTTTCAAAAAGGATAAGCTTGGGACAAGATTTGACAAGTGTCGATTTGTGGGACATCCTAAAGTAAGTTTAGGGTATATGTTCTATAATTCTACTTTACAAAAGGTGTTTGTTGTAAAACACACTGCTTTCTAAGATAAAGGTGTTTATCATTGAAGGGGCTAGTGGGAGGATAATAGATCTTGAAGAGTTCAAGAACCACAAAACACTATAAGTCAAATAAGAGGAACCTGTAGATAGACCTATTGTACCACAACCGAATCGTAAATCTGGAATTGTACCAAAGATACCTAGGAGGTATGGATTTATCATGGATGATGATGATGAGGTACACATCATAGAAGATGATGATCCAGAGTTACATACGATGAGGTAAGTGTTGTAGACACTCAGAGAAATTGATTGAAGCAAGTTTCTCAAATATGGAACATTCATTTTGATATGATAATCAAAAGAGTTTGATTTTATCAAAAACAAGAATGAACCTAGTGTGTACAAAAGGGTCAGTGGGAGCGTCATGAAATTTCTAGTATTATATGTTGATATACTACGATGAGGAATGACATACCAATGCTACAATCAGTAAAGATAAAGTTGTCTAAACATTCCTCCATGAATGATTTGGGAAGAGAATCGTAATTGAGGATAAAAAATCTATATAGATAGATTTAAAAGGATGCTCGACTTAACCCAAGGAACGTATATTCATTTGCTGCTAAAGTTGTTTAGCATGGCAAACTCCATGGGATGTCTCATTTTGATGAGCCCTTGGAGTGTATCTCTCCTAATAGTCCCCACAGACTCCTGAAAAGAGAGGTCGCATGAGTGACAATCATATACTTAATGAAATATCTGAGACCCGATGTTGATCACCATATTATGGAGAAGTTTACTATGAGTCGGTGAAAAACATCTTAAAGTGCTTACCCAAGACTAAGGATGTGATCATATTCATGGTGGGTCTAAATTAAAACTAGAGGGCTTAATGACTCAAGTTTTTCAGACGCACCAAGATGACGTAAAAATCCACTTTAAGGTAAAGCGTTATCTTGAGCAAGGTGGTGCGTTGAATTGGAAAGGTTCCAAACAAAGAAAGAGTTCTTTGGTTTAGTGATAAAGACAAAGTATATAGCTATAAATGAAGTCGCAAGTTGATTGTTTGGATTAAAAGTTCATTACTGTAAACTAGGAATAGTTCCTAAGTCTCATCTTGGATCTAAACATGTGTTGTGGCACTTTCATTTGATTATTAGAATCATTGAAAGATGGGAAATCACTATAGAGATAGTGGACTCTCATGAACAACATTACATATCCATTAACTAAAGCTTATCCAACAAAGCAGGATAATCGCCACTTAGAGAAGAAGAGTATGAGATACCATGACGATTGGCTTTAGTGCAAAGTGGGAGATTGAAAGTAGTATGCATATACAAGCCAATCATGTTTGATGATAAAACATATACTTTGTAACAATCTTATTCATTTATTAATAAAAAGTATTAATTTATTAAAGGCTTTTAATTATCTACATGATGCTGTTTTATAATATGTGATAAACCCATAGTTTTAAGCAATGCTTTTAGAATAATGATGATGATCATTCTAATGAGATCTAAATTCTTAGAAAGCTTAAAACTAAAATAGTTTCCAATCATTGGATTACTAAATTGGGGATTAGTGAATCCGGATAGATTGGTACATACGTTGCTTGCTTATTGGATGAGGATGATTGATATCATGATCATTTGTGTGGAGACACTAAAGCAAGTATGTAGGTGCTTATTAGAGAATAAGTTCACTGAACGTGGCTCGCTATGGAATACCTAATGGAGTTTTACTTGCTTGTCAATAGGAATTCCTGTAGTGATAGTAGTACAAGTGATCCTTGGACTTGAGATCATCATAGTATCTTGTGTATGATGAGTTATACTTTGACTTATTCCTTAAGACCCTTAGGGTATATCAAAGGGTATGCTTGGGTATAACAAGTTGTACATGGAGATAATATATGATCAATAAAGAATCTACCACTTCTAATAAAAGAAGAGAAATGTCCTATGTGATTCGATAAATGACAACCAAGTAGTCCTTGGTTAAAGCGTAATGAAATTAGAAAGGAGTTTCTAATTTGCATTATTTGAGTCATGCATTTAAGAGTCGAAATACATATAATTAAATAAAATAAGACTTGATGATAATTTCATGCCTTATATTTAATTGGGACATTGTATGGTGGAAGGATTGAATCAGATTGCAGTAACTATTTACTCAAAGGTTCTTTTATGATTAATGTTGAAATCTATATTATCCGGAAAGTCGTTAATCGCTAGGGAGGCTTATCCCTATTGTAGAATAAATATTATTTATTTAAATAAATTAATTGTTTAATTTATTTATTTAAATAAGATTATAATTGTTCTAATTGATTTATTCACAAATGGGTTTAATATGGAGAACCTAAAGGGTCACACCATAAAAGGAAGAATAATTATTTAAGAAGTTAATGGCATAATCGTAATAATATGTTATGTATATTTAATTTAATCTATGGTGATAGAATAAATTAAATAGCTTAATATTTATTATTTAATATTTTGAAATATTAAATATAAATTAATAAGAGGAGTCTTATTAATATTATTACAATTATTATTATTATTTTAATTTCTAAAAGAGTTTAGGAATTAATTTAATATAAGTACTCTCATTTATTCCTAATTGGACTAGGAAGGAAAATTAGTTAAAGGAGTTTAATTAATTATCCCTAATAAGATTAGGGAGCTTAATTAATTAAAAGAATTTAATTAATTAAATAAAACCCAATTCCTTAATTGTTAAGGTGGGTTGCCCACATCTATAAATAAGAGGAGTCTTATTATGGGTGATGTGGTTGTTGACTTTTATAACATACGTAATAATTCCAATAGTTGGAGAGACGCCTTTTTCTATCTGAGATAGGAAAAATAGGGTTTGAGCCAATACCCTTCTTCTTGAAAATTTTTTCCTGGTGGATCACCTCAGAGGCCAAACATTTGGGTGGCTAACGTTGATCAAAGGAAGGAACCAAACCCGGTGGATTCAAGTTGAACGCGAAAAGGATGGAGGTGAACTTGCACACGAGGAAGCTCGATCTTCAAGGGTATGATTCTTATTCGTTATCTTTTCGTTTAATTAATAATTGTGCATAAAGGGTGATCCGTATATGGTTTGTAAAAATTTTAAACTCGATTTTACACGCTGCATTATTTTTGCAATTTGATTGCGTTCTTGAATATTAAAACCTAAAACTCTTGCACATATTCAATCACCACCTTTAAAAGCCTCCATCACCTTTTTGTGCTACTGATTCGATACGGGCGCCAAGATAGGTTCCTTCACTCCAAATTGGCCTCTTATCATTGCCAGACTATGAGGTTTGAATCTCCCTTTACTTTAAGATATTTGGCTCCCAATTCTTGAGCTGCCAACAATCCTAGTATGAACGCCTCATATTCTGTTTCATTGTTTGTGCAAGGGAAATCCAATTTGTATGACAAGGCCACTTCATTTCCTTCTTTAGTGGTCAACACCACTCCTGCTCCGCCTTTACCTTCTACGGATGATCTATCAAAAGCCAAACTCCACCATTCTGGGTCCTCATTTCTCAACTCGATTGATTCTACTTCTTCACCCGGAAGATCCTCAGAAGGGGGTTCATATTCTCCATTTGGAAATTGAGCCAGCAGGTCTGCCAAGGCTTGACATCGGATCACCTTCGGTGTTACACACTTGATGTCGTACTCTGAAAGAATCATCATCCATCCGCGAGTCTTCCTACTAATGTCTTTGGCTTAGTTAATAGGTATCCGATTGGATCGGGTTTTTGTTGCAAGCTTTATTTCGTGTGCTTTAAAAATAATGCCGCATTTTCTGCATGATAATGAATACCAACGCTAGACAATGCCTCTCCACTTGTGAATACCGGTTTCTATTCCCGGATTATCCGGTTAATGTAATATATGTGTTTCTCTTCTCCATCCACCTCTGCGTGATCAATCCACCCATGGACTTCTTGGTAGATGTGATGTACAACCGCAACCAGATTCTCTTTGTGGCACTACCATTGTTTTTGTCTTTGAAGCCAAAATTCTTTTCACCTTCTCAAACGCTGTTGTTGGTCTTGCCCCCATCCCCATTCTCGCTTTCCTTTTAGCAATTTGCCAAAAGGTTACGTGACTTCGGCTAATCTTGGCATGAATCTTCTCGTGTATGAAACTTTCCTGAAAGCTCTTCAACTGTTTTCTGCGTTTTGGTGGGGGCATCTCGTGATTGCTTTCGCGCTTGCTTGGGTCCATCTCTAAGCCTTTATTGTGCACCAAGAAGCCCAAGAATTTTCGGTAATTGTCATCCCAAAGGCGCACTTCTTCTGATTCATCCTCAACTTATACCTTGGCACCGCTTCGAACACTTTCCTCAAGTTCTCCACATGAGTTATCGCCTTCTTGGATTTCACTACTATGTCATCTACGTAGTCCTCCACTATATCATGAATCATGTCATGAAATATGGCGTGCATTGCCCTTTGATAAGTTGCCCCCGCATTCTTCAACCCGAATGGCATTATTACATAGTAGAAATTCCCAAACGGGTAACGAAAAGCGTCATCAACTCTCGCATCTTCTACGGACATCTTTATCCGATTGTAACTCCATTAAACCCGCTCTATGAATGACATCATCTCATGATTAGCCATTGCATCTACCAAAGTGTCTATATTGGGTAATGGGTACATGTCCTTTGGGCATGCCTTGTTTAAATCTCTGAAATCCACACATATTCGTAGCTGTCCATTTGACTTCTTTAAAGATATCTTTGGATAGCCATATTGGATGTTGAATTGGCTTGATGAACCCTACTTCCAAAGAACTTCTTGATTTCTTCCTTTATTTGAGTTTCTACTTCGGGTGCATAGTTGCGAGGTGCTTGCTTTACTGGCTTCATTCCCGGACTTATGTTTAGATTGTGCTCCACAAGATCCTTGTCAATTCCAGGCATCTCGTCGTAATTCCAAGCAAAGACATCCCTATATTCTCGCAATAATTGTACAAGCTTCTCCTTCTGTTTAGCATCCAACTCCTTGTTGACATAAGTCGGTCTTGGCATTCCTTCCTCTGTTGCCAAATTAACTTCCTCTAATTCATTTTGTTGAGGTTTTGGCCTATCCTCGAAGCATTCTGGAGCTGGTTCTACCTTCCATTGTGTACAACTTCTTCTTCTTCATTATTGCTGGAGTGGAGGACACCTCCTGAGCCGTTGGGTTCACACGCCCAAGGGCTCTTCCCCTCGCATCTTCACAATCGAAACACCACTTTCCGCTTTCGGGTTTAACAACCTCTCCCATTTTGTCTTTCGCCCTCCTCGATTGTGCCATCCGCTTGACATTTATTATATTTCGGCATCTTGAGGATCTGCGGCCTTTTCTTTTCTTCTCTTCCTTCTTCCATGGCTTCTTTTTTTTAGAACATTCTCGCGTTCCGAGGTCTTCTTTCTTTTCTTTTTCTGCAGTACGAACTTATCTTCCTCGCACTTCCTCCCGACTTGCTAGTCTTAGGGAATCAGTCTTGTGATCTGGTTCTCTCCTCTTCAATGACATCATCAAAGAAAGTTGTTTCGGTGATGTGTGCCTCCTCCGTCCAAAAGGATTCCGAGTTCTTTGGTACCTTCACTTCTCCCTTTCCAAATAGCTTTAAGGCATTGATGAAAGACCGAGGGTACCACCCCGTAGTCGCTTTTGCCAAACCCTTCCCAACAAGACATGATATGATGCATCCACCTCAAGAAACATGGAACATTACAGCCCTCGAATCTTCCCAACTTGCATGTCCACCTTAATGTGTCCTAGGTTTCTCGTGCTTTGATTGGTGAATCCCAGTAATGTTCGTTTGTTCCTTCACAATCTTCTTCTCCTAAGCAGCCTAACCGTTTGAACACGTGTAGGGCATAATATTCTGAGACGCTCCATTGTCAATGAATGCCCTCCGCGACTCAATGTTTGTTGATTCATTGCCATCACATACAATGACTGTTATCTGGGTATCTTATCTCTCTATCGACTTTAGAGAAAGATATCTTATTTTCTTCTTCCTCCATCGTCTTCATAAATCCTTTGCTTATGCCC
The DNA here is from genome assembly GCA_020205615.1 of Panax quinquefolius. Classification (NCBI taxonomy): domain Eukaryota; kingdom Viridiplantae; phylum Streptophyta; class Magnoliopsida; order Apiales; family Araliaceae; genus Panax; species Panax quinquefolius. The sequence goes on from CM035164.1 coordinate 8,853,541, forward strand.
ACGCAAGTCTCCCGAGTTTCGGCAATTTTGATAATTACCCCGGTTGCCTCAATCCTCGCTTCTTCTCGCCAATCCTATCTCGATCAAAAATTTACGAACTTGGCTCCCGTTCATCAATGCCGTCACCGCAGCTCTGGATCACACTCCTCCTTTTCTTCCATCATCATCTCCACTTACGGGCTGTGTTGTGAATAATGTTGTTGCGACGCTTCCTTCCCTTTGTGGTTTTGGCAATGGCTTGTCATGAACACTACTTTCTTTTCCAAGTTCAATCTCCCCATTTGCCGACTTCTCGTGGAATATCCTCCGCAGTTATAACAATCCATCGTTGAGTGTCCCGCGATTGGTGGAATACATGTAAGTCCGGTCTTCTCTTTATTTCTTCCGTCTACTACAAATCTAGGCCTTGGGGTTTCACCACCCATGTTCAACCCATTGTTCATACAAACCCCTGAATGCTTTCTCACTATACGTGATAGCCTCCGGATCGGTTTTCTTGCATATTTGTCTCTGTGCTTTCTCTGCTTTGGCCAAAATTTTTCTCGTGTTTCTCTTTTTGCCTTGTGGTTTTGGTGAGAGTCACCCAAAGCCACGCTTGATTCGCCATCCTCTTTCTTTTTCATGTAACCGTCGCATGGTTAGTGGGCAATGTCACGATTCCTCCCAAGTCTTGTGCAAAAGATGAGAGGGTCGTGAAGGAATCCACAAGCCTTGGTGATGAGGTGGGGCTTGAAAGAATCCAAGGCACCATTGTTGCAAATCTTTGACTAAGTTCTTTTCTGATCGGTTCTTCTGACTTACGTGTTCGGGCCCCGAACCTGTCAACATAATCGACAACTCCTCATTCGGTTTCGCTTGAACCGCATAAGCTCCACAATGGTTACTGTTTCGCATATAGAAAAATTTCGTGAAAATTGTAATTTTAAGTCATCCCAATCATGGATGACCCCTTCTCCAAATCAGTAGTACCAACTAAAGGCCTTATCACAAAGTCTTGTTGAATTCCCGCATCAACAAGTTGTGGTTGTTCATTTCGTCATATCCGAGCCACGGAGACATTGACTCTACAAACCGCAATATGTTCCCTAGCATTTCATTTCTCCCGTTGTATTTTAAAAATCATGGGTGCTCTCAATATACTGTTGGGTAAGGTTGCCTCCGAATGTGTGCGTGGTAAGGAGGAGTAAAGTCCAACTCGAGGGTCGAGATGTTCTGTCTGCGAAGTTGATTGATCACGTCAATCATATCATCCTTAAATCACATACGGGCTCAGAGCGTGAACTCTCCGGGGGTGTTGATATATCTTCTTTGCATGGTGATGTGTATGGTAGAGAAATTGGTTGATGAACACTTGCATCATGAGCAGTAGCGGCACCGTGGAATTCTTTGGCTCATTCGTTGGACATTGCTTGGAATGGTTGGCATTTGCACTGTGAAAATGATGGAATAAGAATGAGATGATGTTTGCTCGAGGTTGGCTTGCTTCCATCCTAGGTCAGGCACGTCACCACTGCTCGGGCTTCAAGTTGATTATTGGAACCAATTGACTTTCCGATTAATGGAGGTACAACTGGTTCTCTTTGTTGTTGCTACCATTATTGTTGTCTTCCACACCTGCTTGTTCCCATGCGAACTTCACGGGAACATGGCCTTGAAAGTGTGAATCTGCATCAATCGCCGCGGGAAATTCCCATCTCCTCTTGCTTCTCTGCATTTCAAAGATCATGGCTTCGAGCATCTCCAGTTGCACATCATTCGTCGGGTTCCACCGCATCCGCCTTGCCTTCCTGCGTTGGTTTGTTGTTGATTGGCTATATGTGGTGATGTCAAACTTCCTTCAAGCGTCTTCAATAAGTGGTTGGTCAAAATCCGTGTTTGCGCTTGGAAAGCTTGAGTGGCTTGCCTTGGAACTGGATCCGATGAGGTAATCTTGTTTGTTGGTGAAGAAATTTCTTTCCGTAGTTCTCCCACTTCGAAGTTCAGGCATACCTTCACGAATTCTACACCTTCCCAGCAGAGTCGCTTAAAGAAATGTGGACAAGGAAATCGTACCTTCTTTAGGGTTAGAATTTTGTGTTGGTGAGAGAGAGAAATCCATGAAAAGTACTGAAATTGATTGATTGATTGAAGAGGGAAAAAACGGTGGCGGTTACTCCAACGACGCGTGGCAGAACTCCTAGAATCCGGGAATCGTGTTAGGGTAACAGGAATTCCAAGAGCCTTCTTGAGTCCTTCAAGTTGAGAGAATGTCCAAACCCCTTTGGTGCTTTTAGGTGGAATCTCCAAGCCTTTAAGTCACCAAAAGGTCCTTTTGATCTTCCAAGAGTCCACTCTTGAGTCCGAAGAGAAGTCCTTTCCAAATGGAATGGAAGGTATTTATAGGTTTTTCGGAAAGTAGTCATGTGCAAGGCACATGCCTTGTGAAAATTCCGAAATACCCTTTAGTCCTTAGAGTAATGCCCATATTATTACGTCTTCTAGCCACCAATCCAATCCCCCAATCAATTCCTAAAAGCGAGCCTTCCACGAGTCTTCGCCTCTTGGGACACGTGGAGGCTTTTCAGCAGAATCTCGCACATTTATTTCTGACTTTTCCGTCTTTATTTCATTAGGTTATGCAAATCCTAATTTGTACCCTTAATGAAGCCGTGGAATCCTAATTGCGCATTCAATTCAATTAAGTCATGTGAACCCTAATTTTACACTTGGGCCCACAGACTGAAAGAATGGAATTAAGGTACATAGAAATAGAAATAGAAATAGAAATAGAAATAGAAATAGAAATGGAGAAGTTGATGGAACCGTAAGCAATGAAAATCATCAATTTTGACACTCGAATAAAAATGAATAGAACGACCAAATACATTTTATTCATTACATTTCATTTTCCTTTTGATTCGTACGATCCAAACGCTAATTAATATATTCCTAGTTAATTCAACATTAATGTGAATTTATTTGATTTTGATTATTACAATAATAATTAATTGTAAATGTATTAGAAACTATAACATTGTAATTCAAAAAAATAAAAGAAATTTACATAAAATAAAGGGTTTTACATGAATTTTAGAAAATCGACCAAAGAAACAAAATGATCAGTTTGAATTATTCCTTCCGCATGATATTCTGATACCAAAGAAACTTTTACCTTTGTCAGTGCAACGTACAACTATTAATATAAATATGATTCGGTTACTATAAAGTTAATTTCATAGTTAACTTCATGATAAGTTGGTCAATTAATAAATATAGTGTTGACACGCATAGAGGGGAGGTCACCTCCCGACCTACGTGTAGGTGTCTGACACTGTATTGGTCAATCGACCAAACTTAACTTTATGCTAACCACTCCCATATAAATATAAATGTGTATCCCCAAAAGGTTGCCAATTAATTAAAAGACTGAATTAGTTGAAATAGTTGTGCAGTTTGGAGTGGCAGTTAAAATCAGGTGTCCACCATCGCTCCACTCCATGCGCTTGCTTAATATTCTCAGTGGCACTCATATTTGTTACCAAATAAGCCGTAGGGAGCAAATGTGTTGGTTCCGAATGTCTCCCCAATACACCCGAAAACAGGCTCCCTACTGAATTCTGCGTTGCCAGCCTCCCAATTCCCCCGGCACCAATACTCACCATCTTCTGCCTATGTTCAAAATACCCAATGTACTCGGAACAAATTGGATCATGTGAATTCACAAACAGGTACGGAGTCCAGCCAGATAACACAAAAAACGGGTCATCTTCTGGTTGAGGCCTAGGGCGGCTGCCCGTTAGAGCCACAGAAAGCCCTGCTGTGATGACACTGCTGGCAATGCGGGCCCCATGCTTTAATTTGTCATTCTTGATTTGCTCTAGTGGGGCGGAGCTAAAGGGTGGATTAAAAAGGTAAGTTTGGAGATAAAAGGACATTTTAACCATCTCTCGACCCGCCACTAGGGCGATGGCGGAGCCCAATGAGTGTCCAGCTAGCCAAACATTTTGAGGTCCAGCAAGATTAACCATATTTTGGACAGCTTCCATTGCTTGCTTAATACGGGAACATTTTTGGAGTTTGTTTTTAAGAAATATGAATTGAAAATCTAGTTTGAAGTCTTGTGATCTGGTGTGGGGTTCAGTGAGTGTGCCTCGAAAGGCAACGACATATCTTGGGGGGTTGGGGGAGAAGGGATTTGGTGGGAATTTGAACACGTAGATGGCACCAAAGATTGAGAGGTCGGAGTCGTCTACTAGGACGCTATTGAGTTGAAAATGGAAGAATTCCCACCAGGGAGGTGCAAGAGCTTGGGGGCCTTGGCGCTGGTTTTGGCGGTCTCGTTCAAGAATGTACACGCCCTGAACCAAACTGGCAGCAATTGATGTTCGGTGGTGTGTGTTATTCCTACAAGAATATTAATTAATTCACTTGAACAACTAAGCTCAATAATTACTAGTATATTTTACATTAGCAAGACGGATATTAAAGTGGAGTATATATATAAGTTTACCAATCAGTAGCAGTCAAATGTGCCGGTCCTGAAAGATTGAAAAGCTGTGTGGCGGACGCCATGCATCAACGTTCGTACCAATAGGCAATAGTCAATAGGGTGGGTTTTTCTTCCTAATTTCCTATATATATATTTCTACGATTCTTCCAATTTTTCAATCCTCCTTTAATTTTCCTGGAATAGAATTCTGCATGGAGAAGCAGATACATGAGAAGCTAGCAAATTCCATTCCAAGCAAGTTACTATATATATATATATATATATATATATATATATATATATATCATGTGCATGTTCAAGAATTAGTATATACCATTAAGGTGTGCTTGCATATGTTTAATTGAGTATCTCAACATGATTTTTAAAAGTTAAAATATAATTGATTTAAGGCATGCAATCAAAAATGAAAAGTTCATTTGTTCAAGTCCTATAAATTTGAGTTGTCTTTATATATCAGAAAGTTACAAAATTGTATAACAAAGATTATCCTAAATATAAATCTAGTTCTGCTATAGAAATCAATTCATTTTTATAAACTGTCCATTTAACCGTTTAAATCTTACTAAACAAATATTGTCAACAAAATAGAAGCTCGATCGTTACACTTGTGAATGAAAAAATTGTCTCACCTCTATGGCTGGTATGCAACTCCTCTTAAGCTCATTTCTGCAATTAGCTAGGGAGATGAAAAGAGAGACAGAGAGAGAACTTGTTATATCAAGAATGGAATCATGAACCGGAACAACCAAGCAATATACAATTAGTTGCTGGTCCAAGTCAACGGTTGTAATACAATTAACAACACACAAGTTGCTGCATAACACCAAAACAATAGGATTAGACGAGAAAGAGAAGCTAATACATAATTAAGTCAACAATATTGGAGGCAATTATTTATAATATTGCTGAATTAAGAAAAACAATTTGTAATAACATAATGTTATACTATATACTTGTAAGCCTAGATCAAATCAAAACGGTACTATATATATCATCATTTTTCATTTTCATTTACTAGGATTATATTTTTATTTTAAACTCCCATTTCTAAAAATGTCATTGTGCGTATTGATAAACACATAATTCATACATTTTATTTTTTCTAAATTTGTCCTTTTAATAATATTAGTTTATTTAATTAATATCTTTTATTTTATTTTGTAGGATTTAATATCCACATCCATGTCCATATTCATATTCGCATCTAGAACCTCAATATCCACAAAAATTGTCAAATGGAGAAGAGGAAAGACTTAGTGCCTTAGAAAAAACTATGAAAGATTTAATGGAAAATCAATTTAGCATTATATCTCGTCTAGAAATTTAAATGAGTCGATTAGTCACCATAATAAATGAACAAGAGGTGGGTGAATTTTCTAGTAACTCAGAGGTTAATTTTGAAAATCTCAACGGTTGTGGAAATGATGAGAAAAATGAAAATTTTGTATTCAATTCTACAGAGTCAAGTGAATTTGAGGAGTCTAAAAATTATGAGTCTATGTCTAAAATTGATCATGTCACATTTAATGAGTCAGTTGAAAAGTCTATATGCCTAAAACTTCATACCCTGAAAGACTTACTCCTAAAAAATCACTTGGACCAACCCATTAAAGTAAACATAATCCAAGAGTTGTCAATGACCCAAGAAATAATTGAAAACAGACTCTTGATTGAAAAAGATCCAATTGATTTTTTTCTTAAATCGCCTTGATCAAAATTGGAATGAATCTGAATATTTAGATAAAGTCAATGAGTTGAGATTAGGGGTGTAAACGAGTCGAATCTCAACAAACATCTTCATGCTCAGATTCGGCTCAACTCGAAAAAATTGAGCTCGAATTCGACTCGAATTCGATAAGGAATTTATATTTTTGCACCAAATTCGACTCGGATCATTACTCGGACCTACTCGGCTCGTAAGTACTCGACTCGTTTACAAAGCGAGCTACTCATGAGCTTTCAAATCGAGTTTCGAATATGAATCATTTCACTTAAAATTGAACCACTACATACTAAATTGGTTATTTAACTAATATTTATATATAAAAAAATTTCACTTTTATTTATTTATTGAAATTATAAAGAATGTAATTTAAATTGACATTCAATTCATTGATTTATTAAAGTATAAGTTTACACAATTTCATACTACACTTTATAAATTATAAAGATTGATACAAATATAACATATTTAGCTTACTAGTATGGATCATACCAATATTCGAATATGATCCATCGAGCAGATATTGAGTATGATTCGAGAAAACATGAAATATTCGAACCCTAATATGAGCGAACACTAATATTGTAAGACCCCAGCTTTTATAAATAAAGATGAATTTTCTATAAATATTATTTTTGAATATTATGGAATAATTTGATATAATGTTATAGTTGTGGGTAATATTTATAAATTTTGCAAAGTATGCAAGTGGTTATATTATATTCGATTGGTGGGAATATTAGGTTTAGCGAGGAATATTCGTATAACTACTCAATCATTGGTGGACCCACAGCAATGTAATTATTGAAAATGACAAAAATATTTTATTGAAATAACTGGCGGAAGTTTTCTGGTTGATCTTGTTGAACTACTCAGTAGTAAAAAAATGCGATGTCGTGTGGTTGCGTAGTAAAGACACGGTATTGATTATTGATGTTTATGTGGGAAGTCACTCTGTTTGATTCCATTATTGTCGATTAATAATATGAATTATTATAAGCGATAATGACGTTTTGTTTTATTCGTATTATTAACGTAATAAAAGCGAAACATCTTTTATATAAAATGAATACTTTATTAAAGTTATTCATAAATAAAATATATTATATTTTATTATGCGTAGATGTTTTGAATAGTGTTTTGCATAGTGTTGCATAGTGTTTGCATAGTAAAATGTTTTTATATAAATAGAATATATTATATTTTATTTAAAAGATTTTGCTTTAAATATGGACCGTCAGATTAAAGTAAATCAATCTGGACCGTTCATGGATTAATTACTATGCATTCTATTTTCCTATAAATAGAAGTTCATTCCTTCATTATTTTCTTACGAATTCACTGAAACTCTAGAGAGAGAAACTATAGAGAGAAAGAAGAAAAGTATTCTGCTACTTCACTTTGCCAATATTCAGTTCTTCTAAGGTAGAGAATATTATTTTTGTTGTACCGTAAGAAGTGTTATTCTTTGTATTCATGAAGAGAACTTCTTTTGTTATTTCATTCTTATTTATTACATTGGAATAACTTTGTATACGCGGAATCCCCTATACTTGGTGATCTTCTTCTTTATTCCATTCTTCTATTATTACATTGGAACATCCCGTCATGTGTGTGTTTTACCGGACACGGGTTCTGTCTTTATTATTACATTGGAACATCCACATGCATGTGTTTTACACAGGACTGGTTCCGCTTTTTTATCATTCTCATTGGAATATCCTATCGTGTGTTTTACACCGGATCCGGTTCCATCTTTATTATTCTGTTGGAACATCCTCGCTTGTGTGAATTTCACGACTTGGTTCCATTATTTATTATTACATTGGAATAACACGCCTTGTATGCGATCTATCGCATGCGTGGTGATTTCTTTTGTTATTCCATTCTTTATTATACCCGGTTAAGTTAAAACTTTGATTTCTATACTCCATGAAATTAGTAGAATATCCTTGATATATTTGCGTTTCATCCGATATCTTTTCATGGAAATATTCTTCCGATCATTCTTGAATTTTACTCTACAAAGCAAGATCGTGTTGTGGTTTGGATGTTATTAGTTCTGAATAACTTAATTCTTGAACTTGTTTTATTGAATTCTTATATCATTGTCATCATCCTCATGTTTATATATTTTTTTTAAAGTCATACGTGGCTTTGTAGAGCATGGATGGACTTGGTATGATTATGACTGGGGATTATTCGATTGTAATCATTGGTAGTAATGTTACAAATGATGTGGTAAAAGTCCTCGAAGGGTGGTAGTAGTGCATTGATGGGACGATTGTTGGCATGATCATGACCATTAATGAATACACAATTATTCTTGGCCCGTAGTGCGGGAATAATTGTGGTCGTGATACTAAAGAATATCCTGGTCAGTAGTGCGGGGGTGGTGATTCGATGATGTGGATTATTTATTAAAGGCGAGTCTCGGCTATAATGATGATGAAAAACCTTATAAATCATAAAAGATAGTAGATTTTATTTTCTACTTGACTCTTTTAATGGATTGCTTGTTAAACCGCAGTTAAACTTGATGTTTATTATATTTTATCGGTTTAACAATGTTGAAGGCTATTGATAATTTATTCGCATTATCTTAGTCATAATATTTCTTCTTGGGCTAGTTGAGCTCACCCTTTCTTTCACTTTATTCTCTTGAGGAAATGAGAACATACCGGGGGACAGTCGGGGAAGCGGAGTAATGGTCCGGAGGATAGCATTAGTAGTCCTCACTATTACGTGAAATAGTGTGATAATAATTGTAATGAGGACTCCTTTTGAGTTTGTATAATATCTAGTAGACAATATTTGTATTCAAACTCACGCTTATGTCGTATTAAGTATACCTACGCAGTTATATTAGTAAGTTGTATTTAAATTCTGTACCATGTATCTGACTACCCAAGATGGGTGATGTATACCTAATTTTGGGGGCGTCACAGATATGCTCAAATTCGACTCGTGTATCATTAAACAGAAAACGAGTATGGATCAGATTCGATTCGTATCAACTTCGAATTCGAGTTTTGGATTATATTTTTGAGCCGATCCCGAGTCGAGTACCGAACTACTTGGCTCGGCTTACACCCCTAGTTGAGATCCATTACAAATAAGTCAACTAAACTAGAACATGTATTTGAACCAATTCTTGCATCCTTTGAACATGTTAGTGAAAGTTTTCTTGAGGTAGACTTTAAGCATAATCCTGATGAAAATTCTGACTATTTTCAATTTTTTAGACCTCCTAAAAATCATGAAAAGTTCAGACTCACTTACCCATTTGTATCATTCATGTATAGTCACATAATTTTTAGGATATATGAAATTCGTAGATATGTACATTTGTTTTCTTTCTCACCACATCTTCTTGCAGAACAAATGCCTCGCATACAAGTTATAATTCTTTCATTTCTTTGTTCCCTATTTTTCATGTTTGTATTATTGTATTAGATTTTTTTAAAAGGAAAATATAGTAAAAAAACATAAAAAAAAATTTAAAATTTTGTTTGACTTTTTATGAATTGGATTAACTTTATTAAGTGTTTGTAGAGTAAAAATTCATGAGTATGATTAAAAGATTTAGAATTCTTGAACTTTTGATTAGATACAAAATTTTAGTTCGAAACACAATTTGGATTAAAATTGATTTCACAAGCATTTTTGTACTTCACGTTTGCACTAATTCTTAATTGTGGGGTATAAACTTTGATTCGAGTAATTTCAAGAAAAAAAGTTGAAATAAATTAAAAAATAAAAAATAACTGCTTCAATGTCCATTGAACGAAATAATTGGGTATCCAAGTATCAGGATTATTCACGCTGAAAAGTATGATGGATAAAAGCAGTTTGACTAATCTAATTTTGTGGCATTTGTTACTCGAGTTAGTAAGCACTTAGAGGTGTCTTTACACTTAGTGCCCTAAAACCAACTTATTTGGAAGTTATTGGTTCAACGCTCGCTACATGGGTAATTTTGAAAAGCCTAAGAAAATGAGACATTGCACAAGTCAAGAAAAATTAAAATAAAAATAGAAAAAAAGGAATAGAAAAAAAAAGAAAGAAGAAAAAGAAATGAGTTTGCTTGATTTTCATGGTAAAAACCCTACTAAGAATTATATTATATACACATGCATTACATTGAATTAATTTTTTTGATGAATGGTGTCTAAAATGAAAATGGAGTATTTTTGATAAGGTGAAAGTGTGATTTTAAATTTAATTTTGCTTATGTATAATACGCACATGGATATTTAGAATTTTTCTTTCACTTTCATAATTTTTTGAACCCAAATTTTTTTTAAAATTTTGTGGGTATATTCACTGCAAACCCTCACGAGACACAACTCATCCACTTGGGGTAAGTGTAATCGTGTTTCCTACGAAAATGGGGTAGTATAGTTTCTATTTTTATTTTCTTATTTTACTAGAGGACGAGCAAAAGCTAGGTATGAGAGTATTTGATAGACACATAATTCATACATTTTGTTATCCCTAATTTTATCCTTTTAATAATATTAGTTTATTTGATTAATATATTTTATTTTATTTTGTATGATTTAATATTTATTGTAATAAAGTCAAAATCTTGGTGATTAAGAGATATTTAATGCTTTTATTCATATAAGAAAATATCCAAGAAGAATCCTACAACAGAAGGAAAGAGGTGAAACTATCTTGGTGTCCAAGTCAAATCTAATAAGAGAAAAGAAAGTCTATTTAGAAGATCTATTTGAGAAGTTGAAACCTACATGGAAAATGAACAAAATTGTCCAAATTCAATAAATCTAAATTAGGGCACAAATTTGTTTTACAGAGAAGAGTATTAGGTATTATATTAGTTTGGGTTGGGAATATGAGTAGATTAAATTACTTTTTCATTGTACGTTCGTTAGATGATCGTTAATTAAAGAGAGTTTTCTTATTTATTTTTAATCTTATTCTTTTCTTTATTTTAGTTAGTTTAATTATTTTCCATGTCTAGTTAATTTCTTTAATCTAGGATGAAAATAAAATTAAATAATTATTCATGATAATATTTTTTATCTTTTCTATTATTTATGCTTTCATGTTTAATTGATTTCGCCTTCATGTTTCGTTATTGAAATACCTTCGTTTTATAGTTCTTATGCGATATTAAATTAATTAAGAGGTTTTGAAAGATTATTATTAAGATATGAGTTTTTCATAATCCATGCTTGCTCAAAGAAGTTTTGATGGGTTATAGTTAATTCTTAAATTTTCATAGTAAATGCTTGTCCACGTTAATTGCAAAATTACTAAATTACTAAATTAAAGGAAAGGGAGATCAACATCATAGTTGAGTTATAAAAATAGAAGAGATTGAATTATATGTTATATTTATTATTTAATGGATTCGAATTCTTAGATTGTTTCCTCGTTATTAGTTCTCATATTCTAGTTAATTAATTCTCAATCTTTATTTCTAAACAACACATTAACACTTAGGTTCTGTTTGATTACCTCTTAATGTCTCTGAATGAATTTGCCTCTGATTCGATTAGAGGCAAATTTGTTTGATAAATTTTTTGTTGCCTCTTAATGACTCTTAATAGATTAGACACAAAAATAATTCTATAACATTAAGAGGCATGTCTGAGCGAATAACTACTTTTTTGGGACAAAACTAACCTTTCTTCTTCTTCATCTTCTTCTTCGTTGCTGAACAAACCTTGATTTGAGCGTGAATCTTAAGCAGACCATAATGATCCTACTCTCCTCTAACACCGGTCTACCGACAGAGCTTCATCAGTCTACCGAACAGTATGAGTGAGAGAACTACACAACTGTAAATCTCTAATCTACCGAAAGAGGTTCGTATTCTTCATTTTAACTACAAGTTAATTATCAATTTACTTCTTCTGCTATTAAATCATGTAATATGTTTGGATTTTAAGTTGTACAATCGCCTTTTTTGCTTCAAATTTAGGGCTTTAGGTCCTATTTGCTTCAAAGTTAGGGCTTTAGGCCCTTTTTGCTTATTTTTGTTAGGTTTGTAATATTCATGAACGCAATCAAATTGCAAAAATTAAGCGGAAACGTGTAAAAATCAGAGTTTAAAAATTTTACAAACCATATATCCGGATCACCCTTTATGCACAATTATTAATTAAACAAAAAAGATGAATAAGAAACATACCTTGAAGATCCGAGCTTCCTCAGTACAAGTTCACCTCCATCCTTTTTCGCGCTCAACTTGAATCCACCGGGTTTGGTTCCTTCCTTTGATCAACGTTAGCCACCCAAGTGTTTGGCCTCAGAGGTGATCCACCAAGGAAGAAGAAGGATTGAAGAAGATGGGTGGTTGGCTAAACCCTAGTTTTTCTATCTCTATGAAAAGGGCGTCACTCTCCAACCATGGAATTACGTCACGTAGTCTTAATATCCGATATAAGACTCCTCTTATAAAGATATCAAGTAACCCTATTAAAATAAGGTATTATTTAATTAAACTCTTTTAATTAAATGGGCTACCTAATCTTATTAGGGATAATTAATTAAACTCCTTTAATTAATTTTCCTCCTAATCTTATTAGGAATAAATGAGAGTACTTATATTAAATTAATTCCTAAACTCTTTTAGAAATTAAAATAATAATAATAATTGTAATAATATTAATAAGACTCTCTTATTAATTTATATTTAATATTTCTAAAATATTAAATAATAAATATTAAGCTATTTAATTTATTCTATCACCATAGATTAAATTAAATATACATCTTTATATTATTACGATTATGCCATTAACTTCTTAAATAATTATTCTTCCTTTTATGGTGTGACCCTTTAGGTTCTCCATATTAAACCGGTTGTGAATAAATCAATTAGAACAATTCTAATCTTATTTAAATAAATAAATTAAACAATTAATTTATTTAAATAAATAATATTTATTCTACAATAGGGATAAGCCTCCTAATGATCAACGACTTTCCAGATAATATAGATTTCAACATTAATCATAAAAGAACCTTTGAGTAAAATAGTTGCAAAGACAATTCAATCCTTCCACCATACAATGTCCCAATTAAATATAAGCATGAAATTCTTCGGCAAGTCTTATTTTATTTAATTATATGTATTTAGATCCTTAAATGCACAACTCAAATAATGCAAATTAGAAACTCCTTTCTAATTTCATTCTGCCTTGGCCAAGGACTACTGGGTTGTCATTTATCGAATCACATAGGACATTTCTCTTCTTTTAATAGAAGTGGTAGATTCTTTATTGATCATACATTATCTCCATGTACAACTTATTATACCCAAGCATACCCTTTGATATACCCTAAGGGTCTTAAGGAATAAGTCAAAGTATAACTCATCATACACAAGATATTATGATGATCTCAAGTCCAAGGATCACTTGTACTACTATCACTACAGAATTCCTATGACGAGCAAGTAAAACTCCATTAGGTATTCCTTAGCGAGCCACGTTCAAATGAACTTATTCTCTAATAAGCACCTACATACTTACTTTAGTGTCTCCACACAAATGATCATGAGATCAATCATCCTCATCCAATGAGCAAGCAACGTATGTACCAATCTATCCCGGATTCACTAATCCCCAATTTAGTAATCCAATGATTGGGAACTATTTTAGTTTTAAGCTTTCTAAGAATTTAGATCTCATTAGAATGATCATCATCATTATTCTAAAAGCATTGCTTAAAACTATGGGTTTATCACATATTATAAAACAAAGATCATCATGTAGATAATTAAAAGCCTTTAATAAATTAATACTTTTTATTAATAAATGAATAAGATTGTTACAAAGTATATGCTTTATCATCAAACATGATTGGCTTGTGTGCATACTACTTTCAATCTCCCACTTGCACTAAAGCCAATCGTCATTGTATCTTATACTCTTCTTCTCTAAGTGACGATTATCCTGCTGTTGGATAAGCTTTAGTTAATGGATATGTAATGTTGTTCATGAGAGTCCACTATCTCTATAGTGATTTCCCATCTTTTAATGATTCTAATAATAAAATGAAAGTGCCACAACACATGTTTAGATCCAAGATGAGACTTAGGAACTATTCCTAGTTCTGTAATGAACTTTTAATCCAAACAATCAACTTGCGACTTCATTTATAGCTATATACTTTGTCTTTATCACTAAACCAAAGAACTCTTTCTTTGTTTGGAACCTTTCCAATTCACTGCACCCTTGCTCAAGATAACGTTTTACCTTAAAGTGGATTTTTACGTCATCTTTAGTCATCTTAAAAACTTGAGTCATTAATTCCTCTAGTTTTAATTTAGACCCACCATGAATATGATCACATCTTTAGTGCCAGTTAAGCACTTTAAGATGTTTTTCACTGACTCATAGTGAACTTCTCCATAATATGACTGATCAACATCAGGTCTCGTACATTTCATTGCATACATGATTGTCACTCATGCGATCTCTCTTTTCGATGTCTGTGGGGACTATAAAGAGAGATACACTCCAAGGGCTCATCAACATGAGACATCCCATGGAGTTTGCCATGCTAAACGACTTTAGCATCAAATGAATATACGTTTCTTGGGTTAAGTCGATGATCCTTTTAAATCTATCTATATAGATTTGTATCCCCAATTAAGATACTCTTCCCAAATCATTCATGGAGGAATGTTTAGACAATTTTATCTTTACTGATTGTAGCATTGGTATGTAATTCCTCATCCGTAGTATATCAACATATAATACTAGAAATTTCACGATGCTCCCACTGACCCTTTTGTACACACTAGGTTCATTCTTATTTTTGATAAAATCAAACTCTTTTGATTGCCTCATCAAAATGAATGTTCCATATTTGAGAAACTTACTTCAATCCATTTCTCCGAGTGTTCACAACACTTACCTCATCGATGTAATCTGGATCATCATCTTCTATGATGTGTACCTCATCATCATCATTTATGATGAATCCATACCTCCGTGTATCTTGGTACTATTCAGATTTACTGATTGGTTGTGGTATAATAGGTCTATCTACAAAGTTCCTCTTATTTGACTTATAGTATTTTGTGATTCTTGAACTCTTCAAGATCTATTATCCTCCCACTAGCCCCTTTTAATGATAAACACCTTTATCTTTAGAAGCGGCGTGTTTCAGTAACAAACACCTTTTGCTAAATAGAATTATAGAACATATACCCTAAACTTACTTTAGGATATCCCACAAATCAGACATGTCAAATCTTGTCCCAAGCTTATCCTTTGAAACCTTTTCACATAAGTTGGACAACCCCTTATCTTAACATACTTAAGATTAGGAATCCTCTCTCATCCATAACTTTTATGGAGTCTTGAAATGGATTTTGAGGTTACCTTTTTGTAGATATATCGACCATTTCTAGGACATGACCCAGAGGGATCTTTGAAATGTCGGTAAAATCATTATGGACCGCATCTATGTCCAACAAGGTACGATTTTTCCATGCAAATACATCAATCAATTATTGCGTATCAGGAGGCGTCCATTATGAGAAAACCATTTGAGATGATCTAGAAACTTATTGCACAAGTATTTATTCCTTGATCTAATCAAAGAATCTTAATACTTTGCCAATTTGTTTCACTTCTGAATTCTTTGAACCTTTCAAATAATTCACACTTGTATTTCAACAAATACATACATTCAACTCTTTGAATGATCATCTCCTTTTCTTATACTAATTTGTTCAATATGCAAAATTATTTTCATGTAAGTCAAGTATACAAAATTTATTAAGTAATATTCAAGTTCTATACAAAACATTATTATTATAAATAGAACAACAATTGTTCTTAATTATAATACCAAAGATTTCATTGTCAATAATAAAATGGAAATAATATTTTTAACAAGAACCGGAATACAATAACAACTTATTGACTTAATAGATTTTGCCGTAGGCATTGCTAAACTATAAGTTTCTATGGCTAATATGGCAACCTTTGCTACATTTCCACACATAGGATTATTATCTTTGTTTAGCTTTTTACTTCTTCTTGGTCCCTTCATAAATCTATATTTATGATAACCAAAGTCGATATCCAATATCCAAGTAGAACCTCGACTTAAAGAAAATTTATTTTAAATCTTGAACAAAATTGTATTTGTAAATCAAACTTCATTAAGCTTCTTTGGTTAGCCACCGCAAGATACTTTCGCAGATTTCTTTCCGGTTGTCGAGCTTATTGCGGTGGAAGCAAACTCCTTTGCTATCCGTATCGCTTTTGTTCTTATTATCCTTTGTTTTTGCCATTCTATATACCTTCTTTGAATCGTTCTTCTTTTCAGAAGATCCTTTGGCCCCTACCTGTAAGACATGGTCTTTCTTGGTTGGAAAGTGACTCTCATCATTTTTCAACATGTTAAGCAAATCAACGGGCGATATCTAGCTTGTTTATATGAAAAATTCACAACAATTATGAAAGGAGTTAAAGGGAGTGAGTGCAAGATCAAATCTTGGCTCAACTCTCCATCCATGACAAAACCAGTTGTCTAATTGATCAATCAAATTAATTATGTTAAGAACTTTTTATCTGTACTATAGTGTCATTGGCCATTCTAGATCGGAAGAGCTTCTTAGATATCTCGATATCTATCGGTCCCTACTTTTCCTCACCATCAACTACTTGGCGTGCAGAGTATATAGAAGTATCCATAGTTTGAGTTAACGTTTGAAGCTTGTTACTCATGGATACGAGCATGATGCATCGAAATAATGTGCATCATCTTGCCACTTTCTAAAAGTAGCAATCTCTTCCTCGGAGGCATTATCTCGCAACCATTGCGAGGATAGGCATATTAAAGATATAAGATAGCTTTTTAGCCGTGAGAACTATTCTCAATTTCCTTAACCAATCCGTTTAATTGATTCCGATTAAATAAGCATCTAATATGCTTCGTAATTGATGATAGTAATTTAGACATTGTAAAATTTCGTAAATGAATTTGTAATTAACAACATTTTAACATACATTCTTTTTATTAATTACCAAAATAAATTAGGTCTTGTTTTAAATTGGTATCTCCCACTATTTTCTTCAAACTATATTACCTCAATATATATAGTTCGGCAAAATCTAATTAAAGATCTGCTAGTGAGAATAAGGATCCCATTTCAATTGTATATAGCCTTGTGGTGACACAACAAACTATATATAAATAAATAGGTGTAGCGACTTTTGTCAATTACATCAACTATGCAACTCCTTGTATTTTTGCCTCTTAGATTATTTTGATCAGTGGTGGCACATCCGAATCAAAATTATCCAAGTTAAGTCCAACCTAGCACTCCATATATTCAAAAAAGAAAAATATCATCCTTGTGGTGACACAACAAAACAATATTGTTCAATTTTCTTTATAAGCATTAAATGTGATAAATTAACATCTTAAATACTTAATACTTGCCTTGTGGTGACACAACAAACTCATATTAAATATTTAATACTCTATTAATTTTATCATGCTAGAAGGCGACGTTCGATATTCCAAATATCTTTGAACGCTTAGGACTTAATATAAAAAATTGAGGGGTTTGTTATTAATTTGTCTCATCTTTGTTTATACGCATGCACATATATATATAAAATACGCGTCATATTAACAAACATGTGAAGCATGTTTGCATAATATATAATATATATAGTATAAGCATGCACATATAGAATACTATATTCTACTCGGATTGATTATGGACTTTTATTCTAGTTTGGTTCACTAGAGCCACCAAGTGAACCAAAAGGTCAAATCCTAGGGGTGCAAGAAATAATATTTAAATATAACTATTACATTTAAACCCTGGCTCCATTACAAACGGGTCTTCAAGCGCTCCTTGCTCTTTGATCTCCAATTTTTCAAAATTAATTCTAACTATTCATATTACAAAACTATTTAAAATAAATAGAAACCTTGATCGTGATCGAGGAAAGTACATAGGAGGAGATAAAATTTACATTCGGAAAAATTAGAGAAGGCGAGGTACGCAGAGACCCCATTTAATAAAACTCATACATTCATGCATCCAACTAAAATAAAATCCAATCACATTGGTCAATTGTCCATAATCAATCTCATTTATTATCATACATATCACCATATGCATCAATACATAACATTCATCCGATGAATAATAAACATTCAATATATATATTGATATCATTTAATGGGCAAATTTAGTTAGTATAAAATCTATTTTTGAATCAAAATAAACTCCTTTATTTTAATCCAAATTTAAATCAAAATAAAACTATTTTATTTTAATTTATCCAATTTTGAATAAAATAAACTATTTTATTTTAATCAAAATCTTTAATCAAAATAAACTCCTTTATTTTAATTAATTATGGAATCCAATTCCACGTAAAAAAATAAACTCCTTTATTAAAGAAAACACCGATTCTTCTTTCCTATTCACAAATAAACTCCTTTATTTTGAATAATATGAAATCTTATTTCATATTTAAATAAACTCCTTTATTTAAGGAAACATGGATTCTCTTTCCTATTCACAAATAAACTCCTTTATTTTGAATGATATGAAATCTTATTTCATATTTAAATAAACTCCTTTATTTAAGGAAACATGGATTCTCTTTCCTATTCACAAATAAACTCCTTTATTTTTAATAATATGAAATCTTATTTCATATTTAAATAAACTCCTTTATTTAAGGAAAGTTAAAATCCAATTTCAACTCCAATTAGTTATCATGGAATCCAATTCCAATTCTAATTAGTTAGCATGAAATTTAATTTTAAAATTAAAATAAACCTATTATTTTAAAATTAAAATAAACTTTTTATTTTAAAATTAAAATAAACCTTTTATTTTAATTATAAAATTATTGAGAATAATATATGCATGTTCACATGTTCTTGAACAGTGGTGCAGAATCGGCAGAATCACCTTTTTCAATATGATTAGTCAACCCATTTAACCTCTCTAATTTCCGTGCAATATATATCTCAAAAAAAAAATATATGCATGCTCCTGATAACTTTGGTGGCCACGATATTAGGCCACGCTGAGAAACTCTTAAAAAAGGAATCACTTGTTAACAATCACGTGGCATTTGGTGAAGAAAGCATGAAACTCCTTTATTTTATTAAATAACTACGGATCCTGCACCTAAGTGATGAGAAATCCTGTTAATCAAACACGGAATCACGAGGCACCAAACACCAATATCACGGTTTATATATATTCGCAAATTCCGAAGTAACAGACTAACAATATCACGGTTTATATATATTCGAAAATTTCGAAGTAACAGACTAACAATATCACGGTTTTTGGATTTTTTTTTTATTTTAATAAATTTTATACAATAAAATTATGCCCAATTAAATTGTTCTAAACACATATCAATATACATATCAAATTTGAACAATTAATAATTTGCATAAAGGTTTGGCTCTGATGCCACTGTTAGGTTTGTAATATTCATGAACGCAATCAAATTGCAAAAATTAAGCGGAAACGTGTAAAAATCAGAGTTTAAAAATTTTACAAACCATATACCCGGATCACCCTTTATGCACAATTATTAATTAAACGAAAAAGATGAATAAGAAACATACCCTTGAAGATCCGAGCTTCCTCAGTACAAGTTCACCTCAATCCTTTTCGCTCAACTTGAATCCACCGGGTTTGGTTCCTTCCTTTGATCAACGTTAGCCACCCAAGTGTTTGGCCTCTAGAGGTGATCCACCAAGGAAGAAGAAGGATTCAAGAAGATGGGTGGTTGGCTAAACCCTAGTTTTTCTATCTCTATAGAAAAGGAGCATACTCTCCAACCATTGGAATTACGTCGTAGTCTTAATATCTGATATAAGACTCCTCTTATAAAGATATCAAGTAACCCTATTAAAATAAGGTATTATTTAATTAAACTCTTTTAATTAAATGGGCTACCTAATCTTATTAGGGATAATTAATTAAACTCCTTTAATAAATTTTCCTCCTAATCTTATTAGGAATAAATGAAAGTACTTATATTAAATTAATTCCTAAACTCTTTAGAAATTAAAATAATAATAATTGTAATAATATTAATAAGACTCCTCTTATTAATTTATATTTAATATTTCTAAAATATTAAATAATAAATATTAAGCTATTTAATTTATTCTATCACCATAGATTAAATTAAATATACATAACATATTATTACGATTATGCCATTAACTTCTTAAATAATTATTCTTCCTTTTATGGTGTGACCCTTTAGGTTCTCCATATTAAATCGGTTGTGAATAAATCAATTAGAACAATTCTAATCTTATTTAAATAAATAAATTAAATAATTAATTTATTTAAATAAATAATTTTTATTCTACAATAGGGATAAGCCTCCCTAGCGATCAACGACTTTCCAGATAATATAGATTTCAACATTAATCATAAAAGAACCTTTGAGTAAATAGTTACCGCACAATTCAATCCTTCCACCATACAATGTCCCAATTAAATATAAGGCATATGAAATTATCGTCAAGTCTTATTTTATTTAATTATATGTATTTAGATCCTTAAATGCACAACTCCAAATAATGCAAATTAGAAACTCCTTTCTAATTTCATTCGCGCTTGCCAAGGACTCTTTGGGTTGTCATTTATCGAATCACATAGGACATTTCTCTTCTTTTAATAAGTGGTAGATTCTTTATTGATCATACATTATCTCCATATACAACTTATTATACCCAAGCATATCCTTTGATATACCCTAAGGGTCTTAAGGAATAAGTCAAAGTATAACTCATCATACACAAGATACTATGATGATCTCAAGTCCAAGGATCATCAGTCTACTATCACTCTGAGAATTCCTATCGATGAGGCAAGTAAAACTCCATTAGGTATTCCTTAGCGAGTCAACGTTCAAATGAACTTATTCTCTAATAAGCACCTACATACTTGCTTTAGTGTCTCCACACAAATGATCATGAGATCAATCATCCTCATCCAATGAAAGCAAGTTAACGATGTACTCAATCTATCCGGATTCACTAATCCCCAATTTAGTAATCCAATGATTGGGAACTATTTTAGTTTTAAGCTTTCTAAGAATTTAGATCTCATTAGAATGATCATCATCATTATTCTAAAAGCATTGCTTAAAACTATGGGTTTATCACATATTATAAAACAGCATCATGTAGATAATTAAAAGCCTTTAATAAATTAATACTTTTTATTAATAAATGAATAAGATTGTTACAAAGTATATGCTTTATCATCAAACATGATTGGCTTGTGTGCATACTACTTTCAATTTTTGCGTTAGATTTATGGGTTTATCACACATTGGATACTTGAATGCGGCAATTATTGTTCAAATTTCCCCCATTTTTCTGTACTGGGGAGTCGATTTGAGTTGTTGCTTGTAGAAGTGTGGCAATACCAATTTTCTTGTTTTTATAGTGTATTAGCTACTATAATATTAATTTCATAGTTTGCGCAAGCCAAATGCTAATATTTAATGGATTTTGCTATAATTATGTAACTACAATATGTTATATCCCTCTTCTATTGGAAGTACAAAAGATTTAAAGAGGATATATAACAACTCTTTTGGGATAGATAATTCAAACAGCACAACTTTCTCCATGGCATATTTTCCTTGTGAATTTTTTAGAAACCTAAAGCAAAAGCATGCCTATTTCACCTTTGGACTTTTCCTTTTCTTGAATCCAATATTCCAAGTTTTTCCCCATTTTAGCAACTTGCCAATGGATATGACCATAAGACTAGAGCATTATGATTCCATCTTTGGATTGATACACAAAGTTGGGACATTAATTTGAATATATCGACATTTTGAGTCTTAAATGTTAACCATTTCGAAAAAGGCATTTTAAATGTATATTATAGTGCACAAAAATGATGTCTATTCTATTTTGATATACTGAGTATATGACAAAGGTGTAGTGTTGGAGAAGCTAGGGCGGATCCCTTATATTATGCATTACACTTAAGGTGATTTACGTCACAAATAAGCTTAGATTTATGTTCATGAATAAATCAATTTAAATCTGATGAATGGCTTTGTAACAAACTATGCAATGTTTCACAAAGAAGCGCAGATTTCGAACTTGTTTGTGTCTTATGGTTTTCTTGGCTTGTGGAGTAAATCATCTTGTTCAAATTCATGTATAATTGATGAAGATGTACACACTCTCTCTTTCAAAAATGCATCACTTTGTGATTATAAATGAACTTGTCATAACTATATATATATATATATGAAGTGTATGAACTTGTCATATGGACTGATCTATTCTTTAGCAAGGTGAACATCAACCTTC
This sequence comes from Panax quinquefolius, assembly GCA_020205615.1. NCBI lineage: Eukaryota > Viridiplantae > Streptophyta > Magnoliopsida > Apiales > Araliaceae > Panax > Panax quinquefolius. Next base: position 8,876,097 of record CM035164.1, read on the forward strand.
TCATTACTAAAGTGATTTGGCGTGTGATGATATTTTGTTTTCTTTCCTTTCGGGTTTAGCCTCTACTCTATTTTTTTCCCACAGTAAGTGAGGCTCTTGTTCTTGTGGATACCTTATATAGATAGATATACATGTATGTATATATATATAGCAGGATGAATGAAGCAACAAAGTTTATTTCGATTACGTCTATTATGCGGTGTGATGTAACAACGTGAGTACCCTTGGTCGTGTAGTGTTAATGCTATGGCTTTTTGTCGATTCGATAATCAACTCAAGTTACATCGCAAGTTTGACGCTCATCCTCAAAGTGCAACAGATGTATTCTCCAATTAAAGGAGTTGAAACCTTGAAAAAATTGAATGAGCCTATTGGATACCAAGTGGGCTCTTTTTTATAACATTATTAAGTGAGGATAAAGCATTTTGAATTTTAAAGCGATTTTTATTAGACCTGTTAATGCAAAATTTCCTTTCTGGGGTATGTTTTATTTACTATTTGTGGAGTTTGATTTATGTTCTTGGGTTTGATGCATTCACAGATTGTGCTCACCGGTGGATTTTGTCCAATCGGTTTGTTTGACTTGATAAACTCCAATACTATTGAAATTCAGTCTTGGGAGTAGTTTAACGTGCACATTGAGTTCTTTTGATTGATTAGTGAATGCTAAAGTTCTTATGTGGTAATCGTAATTAAATTGAGTGAAGCCCGGGAAATGGCAAATTAAGCGAGAGATTTTTGTCATAGGATGGTTAGACATCCCAATGTGGCAAACTTTCATGAGGTCATAGCGATAAATCCAAGATTGGTAAAGCAAGAGTTCAAGTATCCCAATTTTGAAACGAATGACTCTTTACCCTTTTACAAAGACAAAGGGATATAGTTATCGCTTGTTTCGCAATCTATAATTTCATAAGGAAGCATAACATTGAGGATAAATTGTTTGCTCAATATGATCGAGATAACATGTTTGACGATAAAACGGAGTAAAATGAAGGAAATGAAGCAGAGGGACAAGATGAACCGCAATGGGGTGATCAAGTCATAGAATTTATGGTTAATCTATGTGAACAAATTGCTCTTCAACTCTTAACTACTGCTTGAAGTTAATTTAATTTGTATGGTTGAATTATTATGCTATGTTGATGTTTTTATTGGACATGATACATTTTATTTTATCATATTTTGGTCAAAATATTATAAAAATGTATTTAAAATACTATTCAAACCTTTCTAATTATCAAATAGGTTTTACTTAAACTGTTCAGAGGGTTAAAATGGTAAAATACTGTTATTCATACATTTTGGAAAAATTAGTTATCAAATAACATTTTTTCATTCAGACACAATTCTGGACAGAGGCTCTAAATTATTCAGATATCTAAACTGTTCAGATCTTAACACTCAGTTTTATCAAACACCACCTTAGTGCGTAATTATAATAAACATATGGGTAAAACACAATTTTATACATTTGAACTTGAGATCTTGGGTCATGTTTGTTTGCAAGAATTATAATCTCAAGATTATTAATTTTAGGATTAAATAGTCATAGTCACATGCTTATTTTTTATAGGATTATTCATGAGATAACTTAAAATAATCTCAAGTTATGTTTGTTTTTTTCATGATTAATTAAAGAATTTGGGTAAAAAAAATATCGTTTGAACTATTATATCCTTACTAATAATAGCATATTTTAAACTATAATTTAAATTTATTTATACATCAAAAAATGATTAACAATAAGTTGTTTACCAATAAATTACTTAAATAAGCTTTGACAAACAAAAAGCCAATATTTGAATAAGACTAGGACTAAAAAGTTGTTTACCAATAATAAGATGCTTATCAATAAACTGTTAAAATAATAAGTTGTTTACCAATAATCAAGGTTATTAAACCTAGACCGGACCTCCGGTCAGATCAATAAAAATAGGAATCGGTCCACCATCTAGTCCGGTTTAGACCAATTAACCAGTTTAGACCAAAACTCGATCAAAATCCGCGACCCGAAGATTATACCGATGAACTGATATCTCCTCGTTCACCGATTTTATTGGTTCCACACCTCCTCACAACAATTGACCAAAGCTCCAAATACCCAGATATGTGAAACGTTTTTCTTCTCATCTTTCTCACAAGCCAACATTTCACAAATTAAAACTCAAATCTTCATTCTTCAGGTCTCAATTTCAAAAAATTTATAAATTTTGAAAGCCCAATTTGATTATTTTCAAAATTTCTCCCCCAAACCTTTAAGTTGAAAATGATGAAATTCGGTGTAATAACTCTGTTCTCTGTAAGATAATGAACGAGGAAGAAGGGAAAAAAAGTGATAACAACAGCTGCTGTATGGCCATACATACTTGAAGGAGATAAGAATGCATAATTTGTGTAAATAGATGATAAGGATGGTAGGTGCTTAATATGGGCATAATTTGTTGATCCATATTGCTCTCATTTTTAAATTATATCTTATTATGTAAATTGCAAAATAAATGTATACATAATTAATTGATGATGATATTAATTGTATGTCTAACTTTATTTTTAAAAAATGAATATTGATCTAAATTTTGAAAAATGGTAGATTATTATTATTATTATATTTTGATAAAGAGATAAAAAATGTCATATAGATTTTGAGTTATGAGAATGATTTAATATATTTCTTTTTATATAGTAAATTTTGTACAAATAAATTTAGTTTTTTTAGATAAATTTATTAATTTTACATATTTACTAAATATTATATATAATACTAATTAATTTTTTAATTATTTATTACATATTAATGACGTCACTAGGTCAATAATGGTTCGACCACTCATTGAACCAGTAACCCATCCATCCGGTACCTTTGCAAGTTCGAGGACTGGTCAGAGTCTGAAAACCTTGTCAATAATAAGTTGTTTACCAATAAGCTCTTTACCAATAATAAGTTGTTTACCAATAAGTTGTTTAAATAATAAGTTGTTTACCAATAAACTATTTACCAATAAGTTGTTTACCAATACACTATTTAAATAATAAGTTGTTTACCAATAAGCTATTTAAATAATAAGTTGTTTACCAATAATAAGTTATTTACCAATAATAAGCTTATTGATAAGTTGTTTACCAATAAGTTGTTTAAATAATAAGATACTTAAATAATAAGTTGTTTACCAATAATAAGCTATTTATCAATAAGTTCTTTAAATAATAAGTCATTTACTAATAATAATCTTATAGGATATTATAGTCATTTTAGAAAAAAAAATTAAGAATAATTTTGTTTAAAATTTTGTAGCCCCAATGGTGGTGATTATAATACGTGGTAGAACGTAATTGTTGGAGTGTGATTATTTGGGTCTATCCAAGGTGTAACCTAATTTATTTAATGGGCTAGATTTGGCGTTGACCCATATATATATATATATATATATATATATATATATATATATTTACGGTGAGAGAGTTCTTATTAAAGTAAGATTGTATTTCCTTATTTGATGGGATAAATGGGTTTCCACATAAATTCTTGTGTTCATATTTTATATCTCTTTATTTATGTTTATGCGAATGTATATCGTGAGTCTGATTTCACAACAATATAATCAACCGTTAGCGCAATTTTAGCATGTTGTTTTGGTGATTTCGTCAAGCATACACAATTTGGCGTTAACGGTAGTATTAACTAATCCCCTATATTATTATTCGACAAAACTATGTTTTTCATCACCGAAGTTGGCACGTTATTTCGATTTCAGGATTAAACTTTTAATTTTTCAAATTAAGTAACTGAACTAATTAAAATTATCAAATCGGGTCATTCTGTCAAATATGGCTCACGGACGTTAAATCTTTTCGCCTAATATCTGACGTGGACTTAAAAAAGAAAAGAAAAAAAGAAGAAAATGACATGGCTTTTGAGACGTGGCTTTCGCGGCTAAATAGAAATATAGCTGTTAAACATATATGTGACATCTCAGAAGTTAAGTTCAGAGAGAGAGAGAGAAACAGAGAGTGACAAAGGAGAATCGATCTCCTTCTGCAAAGATCTTCGAATAGGAACGAAGCCCTAATTTTGTGCTTCCCAACCTCGTTCACGGCTCACTGATTTGTCGATCTGCAAACTTGGGTTCCAGCGAATCTAGGGTTTTTTCCTGCAAAATCGATCTAGGGCTTTTCCTGCAAATCTCTGGCTTATATCTTCGTTGGTACTAAGGTATGTATGGTTTTGCTTTTAAAAATTCTTCCCACTTCAGTTTAGCAAGGGACTAAAATCTAGGGTTTTTTTTAGACCGATTGTTCTTTGAGTCGATTTTTAAAAAGACGATTTAGAGAGTTTTCAAAAACAGGGATGAGAACTTTTGTTTATTTCAATATTTTGATATAATGGTTCCCTTGGTACTGTATTTGTTTATTTCAACCCATTAACTTCATAATGTCCATGAGTTTTTTAAGAAGGATAAAAACACTTGGATATAATTCTTTCGGATAGACTTTTTCAGTATTAAACTTTAGAGACTTAAATTATCTTTTACAGTATTAAACTGCTACTTGTTTATTAAAGACTAAAATATATATTCCTCCTTCAATACTTTCTGTAATGGTTACTTGTATGTTGTGTATTGTACCTGTTGCAGGATGGTTCTATTTTCTGTGGAGTTAAATCATGGTGGCAGGTTTATTGAAGAACCAATATACCACTATGGAGGAGGTATTACAAAACTGTATCATGATGTTAATGGTGATTGGCTCAATATTGACAAAATAAACAACTTACCTGAGACAATGGGATACAAAAAGGATGTTGCAGTGTATTTGAAAAAGAGTGGTTGGGATATTCGTACTAGTTTAGAGTTAATATGTGATGACCATAGTATTAGGTTACTAGTTGAGGAGGGTAAGAAATATGGGATAGTTGATCTATATTGTGACCACTCCATTGATGAAGTCTTACCACTTGAGGGGGATTTTGAGCAGGTAGTTGAGGTGGAAGTTGATGTTGTTGATGTGCAACTTGATGCACCAATGGAAGATTCAACTGATGATGATTCTTCCCATGAAGAAACAGATTTACTGATGTTAGTGATGATGATGGGAATGAAGAGTTGATCAATGCTAGGTTACATAAGGAAGAGATTAAGAAAAAAAATATTAATGAGTTAGAAGTCAATTGTGAAGTTCAATTGGATGATGAAGTTGAAGTGCAAGTTGAACATATGGGGACTCAAGCTTCTAGCTCAGTAAATGCTAAAAAGGCCAAAGAGATTGATGAGACAACTAAGAAAATGGGTAGGAAGAAGACAAGGGCAGGCCTGAACGAGAAACAAAAAAAAACTAGTGAAGAGATTGAACCTACCTTTTCATCTGATGATGATGGTGTGACTAAATTTGGTACAAAGGGCATGAAGCCATGGGAGGAAATGTACGAAGATTCTGATTTTGAAGTTCCTGCAAGTCCTATCTCAACTAGTGGTAGTGAGTGGGAAGGTGAAGAGGCAATGGTCAAAGTGAAAAGAGTTGTTCTTGTGTATAATCCAAATACTGCAATTAAGGACACTGAGTTTGACCTATACATGACTTTCACTGGGGATGACCAACTAAGAGAAGCAATACAAAATTATGCAGTTGGGAAAGGAAAAGCAATTTGGTTCGCAGTTAATGAAACTACAAGGGTTCGAGTTAAATGTGCAGCAGGATGTCCATGGAAGCTTTGAAAGTAGTATGCACACAAGCCAATCATGTTTGATGATAAAGCATATACTTTGTAACAATCTTATTCATTTATTAATAAAAAGTATTAATTTATTAAAGGCTTTTAATTATCTACATGATGATGTTTTATAATATGTGATAAACCCATAGTTTTAAGCAATGCTTTTAGAATAATGATGATGATCATTCTAATGAGATCTAAATTCTTAGAAAGCTTAAAACTAAAATAGTTCCCAATCATTGGATTACTAAATTGGGGATTAGTGAATCAGGATAGATTGGTACATCGTTTGCTTGCTCATTGGATGAGGATGATTGATCTCATGATCATTTGTGTAGAGACACTAAAGCAAGTATGTAGGTGCTTATTAGAGAATAAGTTCCTTTGAGCGTGGCTCGCAAGGAATACCTAATGGAGTTTTACTTGCTTGTCAATAGGAATTCTGTAGTGATAGTAGTACAAGTGATCCTTGGACTTGAGATCATCGTAGTATCTTGTGTATGATGAGTTATACTTTGACTTATTCCTTAAGACCCTTAGGGTATATCAAAGGGTATGCTTTGGTATAATAAGTTGTACATGGAGATAATGTATGATCGATAAAGAATCTACCACTTTATTAAAGAAGAGAAATGTCTATGTGATTCGATAAATGACAACCCAAAGAGTCCTTGGTTAAGCGAGAATGAAATTAGAAAGGAGTTTCTAATTTGCATTATTTGGAGTTGTGCATTTAAAGATCGAAATACATATAATTAAATAAAATAAGACTTGATGAAGAATTCCATGTCTTATATTTAATTGGGACATTGTATGGTGGAAGGATTGAATTGACGGTAACTATTTACTCAAAGGTTCTTTTATGATTAATGTTGAAATCTATATTATCCGGAAAGTCGTTGATCATTAGGGAGGCTTATCCCTATTGTAGAATAAATATTATTTATTTAAATAAATTAATTTTTAATTTATTTATTTAAATAAGATTAGAATTATTCTAATTGATTTATTCACAATAGGTTTAATATGGAGAACCTAAAGGGTCACACCATAAAAGGAAGAATAATTATTTAAGAAGTTAATGGCATAATCGTAATAATATGTTATGTATATTTAATTTAATCTATGGTGATAGAATACATTAAATAGCTTAATATTTATTATTTAATATTTTAGAAATAATAAATATAAATTAATAAGAGGAGTCTTATTAATATTATTACAATTATTATTATTATTTTAATTTCTAAAAGAGTTTAGAAATTAATTTAATATAAGTACTCTCATTTATTTCTAATTGGATTAGGAAGAAAAATTAGTTAAAGGAGTTTAATTAATTATCCCTAATAAGATTAGGGAGCTTAATTAATTAAAAGAATTTAATTAATTAAATAAAACCCAATTCCTTAATTGTTAAGGTGGGTTGTCCACATCTATAAATAAGATGAGTCTTATTATGGGTGATGGAGTTTGTTGACTTTTACAACATACGTGATAATTCCAATGGTTGGAGAGTACGCCCTTTCTATAGAGATAGAAAAACTAGGGTTTAGCCAACCACCCATCTTCTTGAATCTTTTTCTTCCCTTGGTGGATCACCTCTAGAGGCCAAACACTTGGGTGGCTAACGTTGATCAAAGGAAGGAACCAAACCCGGTGAATTCAAGTTGAACGCGAAAGGATTTGGAGGTGAACTTGTACCTGAGGAAGCTCGATCTTCAAGTGTATGACTTTATTCTTTATCTTTTCGTTTAATTAATAATTGTGCATAAAGGGTGATCCGGGTATATGGTTTGTAAAATTTTAAACTCTGATTTTTACACGCTTCCGCACTTTTTATGCAATTTGATTGCGTTCTTGAATATTACAAACCTAACAAGCTTTGGCCAAGTTATGATCCTAGAGAGAAATGGTTTCAAATCAAAGCTTACCCAACTAAGATCCATAGTTGTATCAGGGCCACAAAGATAAAGATTATTAGATGTAAGTGGTTGGTATATAAGTTTGGAGGGACAATTAGATCAAGGCCAAGGATTAAATTGAGGGAATTGCAAGCATCAATAAAGCAAAGGTTTGGATTGCAGAGTTCTCTTGGACAGTGTTTGCAATTTAAAAAATGGCATTATCTGAGATAGAAAAAACTCTAGCAGAACATTATGAAGGGGTTTGGGACTATGGACAAGAGATACTTAATACAAATCTAGGGAGCACTGTACAAATTAGGTGTGATCAGGGCACTCCAAAAAGGTTTTAGAGGATGTATATTTGTTTTGATGCTTTGAAGAGGAACTGGTTAAAGGGATGCAGACCTATTATTGGACTTGATGGTTGCTTCCTGAAGACATATTGTAGAGGGGAGTTGTTAATTGCAATAGGAAGAGATGGTAACAATCAGATGTTTCCAATAGCTTGGGCTTTGGTAGAAAGTGAAAATAAAGACAGTTGGAGCTGGTTTTTAAATTTGTTAGTGGAAGATGTTGGATTAGAACAAGGTAGAGGATGGACATTAATTACTGATCAACAAAAGGTGCACTTTTATTTTTATTACATCTTAAGTTTTATTTGTATTAAACATTTATGTCTCTATACTAACATAAATTTATTGCATATTTATATAGGGTTTGGTGCATGCTATTCAGGAATTACTACCCCTAGCAGAGCATAGATGTTGTGCAAGACACATCTATGCTAATTGGAGAAATAAGTTCCCTGGGGCAACTTTAAAGGTGATGTTCTGGAAGGCAGCTAAGGCCAATAATCCTGCTGATTTTCGATTAGCAATGAAGGACATCAGGAAGGAGTCAATGGATGCTCACACTGCCTTGCTAGGTATACCTCCTAAACTTTGGAGTAAGGCTTATTTTGATACCACCACCAAATGTGATGTAGTGACAAACAATATGTCAGAGTGTTTTAATAGTTGGATCTTAGAGGCTAGGTATAAACCCCTCTTAACAATGTTTGAAGACATAAAGACTCAAGTTATGGAGAGAATCCATACCTAGAGAGATCAAATGTTAAAAAGAGATGGTAAATTATGCCCTAGGATTCTTACTAAATTGAATAGGTCTATTGAATTGACCAAGTACTATGATCACACATGGGATGGGGTTCATATGTATGAGGTGAGTGACAAATATGATAAATACGTGGTAGACATAGAGAAGCATACTTGTTCTTGTGGGGTGTGGCAATTATCTGGAATACCTTGCAATCATCGTCAAGAATTGGGATACTTCATCAAGAGAGACCTGTTGAGGATTTTGTGGACCCTTGTTACTACATTGAAACCTATCTCAAGTCATATAACCACATGTTAAAGCCCATGAGTGGCAGCAATGGTTGGCCTACTACTGACTTGCCAATCTTGTTGCCACCATTGACTAAGAGATTGGCTGGAAGGCCAAAGAGATGTAGAAGGAAAGATCCAAATGAAGAACGAAAGAGCACGTGTAAAGTTTCAAAGAAAGGGACTCCAATGATGTGTTCCACATGCAAGCAATACGGGCATAATAAAGCTGGTTGTAGGAACACACCTGTCCAAGAACAACCTACTGTCAGAAGGCCAAAGCTCAATGTGAGTGTTATAATTTTATTTCATTTATATGTTACCTTCAATTTGTCCATGTACATACTGACATTTGGGACATAACAGATAAAAAAGAAGCAATGATTATAATCGGAAATGAGATCCAGAATGTGAAAGGAGTGCAAGTTGGTAGATGAGAGATCAAGAGATGGTGGAGTCACACAATGAAGCAGATAGGGGACAGTGAAGCAAGACAGTCTGCAAGTATATTTTTGGGTCTGATAGGGTATCTTTTTGGGCAGCTGTAGTGTGTTTTGGAGCTGCTTTAGTAACTTATGACTTAGGAAGACAATATGTTTTGGTCTGGTTGTAACAAATTAAGACTGTACAAATTAAGACTTATGTGGAGTATATGTAGTATGGTTGGAACATGTTTTAATGGCAAAGCTTTTGGTTAGCAGTTTCAACAATTGTTAATACAACATCACATACAATTGAAATGATAATACAACATTTCCATTCCATTTCACATTTCACATGCTAATACAACATTTCCATTTCACATTCAATTTTTTGTCAACTTTTTGAAGCATAAACTGTCAAAAGAAACACATTCAAAACAAGTGGTTCATTACATAGCTTTGAATGTCATTACATAGCTTTGAATGCTTAAAAATTCATGAAAACATAACTTAATACAACACACGTCACCATCCATGACAATATCACATACAATTGAAATTTCTTATTTGCCTCTCTTAGTCTAATAGATTCTAACTCCAAGATTAAGGCATCCCTTTTCAAATTCTTTAATTTCTCTTTCAACTTTCTTGTTTTGTTTCTCAGCAAATTGACTTCATCTTCATTCCTTGAAACAGAACTCATATCACTGCAACCATGAACTTCATTTTGAGTACTTATGTCCAACCATTGAAAAAATCCACAATATTTATTAACGTCCTGTAAAAGAAAACAACACCCAAACCAAATTCAATCCAAAATATATTATAATAACATACAAATTTATACAAAAAATTTACTCACTGGGTAAAAACGACATCCATAGAACCTTCTTCCCTTTGATTTGTTCTTTGTGGAGACACAAATGGATGTCGATAGACCGCAGAAACAATCTACCCTCTTTCTAGCAATAGACGAGGATATGCTATTTGAAGAAGCCATTAAGAACCTTTTACAAGTTCAATTGGTCAAACATTATTGTGAAAATAGCTATGTAATATCTTATGTACAAAACTGCCAATAACTATGTAATATGTTAATACGGTTAATATGATACAAACAGGAAGAAGTTCCAAACATAGTAAATTTCCTACTCAAAAGAAAACAGATAATACAGAATTAGAGAAGCTATTTGGGGGACTTTAAATAGGAAGAAGTTCCAAACATGGCTGACCATGGTACCCTATTTAGTACCAAAGGTAACAAAACCCTAGGTTCTCATCCCTGATTTTGAGCAGATTCCCCAAATCAATTTTATAGAAATCGACAACAAAACCCTAGACTTTAGACCCAAAATTGCTATACAGACATAGGGAAGAATTTTTAGACACAAAATCGTACATACCTTGTACCTACAATAGATCTAAGCCAAAAACTCAGTGAGCCGTGAACCCTAGATCGACTTCTTCCGTCACTTTGGAACCCTATGTCTTGTAGTGAACGAGGTTGGAAAGAGATTTGCAGAAGAAATCATGGCTTCTAGGTCACAAAAGGTAATCTTCTCCCAGTTATCTGAGCAGATTTGATGAAGAACCCTCTCCTTTGTCTCTCTCTGTTTCTCACTGTGAAGTTCGACTTTGATTTGGCTGGTAACGACCCTTCTATTTAGCCGCGAAAGCCACGTCTCAACAGCCATGTCATTTTCTTCTTTTTTTCCTTTTCTTTTTTAAGTCCACGTCAGATATTAGGCGAAAAGATTTAACGTCCGTTGAGCCAAATTTGACAGAATGACCCGATTTGACAATTTTAATTAGTTCAGTTACTTAATTTGAAAAATTAAAAGTTTAATCGTGAAATCGAAATAACGTTCCAACTTCGGTGGTGGAAAACATAGTTTTGCCATTATTATTCTTAGCCCTAATTATAAGACCCCAACTTATTATAAATAAAATCGAATTTTCTCTAATTATTATTGTGAATAATAAGGTATTAATTTGATATAATTCTCTAGTTATGGGTGAAATGTGCAAATTTTACAAAATATGCAAGTGGTTATAAAATAATCATTGTTGTCGGGAAATATTCATTTGGTCGTGAATATTCTTGTTGTCGGGGAATATTAAATGCAATGACGCAATGATCATTATTGGGGCCCATAATGTAAGAATAATTGTCGGATGAAGAAAATGACAAGTTTGAGTTTTTATAAATAACGGCGTAGTTATTCTGAATTAACTTTGTTGGAATACCCGATTGGTTAAAATATAATAATCTGGCGTGGATGCATGCAGTATTGATGAATTATTGATCCTTACGTAAGAAGGCACTACTCAATAATTATTACGATGAATTCTTATTCAATATTTTATTTTATTGATTCAATAATTCTTTGCATTGATATTTTATATTATTGTTGTTTCAATAATTATCAACGCATGATATTTCCCATTATCGGATCAATAATTCATATTATTTGAATAATATTATTAGATAGCATTATTGAAAATGTCTAGAAAGTTCATCGAGGAGAGGTTTGGTCACCTAATTGCTTGATGAAGGAGAAATTCTTATTGGAAAGCCCCCTCTTTCTGAGGAGCGGCTGGTTGTCATAAATGTGATTCTGTAATATTATTTGTGAATAATTAATTATTGATTCATATGATAAGGTAATATTTATTTTATGTGGATATCAATGTTGGATATATTTATTGTGGTTAAAAATGAAAGAGTTAATGTTGAGGTGTTTTATCAATTATTTTTGCCGGAATGAAGGTATTAAAAAAATTAAACCAAAGATATTTTTGAGATATATTGCGTGAGTTATAATTCTTAATCCAAATAGTTGGATCGTTGTAATTTTTGGATATGTTATACATATATAAGTTGAGTATATGTCCAAAAATTTTGAACCGTTAAAAATGAACGTATGATTTATTATGAATTTTAAGAGGTGACTGGTTTAGAAATTGTTGAAGTATCCGAATTTAATATTTTGGTGGAAAATTCTAGAATTGAGTGGACCCCACTTGTGGTTGGTGAAGAAATGTGCTGAATTTTATTTCAAATGTGGTGGGTGAGAATAGTAGCAGGTAAAGCCATCAGGTTGCAGGTCAAGTCTGCTAATATTTTCCTATAAATAGAGTGCTAAGTTAGAATTGAAAATCACACCAGAAACATAATTTTTCTCTCTTTGTCTCTCTAGATTATTGAGTGTATTTTGTGAGTATTTAGATACTTTGTGAGTTTCTATTCATCGATTGCAAGTTTCTTTCGACCTTATACCGATATTAGATCGGAAATCTTGATATTTTGAGGTAAGGGGTGTTATATTCTTCTTAAAATGATATTTTCTTCAATATCATTATCTGAAATGTTGGAATGAACTTTTTATCAAATTTAGAACTTTTTGTGGCGGGAGTTCTTATTCACGTGATACTAAGCCTTTATTCACGATATCTGACACTATTCACCAAAAATGAAAATTTCTTCTTTTTGTCCAAGATGTCTATTATGGTTACTATCTTTGATTGTATCCATGTTTTGATCTTTATTCTTGAATTTTGCTTCAAAATTGGTTATTATGGAGTATTATTGATCTTGGATAAAGCTGTTATACTGAATCCTTACTATTTGTCCTTACATCTCCTTTGGATTCGTTTTTTCTTTAAAATATTTTTCATCATCCTCGGTCCTAAATGATGATATTCTTGAATATCTTTGGCACAGTAGTGCTGAAGATGAATGATTAATGATGAATATCTTTGGCTAAGTAGTGCGAAGATGAGCAGTGTTGAGATGAACATGACCAATTTGGTGATACAAATGAATATCTTTGGCTGTGGTGCAAAGATGAATATTGATTAAAGATGTATATTGATTGTTATTACTGAGGATAAAATTGATGATGAACTTTTAAATCTTAGAAGATAGTAGAACTCATTCTCTACTTGACTCTTCAATGGATTGTTATTTCAGCTGCAGTTGTTGATCTAAAACTTGTTGTCTATTATATTTTATCGATTTTTTCCTGTTGAAGACTAACGATAATTTGTTGTATATTATCTTAGTCATAATATTCTTTTCTTGGGCTAGTTGAGCTCACCCTTTTCCTTTTTGTTCCATTTTTCTCGGGAGGTGAGAACATAGCGAGGAACTAGTGGAAGTGCGGAGTGATGGTTCTAGAAAGATGTTTTAGCGATCCTCACTATTTCTATAAAATAGTGTTTGAATAATTGTAATGAGGACTTATTTGAGTGTGGATATTGTCTAGAAGACAATATTTGTATTTAAACTCACAGTATGTGTTGTCGTATTTTGCACGACAATTGTATTATTGAAGTTGTAGTTTGCAGAAAGCTATGGGCACGGATTTACGATTCAGTTCGGTATACCATCCTCAAACGGACGGACAATCAGAGAGGACTATTCAAACTCTTGAAGATCTATTAAGACTATGTGTCCTAGATTTCAAAGGAAGTTGGGATAAGTACTTGCCCTTTGGTGGAATTCTCCTACAACAACAGTTATCAAGCAAGTATAGGCATGGCTCCATTTGAGGCGTTGTATGGGACGAAAAGTGTCGTTCTTGATTATCTTTGGAGCGAGGTGGGAGAAGCAACGTTGTTGGGACCGAGAATTAGAAACGCATGACTACAGAAAAGATCCAAATGATTCGACAACGTATTCAAACCTCACAAGATCGACAAAAGAGTTATGCGGATCTTCATAGAAAGGACGTGGAGTTTAATATTGGAGATCATGTATTGTTACGTGTTGCTCCATGGAAAGGAGTTACAAGATTTGGAAAGAGAGGAAAGCTCAATCCACGATTTGTTGGTTCATTTGAGATTCTTGACCGAATAGGAAATGTGGCCTATAGACTCGCATTACCTCCAAGTATGTCTCGTGTTCATAATGTTTTTCACATATCCATGCTTCGTAAATATGTGAAAGACCCGAACCATATTATTGCGTTAGAACCAGACGAGATAGCCGAAGATTTAACGTACGAAGAAGTACCTGTTAAGATCTTGGATAGGAAAGAGCATGTCCTACGCACCAAGGTTATACCACAAGTTAAGGTTTTGTGGAGAAACCATGTTATTGAAAAAATGACCTGGTAGTTGGAATCAGAAATGAAAGCGAGGTATCCTCACCTTTTTGAAACACCAGGTACGTATGTCAATTTCAAGGACGAAATTTCATAAGGAGGGGAGGTTGTAAGACCCCAACTTATTATAAATAAAATTGAATTTTCTCTAATTATTATTGTGAATAATAAGGTATTAATTTAATATAATTCTCTGGTTATGGATGAAATGTGCAAATTTTGCAAAATATGCAAGTGGTTATAAAATAATCATTGTTGTCGGGAAATATTCATTTGGTCGTGAATATTCTTGTTGTCGGGGAATATTAAATGCTGACAGTATGATCATTGTGGGCCCCATAATGAGAATAATTGTCGGATGAAGAAAGCGACAAGTTTGAGTTTTTATAAATAACTGGCGTAGTTATTCAGAATTAACACTTTGTTGGAATACCCGGTTGGTTAAAATACGATGTCTGGGATGGATCACAAAGTATTGATGAATTATTGATCCTTACGTGAAAGGCCTTACTACTCGATAATTGTTACACTAGTTCTCGCTTGATATTTTATTTTATTGATTGATAATTCTTTGCGTTGATATTTTATATTATTGTTGTTTCAATAATTGTCCTTTGCAAGATTTCCCATTATCGGATCAATAATTCATATTATTTGAATAATATTATTAGATAGCATTATTGGCGATGTCTAGAAAGTTACATCGAGGAGAGGTTTGGTCACCTAATTGCGGCGCCGAGAAGGAGAAATTCTTATTGGAAAGCCCCTCTTTCCAGGAGCGGCTACGGTTGTCATAAATGTGATTACGTAATATTATTTGTGAATAATTAATTATTGATTCATATGATAAGGTAATATTTATTTTATGTGGATATCAATATTGGATATATTTATTGTGGTTAAAAATGAAAGAGTTAATGTTGAGGTGTTTTATCGGTATTTTTTGTGGAATGAAGGTATTAAAAAATTAAACCCGGTGTTTTTGAGATATATTGCGTGAGTTATAATTTTTAATCAAATAGTTGGATCGTTGTAATTTTTGGATCGTTATACATATATAAGTTGAGTATATGTCCACAAATTTTAAACTGTTAAAAATGAGCGTATGATTTGTTATGAATTTTAAGAGGTGTTCGTTCGAGAAATTGTTGAAGTATCAAAATTTAACATTTTGGTGGAAAATTCTAGAATTGAGTGGGCCCCACTTGTGGTTGGTGAAGAAATGTCTGAATTTTATTTCAAATGTGTTGGGTGGGAATAGTAGCAGGTAAAGCCATCAGGTTGCAGGTCAAGTCTGCTAACATTTTCCTATAAATAGAGGGCTAAGTTAGAATTGAAAATCACATCAGAAACATAAGATTTCTCTCTTTCTCTCTCTAGATTATTGAGTGTATTTTGTGAGTATTTAGATACTTTGTGAGTTTTATTCACGGTGCAAGTTTCCTTGACTTTATATCTGGATATTTCGATCAAGTCTTGCGATATTTTGAGGTAAGGGGTGTTATATTCTTCTTAAAATGATATTTTCTTCAATATCATTATACCAAAATGTTTGTATGAACTTTTTATCAAATTTGAAACTTTTTGTGTCGGGGGTTCTTATTCACGTATCGGCCTTTATTCACGAATCGACACTATTCACCAAAAATGAAATTTTCTTCTTTTTGTCCAAGATGTCTATTATGGTTACTATCTTTGATTGTGTCCGTGTTTTGATATTTATTCTTGAATTTTGCTTCAAAATTGGTTATTATGGAGTATTATTGATCTTGGATAAACTGTTATCTGAATCCTTACTATTTGTCCTTACATCTCACTAGATTCGTTTTCTTTAAAATATTTTTCATCATCCTCGGTCCTAAATGATGATATTCTTGAATATCTTTTGGCCTGTAGTGCAAAGATGAATGATTAACTCGATGAATATCTTTGGCTAGTAGTGCGAAGATGAGCAGTGTTGAGATGAACATGACCCATTTGGTAATACAAATGAATATCTTTGGCACTGTAGTGCAAAGATGAATATTGATTAAAGATGTATATTGATTGTTATTACTGAGGGGATAAAATTGATGATGAACTTTTAAATCTTAGAAGATAGTAGAACTCATTTCTCTCTTGACTCTTCAATGGATTGTTGTTTCCATTGCGAGTTGTTGATCTAAAACTTGTTGTCTATTATATTTTATCGATTTTTCCTGTCATTGAAGACTAACGATAATTTGTTGTATATTATCTTAGTCGTAATATTCTTCTTTGGGCTAATTGAGCTCACCCTTTTACTTTTTGTTCCATTTTTCTCGGGAGGTGAGAACATAGCGAGGAACTAGTCGAGGTAACGGAGTGATGGTTCTAGAAAGATGTTTTAGCGATCCTCACTATTTACGTAAAATAGTGTTTGAATAATTGTAATGAGGACTTATTTGAGTGTGGATATTATGCAGAAGACAATATTTGTATTTAAACTCACATTATGTGTTGTCGTATTTTGCACGACAATTGTATTATTGAAATTGTAGTTTGCTTTTTGTACCATGTATTTGGCGACTCAGAATGGGTGTTGTATACCTATTTTGGGGGCGTCACACTAATAGTGGATATTACAATCAAGGATGTGCATACTTTCTCTCTCCCTCTTTCTTCTTTATACGCAGATCTATTTGTGTTGTGTTTATTTTTTTTGAAACATTCCGTAGATCTAATCTTTATTTCACTTTTCGATACATTTTTTGCATGATGTTTATTCAAGTAAAGATTCAATAACGATGAAAATTAATCTTTCATGTTTATCATCTTAATTGCATTAGATGTGAAATTTGTTGTTGAGCTAGAAGATGGGATTCCCTCCTTATATCCCTTCAGGGGCTTGCTTTTCTACAGAGAATAAGTATGTGAAAGGAAAAACAAAGCAGAATTAAGGTATTTTTTTGCAACCGGTACAAGTATATGTAAAAATTGATACCATTCTGGTACCGAACTAGATAATTGGTTCAGGACACCGGTCCAATCGGACCGATATCGGTACGGTTATTTATCGATTCGCATTCCTAATTGTATCTAATTCTAATAATTAATAAAGTCTCTCAACCGAAAAAAACATTTGAAGAAGGAGAAATAATTAAATTAGGTCTAACTTTAAGGAAATAGAGAGCTAATTTATGCAAGTGGGCTTTATCTATTGTAGATGTGGAGTAGGATGTGTTGGACAATATTGTATACAGTGAATTACTGTACTCACAAGACAATGCGGCGGCCCAAAGGATTTACTTCTAACAACATATGGTCATGTCCGTCCATAACCATCGGACATAGCATAACAGAACCAATTGGATCAAATAGATTCTGATGGGAATCAAGAAACACAACTCTACAAGTCAAGAATTTCTACTTGATCTAAATTTACCGTTATAACAATCCTCATAGAGGATCCGGATCCCAATATATAGGAGTATTTACTTATATGAATTCAGTCCAAAAGTTTGAATGCAGCAATTTCATCATTCTTCTAGTCAAGTAATTATAACAATAATATTTGTTTCAAATTAAAATTTCTCCGGATGAGATGCACAATCGTTTTGTAGTTATACTCTCTCCGTTCTAAAATTATAAATATAATTTAACTTTTGAAATCAAACGACGACATATTAAATTTTAAATTAATGTGAATTTATTTAATTTTAGTTGATACAATTATTATAATTGTATGGAGTAGTATATAATAAAAACTATTTATTACAAAATTTATTTTATTCTAAATTTTTATGAGTCATACTAATTTTAAAGTTTAATATGTAAATCGTTTAATTTTAAATGTCAAATTATATCTACAATTTTAATCGAAGAAAGTATATTCTTATTTCTTTCAAACTTTGCTTAATATTTTAGTTTTGATAAATTGAATTTAGCCCAACTTCAATATTTAAGTAGTCAATCGATATTCAACCAAGTAGTCCAAATTAACTTTAATATTACTAGTTGGAGTTATAGTCAATTTGTCGTTACATCTTTTAAGTCTAATAAAAAAATTAATTTGTCACTTACTTTTATTTCAAAGTACTATAAATAGATATGTTTAAGAGAATTTATAAAGAGATAGTGTTTGTATTTTGAGAGCCTTACGATTATTACAAATCTATATTTCATTAGTTCTTTATAATAAGATTAATTTTGACGATTTAAATGTACATAACTATTAGTCAATGCACTTATATAGAATACTAATTTTCGACGCCGGGAATTCGATTCCTAATATGTTTCTATTATTTATTATTTCGCTATGTCAATTAATTTATTTAATGGGTGAGATTTTAGGGAAAATCCGAAATAAATGTCAACGAATTTGAAAATATTGATTTTAATAATTGGGCCGAATTAGGCAGAACGACCAGTTGATATAAATTCAAAGGAATGTAACAACTCATCTGAATTTTAAAGGTTTTTGTAATATGACCCAATATGTGACTTCGTAAAATTGGTCTGGAACTCGAGATTCATAGAGTTCATGGACTTGCTTAAGCGAGGGGAGAAGATGTTAGGCACACTCGACTTCCGTGTAAACACGATTATAGCATTTTGCTGATTTCCTAATCATGAAGTGTGTGTGTGTGTGTTGAGAAAGCTTTCATTTGACTTGTGTTAGGTGCCTTAATTTTAACGGTTGTTCTAAGTCTTGTGTTTAAACTATGAGCGACGTTGTTTTGAAAATAGTGTTGAACCTCTTTGGACCTATGCACGAAGAATTTGAATTAAAGAAAAATTCATTTATAGATAAAAAATAATGAAATCACGTTTTGGAAAGCAAGGTTTTCAAATACTTCGCCATATAGGAATTGAGGTCCTTGATACTTCCGATTATTAACTTTAGATTTATCTATCCCCGAAGCGTTTTATTTTTATGTAAGCTCTTTGCGGGTTTTGTTTGAAAATTATTTTGGGTGATAATGCATGTAAGAAAGTATTAAAAAAGGGTCGGGCCATCTCCGGGCATGAAAGCCGTCTCGATAGACTTGAGCACCCACAATCACAATTTTTCATTATTAGGAGACCTTAAATCCGATCTCTCGGGATGAAGCCCTCGAAGTTGTTTTAAGGCCCAATATTACATATACAATGATTTACGCGATTTACTATTACATTGTAAAACAAAAAGTCCATAATATATGGGAATCTAGTCGAGATCCAATTGGTGGATCTCAACCCCGGGATTTCTAGGCTCACATCAATATGCTTGAATATATATATATATATATATATATATATATATATATATATATATCAGGATCTTAAGCTCACCCTTTATCCAACTCACTGAGCTCACCCCTTTTTAGCGGACGGTGTGATTCGATCATAAATACAATCGTTAAATATACTTTTAGCGACGCTATATGTTGTCCGTCGCTAAAAGTATAGAGCATTAATAAGCGTCATTAAAAGTGTGAAACGACGGTTGTATGATCGAGCCGTCATCGTAAGAATTAAAATGCTAAAGGGGGTGAGCTTGGGTGAATTGGATGAGCTTAAGATCCAGACTCTCTCTATATATATATAATGTACTCTAAATCCGTTATTAGGTGATTTATTGATTAAAATCCCTATAACGAATGGTTAAGACCCCCTCACCACTAGATATAGATACATGACTCTACGGAGTGACCAAATCAGTCGTAAATATCGAAAAAGACTAAATCTAAGTCGATCTAGCATGGAGGTTTGAGCTTTTGAGCTCTTGAACCAATTAAGGGCTAAATCTAGGTAGATCTAGTAAACGAACTTGATTTCTAACTATATGTATACAAAAAATCGATAAAATATGTAAATCTACCAACCAATACACAATATATGTACAAAACAACAAGTCTAACTATATATTAACACACTATGTTAAAGTAGATCCAGTAGTTATAACAATATTTACAAAGGAAATGTCTAAAGATTCGCTTTTTCATCTTAGGGATATAGAAACAAGCCTCCTGAGACCAAAATCTATGTTATGTCACTCTATATGGATGAAATCTACTATATAAGTGATGAAAATAATTCAAAGATAGTATAATAATGTCAAACCCGAGCCTTTCTCACTTTAGATCCGCTTTCTCTCTCTAACTTTCTTCTCTTTTTACTTCAAATGAGCTACTGATGGGCTATTGTAGGCCTTGGGGCCTGCCGCAAGTACATTTGCGACTAGCCGCAGGTGTAACTGTGCCCTGTAGGTCCCACCGTCTGGAAATTTGTTTCTTCGATCGTCAATCTGGAAAAGTTGAGGTCTATACCCAAATATCCCATAAAATTTTTGCTGAAGGCTGCGAAACGAGATTGAGTTTGACTGATTCGGAGTTCGAGAAGATGAAGCAATTAGTTGAGAGGTATCTTCCGGTTCTCGAGAGTGGTCAGCTGGCTCGTCTTAGGTAGTTCGTAGTTCGGGGATTGCTGTGGTGGTTTCTTATGACCTCATTACTCAGCTTTGCGATCCTCGTTCGGATCATGCTGTATTTGGGTGACGTGGCATTTTGATTTCTCCACAATATTGTCTCCGGGGTGAAATTATGCATTTGCACTTTCGCAGGGTTGTCTGCGGGGTGAAATTATGCTTTTATTCCCTATAAGGTTAGTCCATTTTAAAAATATTAAATGATTCACGTAAGTTTGAGATTTGAAAAAAAAAACTATAATCTACTTTTCAAAATTATATTATACTCTTGAATGGATGAGTACTTTTTTATGTTAAGTAAATAATTAAATAATTTTTGCAAGATCAAAGGTGATAGTAATTAGTAGTAAAAGTGTTTCTTTTTATTAGTTCGAGTCTGGCTCAATAGAAATTAGAAAATTTTAAAATTAATTTTGAATTTTAAAATTTTACATAGTGAGTGGGTAAATACTCGGGGATTTATTGGTAAATCCGTGATTTAATTCTTCTGGAATTCTCTAGCCTCTTACTACCTTCTGCAAGTCAAATACTTTAATCAATTACTACTATAAATTTAAGCACAGCCAAAAGCAGAGCATCAAGCTCACCAACCCTAGTTTCAGAAATTCGATCAGCAATGGCGATACTTTCCGATTACGAAGAGGAAGATAACAAGCAAACGACTAAGCCATCATCATCTTCTGCAACAACGAAGCCGTTCACCGGCGTGCTCGATCCCTCAAACCCTCTAGGGTTTATCGAGACGGCCTTGGAATTCGTTGCACGGGAATCAAATCTGTTCAAGAGCGATTCTGTAGTTAAGGATGTGAATTCCTTGGTTCGTGTGGTGAAAGAGAAGATTGAGGCCGATGAGAGAAAGAAGAGAGAGAAGGTACAGGGTAATGGCAAGGGTGAGAAGATTATCAAGGACGTGCCCATGGCTGAGGCAACGGCGTCGATCAAGGAAGATCTGAGGAAGGAATCGGAGGACATTGAAAAGGCAGTGGACTCGAAGGAAGTAGAGAAGAAGAGTACTCGAGGTGTGTTTTTTTAAATCTTTGAAACTTGAGTTTCAAAATTTTGTTTGTCTTATGTTCATATATATATATATATATGTGTGTGTGTGTGTGTGTGTGTGTGTGTGTTTGTATGTAAATCTGCCTTCATTTCAATATATATATATATATATATATATATATATATATATATATATTTAAATTGTCAGATGTAAAAGTTAAATTTTTGTTTGTCATATTGAAAGAAACTGACGAAGTAATAATGAAGTTTGGGCATACCATTAATAAAAAAATTCATATGAAGTTTGCTGAATGCCCTCTTAGAAATTAAAGGATTAGAACTAGGAAAAGAAACAGTATTTGAAGCATAAAATTTGATTTCATTGATTGTTTTCTTGATTTGCTTATTAGGCAGACCTTAAGTTGTATGTATAGTCAAAGTACAGAAATTTATCTTTTTTTAGTGTTTTGGTGTAGTGTCAATTCGATTTCATGAAGATACTCTCTCTCTTAATGTCTTTGGTTTGTGATACAAACTCAGCATCTTTGGTGGGTCTGTATTGACGTTGTTTGGTGGTTTAATTCGTGGAAACAGGAATCTCTGTTGATGAACTCATAGCTTTGGTTGGTTTGTATTAACGCAAGTTCTACCTCCACGTATTAAAGCTTGTACCTTTGTGCATTATGCTCACTCTCACTTGAACCAATCCCTTTGGGTTTAGCAAAATAGGGTTTATAGAATCTGGTTTTTGTTGGATTTATAGTTAACTATTTCACTTTTAGTTGGAAATATGCTGTCCTGAATTCTTGATTCTTGATTCTTGATTCTTGAGAATTAACATGTAGTATCAGTTTTGTATCATTATGCATACAAAAATTAGCATGCTATTATATATCAAGAGACCTATCAGTTGTGGAATTCTAGCTGAGGGTAGTGTTCTAAAAATCGGCTTAGGCGCTAGGCGGGGGCCTGGCTCCGCGCCTAAGGCCAAATCGGTGAAAAAAGCGCTTCAGCCAATTAGGCGGCGCCTAGGCGGGAAAGGCGGGCCTAAGCGGAGATTTTTTTTTTATAAAAATTACTACTAAAACCAGATCTTGATATGTTTTTTTTCTAATGATTTAATGCAAGTTGTAGCATATCAAATCACAACAAGAAGTGAACAAGATCAAGTCAAAATGGACAATTTTATTATAGTTGTAATTTTTTTAACTTGTACCAACTTGAAATTATATAAATGTTGATATATTTGTAATATTTAGTTTAATTCAATATAATTCTTAAATTTATGTTTAGTTTTTTAAGTTTTAATATTGAATTGAATTCTTAAAATTTAAAATTTTATTATTTAATACTAATTTTGTTTATGAATAAAACTAATATGCCAAAGATATGTTAGTCATACTTGGTATATGGAATTTGTCATTTTCTTTAAGTCCTCAATTTTGAAAATTACACATTAAAATAATTTCATAATTAATAATATCAAATGTCTCATTCAATAAACTTCACATTAATTTTTAAAAATAACATTTATTTAAATTTTTGAGAGAGAAGAAATACGTATATAATTATATATATGAAAATATCAAGATATTACTTACTAGTAATACTAATTCTATAATTTAATTATTTCAAACAATGGATATATATCTTACTAAAGTGCAATTACTACTAATTCTATAATTTAATTATTATCTTTATTATAGATTATTTTGCTTTATATTATTGTTTTGTTAGAATAATGTAAGATAAAATATTAAATTGTCTTAAAATAAAAAAATTCCGTCTAGGCCCTCCAAGCGCTAGGCCCCCCTGGCCTCCCGCCTAGTGCCTTTTAGAACATTGGTTGAGGGTCTCTGAAGTTCAAAGTCAACCATTTTGACATATTCTGGATAGAAGGCAATCTATTTTGTTTATTTTCTCCATTAATTAGAACTTGAATGGTTAGATTAAAATTTGTGGAAGTCTAGTGGTATTTGTGATGGCATGCAATATCTTAAGCTGCACTTTTCTTAAAATTCTTCCTTAAAATTCTTGCAGGCATCTGCCTAGGCAGAATTAGGCCTCTGCCGCCTTGATATGGCTGGCACTTTACCCCTCACCTAGACAGGGTTCCTCTAACGCATTGTTTTGGCCTTAGTTTCTGACCCTCAATTTCAATTACTTTATTAGGTTATGACTATATATATATAGAGTTCGGATCTTAAGTTCACCTCTTATCCAATTCACCTGAGCTCACCATCTTTAGCGACGGACCCGGCGACGTTTCGGTCATACAACCGTCATCTATACTTTTAGCGACAGACAACATATAGCGTCGCTAAAAGTATAGACAATGGTTGTATGACCGAACTATCGCCGGGTCCGTCGCTAAAAGAAGTGAGCTTCGGTGAGTGAGTTGGATAAAGGGTGAGCTTAAGATCTGGATTCATATATATATATATATATATATATATATATATATATTTATTTATTTATAATCCTAATTTTTTCTTTTATGATTATAGTATATCATATGTTTTTATCAGCCACTCTAAATTCTAAAATCTAGTTAGTTTTTTATGTGCTAAATGAATTTTACCCAAAAAGAGTTGTTTAAGCAATGACTACAAATGTGAAATTTTAATCCAATAAATCAGTAAGGAACTAGTATTACTTTTTACAATCTATGCTACTTCAAATGAATTTGTTATGCCTTATAAGATTTTTTTTGAATAATTTTTCACGTATAATTTAGAATATTTACATCTAATAAAGGCTTTATATAGTATTTACAAATATGCAGTGAATAAATAATGCCGCCATAAGAAAGCCTAGGCTTCTAGCCTCCTGTTAATAAAATTGAATGGACAAGGGCTATATATATGTAAACTTAAACCAAAATTGCAAGGAATGTGTACTATATCCTTAAGACAATTATTGCCTCCTTATTGGTGCTTAGTGTTAGCGACACTTGTCTTACAGGATACAATGACGACGTGTGTTATAACAACACTACAAATTACACACCGAACCAAAGAAATGATTTGAACTCTCTCTCAAAAATGACTTGTGAACTGAACTTGAACGACTTAACTATGCTTGATTTCTTGGTTTGAATGATGCAAATGGCTGCCCCCTAGCCTATTTATAGGAGGGTTTAGTTACCCATCAAATGGGAAATAAGTCCTTGAAAAGGCATGGGATGCGTCCGTTCAGCAAAAATTGACGTAGTTTTGGGCATGACATAATAGACGCGCTCGTTCGGGCAAAAAACGACGTAGTTTTGGGCATGGTAGAATGAGTGCGTCTGTTTGGACAAAAACGACGTAGTTTTGGGACTTTCGTTTGGGCAGATGACGCTTCCCAAAATGGCGTAGTATTAGCGTTTTCGTTTGAGCAGATGCTTCCCAAAACGAGGCAGTATTGGGATAATCAGCAACACATCTTTGACCAAAACTCAAAACGACACAGTTTTTCCATTTTTCTTTCACTTGATAATAAATAAAATTGGAACTAAGCAAAACAAAATTTATTCCAAAAAGATGTATACAGTAAAACTTCTATTTAGGAATACTTTATATAAGAATAACCTCTACAATATTATAAAAAAATTTGGTCCCACTTTGAGCCAGTTATAAATAAGAATAACATCTAAATTGTAATATGATATATACTTTTTAAGTCCCGTATTAAGAAACTATACCTCTATAGAGTAATAATTTCATATATATATATATATGAGAGAGAAACTATTAATTTTAAAAGACTACATTTTCTATAAAAGACTATATTTCCTATAAAGAACTACATTTTTCTATAAAAGATTATATTTCCTATAAAGGACTATTTTCCTATAAAAGATTACATTTCCTATAAAAATCACATTTTCCTATAAAAGACTACTTTGCATAAATATTTTTTGAATAATAATTATTAGGGAGTTCTTATTGATATTTTTGTTAAAGTGGATATTTTTGGTACCAATACCTCTATTTAATAATAACCTCTCAATTAGAATACAAATAATTTGATCCCAAGTATATTCCTAAATAGAGGTTTTACTGTTCAATGAATTAGACTCGAGAGCCCGGCCAGGCCGGCGGCGTGCGTTTGGTTCCAACAAAGCTTTGGCTTGGTCCTCTCCTGTTCACAAAAGTGGGGTGTCCACACAAGTATTTATTATCATTTACAAGAGTGATCTTTGGGATTTAATTTCTCATTCATTACCCCATGGATGAGCTTCCAAAAACTTGATTTTAATCTACTAATGGAGTAGAACACATTGGTATGTGGATTTGTTTCAAATGATTAATGAAATCCACTTCAAATTTGGCTCAAATTCTAACATCTCTGCCACCTAGTTCGTCTACCGGAGTTTAATACACTGTTAAGTGCTAAGTTGGTACCATATTATATATGTATCTAAAATATAGTTATAAGAAGTATCCTCTTTATTTAAGTTACTATCATGCATTGAAGTCGATGGTTTTTGGCACCTGTAAGTACTTACCTGTGATGCATGCCAATGCACTGTGTATGAATTACTTGGCTGACAGTTATTTGTTGTACTTTTATGTTCTTAAAGAGAAAATTGATACAATTCTCTTTACTAATAGCTTCTTGTACTTTTATGATGTGAGAAGCTCCCAATATTGGCAATGGGCTTGATATGGATAACTATAGTTGGAGCCAATCCCTGCAAGAGGTCAATATTAATATTCCTGTCCCTCCTGGAACAAAATCAAGGTCAATTGTATGTGAAATCAAGAAGAACCATCTAAAAGTTGGACTCAAGGGTCAGCCTCCAATAATTGATGTAAGTGTTTCTTGCGAATCTTTTCATGCAGATGCTACTTGGGGCAAAATATATTTGTTCTGCTCTAAAATCAGTGAGGCAATTTTTACTTGTTTCAAGTCAATTTGTGAAATCCTAAAATTCAAAAATGATATGAATTCATTCAAGTTTTAAAGCAACACGTATGGTAATTAGTACTACCTTTTTTTGTTAGATTACAATTTTATAGTTGTTTGTACCAAAACAAAATAAATTTATATCAAATTTAAATTTTCATATATTAATCGACTTAAAAAGTCAAAAATGTATTTCTAATTTTGGAGGCAGAGGGATATAACTGTGTAGATGTCAGTTTGATTCATTCTGGTCCACTCTGTTCTCATTTTGCAGGGCGAACTCTTTCAGTCTCTGAAGGTTGATGATTGCTTTTGGAGCTTGGGTAAATTTTTCTTCCATTCTGATTTGACACCTTCCACATCTTACATACTCAATTTTAATGGGCCATTAAAAGTAGTACTCCTTCAGTGGAGTTGCATGTCTTTATTGACCTTGAAACTAATTACATGACTGCCAGTATGCTGGTAGATTTAGTAGGGCCTTCTTGGGGTAATCCTTGAATTTGGAGATTTTCTGAATTGTGGAGTATAATTGTATTGATTGTTGCTGATTCATTTTCTTTTTCACCATTTTTGTTTACATGAACCTGTTCATTTTTCAGAGGATCAGAAGTCTGTCTCTGTACTTCTCACCAAGCAAAACCAAATGGAATGGTGGAAATATTTGGTTAAAGGTGATCCTGAAATTGACACGCAGAAAGTAGAGCCTGAGAGTAGCAAGCTATCTGATCTTGACCCCGAAACAAGATCAACTGTGGAGAAGATGATGGTAAAGAACTTCATTACATTTTGATGCTAAAAGTCTTCTGTAGATTTATTGATTTTATCAACCCCCCCCCCCCAAAAAAAAAAGAAAAGAAAAGAAAAAGAACTCCTGTCATTTCCTTCTTAACTGTGCAAATGTTGCTTTGCTTAATCTAAATTCAAATGGTGGGTTGTAAGTTTGATCAGCGCCAGAAGTCCATGGGCCTTCCAACAAGTGATGATATGCAAAAGCAAGATATAATGAAGAAATTCATGGCGGAGGTAAGCACTCGATTCTCTGTCTGCCAATCTCTTTTTCTCTCTCAGACATATATATCTGTCTCTATAATGTGAAATTTGAATTTGTGCAGCACCCAGAGATGGACTTTTCAAAGGCAAAGATGTGCTAAATATTGGAAGTTATTTTGTTTGGCATTCATTTTGGTGTTTCTGAGTGAAAACTTTCATGGTGGAGGGAGTGGTGTTTAGAATCTGTTTCCTTTTGAGACATACTATTGATCTACTAGCAGCCAGCAGCAGATAGAACATGTCCATATGAATTTTTATTTGTAATCTTAATATAACCTATCTGAGTTGTTCATGTGTTTGAATGAGCTCGGTCTATTAACTTCTATCTTTGTCGCTTCTTCTGAATTTTACTTATAAAAAAAAAATCGAAAATCGGGAGAATATATTGAATTTTAATTGCTCTACTGGATTATATTCCAAGTTTAGTTTTACTTTGCCCAGTACAAATACATTGATCTTTGAAGGTACAATGATTTGAAAGATTATCCAACTATAATAACCCCAAAAGACTAGATTTGTTTGTAAAAATAGTTAGTGCTATTTTGGTATGGAATGTTTGATATTTTCTCGAGATTTAACTCATATGGGTGTTAGTCTAATTTATTAAATTAAATTTGGGTATTAATTTCATTTATCTATATGGTTTATGGTTGAACGATGGAGTCCAAAGTCCATTAGCCTAATTTCATTTCTCTTGCAGGATAGGATCATTTTATTGCGGATGGGGATGACCATCAAATTAAATATAAAAAAACCCACTATTGTCTTTAAAAATTGTAAAGTAGAGTTTATAAATTCTACATATTTTCAAGTGAGATTGATTTCAGTAGTTATGTAATTATAACATTAATTTAAATTTAAAAATATTAAAATCGATATTATGTTTCAGAATTGAGAGAGGAATTATTTTTCTTAAAACGCCACGTGCAGACTGCGTGCAGATACAGTATTTGGTGGTGCTACTTGTGTTGTGTGTGTGTGTGTGGTTGGAATTGATGGGGTTTAGGATTTGTCAGCTTGGTGGGAATCCAATAATGAGAGATGGATTGGTGGACCAAAATATTAATGCTGCTGCTGCTTCTTCCAACTGCTGCTGCTTCCAACTTGGTTTGTCTTCTTTATTCCAACTTGTTTTGTCTATAGAAAGGGCGCAAGCAGGACAGGAGCGGACCATGTTACTACGATACTTAATAATATATATATATATATATATATATATATATATATGGGGAATAATTTTGTTATGAATTAAAAATTAGCAAATAGAATCTCTAGCGTCCGCGTAATAAATTCCCACAGTCCGCTAGTATAACTAGCGGACTAGATTAAATTTTTTTTTTGGACATAACAGCCTAACCACAACAATTTAATTCAACGCCGCTGAAACTCTACATCTCTACATCGTGCACAGTGGATGAGGTCAAATACCCTGCTCTGATATTGCAAGTATGCTCCTTTCAAGTGCAAATTGAACTTGAGCTTCATGTTCATCTTTTGGTGCAAAAGACATAGTGAGAACATCTCTCTCGAAAAGAACCCCCCAAAGCTAGCAACCCTGCATCCACATCCAAGACGATTCGAGTGTGTTTTCCCTATGCAATGTCAGATACTGCCTGCTTGCAGCCATAACATTTGAGTCACCAAATAACTGGCAGAACAAATTAAGAAAGGAAAAATAAGAGATTAATAAATATATCTGAACTATATGTTCATTAATCATATTTATTCTAGTTTTATGGTGATACAAAACTGAATCAACCAATCTTGGTGAACTTGATTTTGAATGATCATGATAAATTCAAAAAACATACCGATTAAATGCTGAAATATCTGATGTAGAACACAAATTTTGGGTGCACGATATCAAATTTGCACAACTTGTTATCGATCTGCCTTCAATTGCACAACTTGTTGCCAATCTGTCTTCAATTGCGAACCAGAATTCCTCAAATCGCCTGAAATCACAGTAGCTTTTGGGAGTTCTGTTCAGCCCCAATTCCGCCCATTTCCTTATTGCAGCAGCAATTTTGGATATTATGGGCATATTCGTCTAAATTTTTTTTATCCAGTCCGCTAGTTATTCTAGCGGACAACGAGGCCTTTTTTTTTAATTCAAGCCATTAATAATTAAAATGGACGTTATAAATGTTATTTGTCAATTTTTGATGCATAACAAATACATGATATGAATCATTTATATATATATATATATATATATATATATATATATATACATGTAGGAAACGATCCATAGCAAATGTTGCAAAAAAAAAGTCAAGCCTTACACCATATCGCGACCCTCCATCCGATGATCTAACGATTTAATAGAGGTCCCGTCCGCAGTTTAGTTTTTAGTATTCTGCAGTTTAATATTGTGCACGGGACAAATGTTCAAAATACCCTCATTGTAAAAGTCTCTCGTTCGCAGTATTAAACCGCGGACGTTAAATATTTTGGTATGTCAGACCAATTGGCCAACGACGTTGTATTGGCCAATTTCAATTTTTTTTAGTTTTCTATACTCCATAATATTAAATTGCGAATGCCAAATAACTTTGGTTCAAATGACTTCGGGATCGAGATGATTACTTCGGGAAGGATTCGGTTATCGAAAATCCCTTCGGGAGTTCGGGATCGAATTATTAGTGTAAGACCCCAACTTTTATAAATAAATATGATTTTTCTATAAATATCATTTTTGAATATTATGGAGTAAATTTGATATAATGTTATAGTTGTGGGTAATATTTATAAATTTTGTAAAAACGCATGAGTTGTTATATAATATTCGATTGGTGGGAATATTCGTTTTAACATGGAATATTCAATACAATGGCACAATCATTAGTGGACCCTAACGGAATTATTGTCGAATTGAGAAAGCGACAAAAATACTTAATGAAAATAATGGCGGAAGTTTTCACGATTATCTTGTTGAACTACTTCATTAGAAAAAAAAATGCGATGTCACGATGTGGTTGCATAAGAAGCACACCGGTATTGATTATTAATGCTTACGTGAGAAGTCATCTCGGTTTTGTTTTATTACTTATATATATATTAGAGTTATATATATATATATATATATATATATATATATATATATATATATATATATATATATAAGTAAAAGTGGTTAAGTTGTCAAAATTGGGTGGGATTGATGTTGTCGGTGGAGTATGATTTTTTTCAAAGGCATGTGTTTATATATATATAATTATTATAGATTTTGTTTTTTCTTTGACTTTTATGTTAACATTTGAGAATTAAGCGTCGATGAGCAATCGGTGAGTTTCCTCTTGTTAATCAAGTGAATTATTTTTCTTAATAGTACCTCTTCTATTCTTCTATAAATAGAAGCTCATTCCTTCATTATTTTCTTTTAATTCCTTTGAACTCTAGAGAGAGAAATTATAGAGAGAAAGAAGAAGAGTTTTCTGTTACTTCACTACTCTTATATTCACTTTATTTTACGGTAATGGATATTATTTCTTTTGGTATTCACGAAGAGAACTTCTTTTATTCTATTCTTTATTATTCTCTTTGGAATAACCAAAGATATCGCGGACTACCCTATACTTGGTGACATTCTTCTATGATTCCATCTTTATTATTTTTACATTGGAATATCACATGCGTGCGTTTACATGGGACTGGTTCCATCTTTATTATTATTACGTTGGAATATCACATACATGCAATGCGTTTTATCTTAGAACCTAGTTCCGTCTTTATTATTATTACATTTGGAACATCACATGCATGCATTTTACGCTGTGGGACTGGTTTAAATCTTTATTATTACATTGGAACATCACGCTTCGGTTAATTTTGCGACTGGTTCAATTACTTATTATTCTGTTGGAATAATGCATACATCACAAGTACCGCATGCATGGTGATTTCTTTTGTTATTCCATTCTTGATTATACTCGGTTGGTTAAAACTTTGACTTCTATACTCCATGAAATTAGTGGAATATCCATGATATTTGCGTTTCATCCAAATATCTTTTCATGGAAATATTCTTCTAAGCATTCTTGAATTTTACCCTAAGCAAAGCAATGATCATGTTGACAATTTGGACGTTATTAGTTCTCGGATAAATTAATTCTTGAACTTGTTTTATTGAATTCTTATATCATTGTCATCATCCTCATGTTTATATGTTGTTGAAAGTCATCTCGTGGCTGTAATGCATAGATGGACTTGGCATGATTATGACCGAGGATTATTGATTGTAATCATGGCCGTAATGTTACAAATGATGTGGTAAAAGTCCTCATTGGTAGTAGTGCATTGATGGACGATTGTTGGCATGATCATGACCATTAATGAATACACAAATATTCTTGGCCCGTAGTGCATGGATAATTGTGCATTGATCTAAAGAATATCCTTGGGTTTGTAGTGCGTGGGGTGATTGATGATGTGGATTATTTATTGTTGAGTCTCGGTGATAAAAGTGTTGAAAAACCTTTTAAATCATAAAAGATAGTAGATTTTATTCTACTTGACTCTTTTAATGGATTGTTTGTTCGCCGCAGATTAAACTTGATGTTATTATATTTTATCGGTTTAACACTATTGAAGGCTAACGATAATTTATTACGCATTATCTTAGTCGTAATATTTCTTACTGAGGGCTAGTTGAGCTCACCCTTTCTTTCTTTATTCTCTTGAGAAATGAAAACATAGCGAGGGACTAGTCGGGGAGCGAGTGACGGTCGAGAGGATAGCATTAGTAGTCCTCACTATTACGTGAAATAGTGTGTTAATAATTGTAATGAGGACTCCTTTTGAGTTTGTATAATCTCTACTAGACAATAATTGTATTCAAACTCACAGTTATGTTTTGTCATATTGTACACGACAGTTGTATTAGTAAGTTGTATTTGTATTTTGTACCATGTATCTGACGACCCAAGATGGGTGATGTATACTTAATTTTGGGGGTGTCACAATTAGATCATAGTCTTATTTTGTTTTAACTTTTTGTAGAGTGGGAGTACTACTTAATTCATGTATTAATTTCATTCCTGCTAAAGTAGGACATATATTCTCATCCATATCTGATTCATGTGGGAGAAATAAGGACTCTGTCATCTCTGATCTTGACGAATTCGTAGCCTTAACAGCTTCATCAAACTGGCCCACATAGTCATCTCTTTGCTTCAAAGCCACATCTTTCACTCTAACGTATTCAGATAATTCAGCCAATAACTGCTCATTCGATCTCAAAGCTTCCTCTTTTTCTCACAATGCTTCGTCTCTCTGCCGAGAACTCTCGTCGCGTTTCTTAATTGCTTTGTGTGAGAAAACCTTTAATCGATTGAAAGATACTAGAAAATCTAATTTTGAATTATCGGCCGTCTCGCGCGCTTATCTCTCGCGATCGAGCTCTGCTGAAGTTCTCGAAATCTCTGCACGGACACATCCTCCGCTGAAGTACTCGTAATAGCAATCGACACTGCATCTTCGTCTAAGGGTGGGCAAAAAAACCGATTTTTTCGGTTTTTAGGCGAACCGGACCAGTCTGAACCGGCCGGTTCGGGACAAATATGAACCGGTTCGGTTTCGGTATAGTGAACCGGTATATATCGGGTAAACGGTTTCAACTTCGGTTCGTTGTCTGCATGGTTCGGTATTAATCGGACCGAACCGGTAATACCGTTTAATTTATTAATTTTATTTACTTAAGTATTGTTTTTATATCTTTTTTTCTTTCCTACTTCATTAATCATGATTTCCAAATAGATCTAGGGTTCAGTTTCACTTCTCTCCTTCCTTCTCAGCTGAGTTCTCCATCAGTCCACTGTCCATCTGAGTTCCAAGCCGGCAACCACCGATCTATTGCTCTCACTTTCATTTCTCTTGCTTCTCCGGGTCCGTTCTCTTTGCTTTCGAGTGCTCGTTGCTCATTATTTCCTCTAGCCACCGATTATTTTCTCTTCTACTGCTCATCGCTCGTTGCTAGGCCACCGAATCACCGATTATTTTTCTTAGGTAAGCTTTCTAATTTGTCTATATAGGTGTTTTAGTTTAGGGTTAGGGTTTTGATTTAGTTTATTTTGATTTCTCTACTTATGTGAGTTATAACTTATGTCGATTTACTGATTTAGTAAGGCTTTCACTCTCTCTTTGAATTTCAGTAAGGATGTCTTTGATTTTGTTATGCCTTAGTTTCTGACTTTTTGCCTTTATGGACTTCATGGAATAATATTTATGTGTTTTACGTTTTACCCTCTGTTCCATGAAAAGAGAGTAAGAGACCCATATGTGAACAAGTGAAAAAGTATATATATCTGATTCAGTACAAACTACAAAGTGAATTTAAGTACTTGTGTTTGACTGTTTGTTAAACTACAATGTTTATTTTGGACTATTCAACACTAATATATATAATAATTTATTTGTGTTTTTATGTACAGTTTGATGGAAAATATGGATAATAATATACCAGTACTATCCGATGCATATCCAATCCAAGACCCAAGTAATGGAGGAGGCGACACCTGCGAAACAGAAAAACAAAATGAAGTTGAAGAGATTGAGCAAATAATCGGTAAGACTCGTGCTACTATATGGGAACATTATATAAGGTTTAAGCAAAATGATGAAATAAAGGCAAAGTGCAAATATTGTGGTCACGTTTTAAAAGCCGACTCGGGAAAGAATGGGACAAGTGGTTTAAAAAATCATAATGCAAGATATAAATTGTACCCTCCTAATATTCAATTAAAGGAAAGGCAACAATCACTATTAAATTTTCCACAATCAAGTGTTAATGAAGGGGGTCAAGAGTTGGAAGGGGAATCAACTAATAATGTTTGTTTATGGAAATTTGATCAAGAGTTAATTAGGAGGGCAATTTCGTTTATGATAATTGTTGATGAATGTAAGACCCCAGCTTTTATAAATAAAGATGAATTTTTTTCTATAAATATTATTTTTGAATATTATGGAATAAATTTGATATAATGTTATAGTTGTGGGTAATATTTATAAATTTTGCAAAGTATGCAAGTTGTTATAAAATATTCGTTTGGTGGGGAATATTCTTTTTGTTAGGGAATATTAGATATAATGGCTCAATCATTGGTGGACCCACACATTATTATCGGGATTGAGAAAACGATAAAAATATTTTATAAAAATAACGGCGGAGGTGGAGGTGTTTTAAAAGCGTTGAACTACCCGGTGGTAAAAGTACGATGTCTGGCGTGGTTGCGTAGTAAGCACTACGGTATTGATTATTGATGCTTACGTGAGAAGTCACTCATTTATGCTCAATTATTACTTCTGATAATTCACGCATCATATCTCTTATATTATTGATTCAATTATTGTCACAAAGTATCATACGTATAATATGTTATAGTATTAAATCAATAATTGAGGCGACAAGTTATAAATGATTAATAATTATTGAAAGATTAAATATGTGTTATGATTTGTGGTAAGTTTGATTATTTTTTTGGGGGGGCTCATATGTCATCATCTAAGAGTCTCTTCATCGATAGTATTTACCTTCGTCGATAGTAATTACCCTTGTGAATAGTATTTACCTTCGTCGATAGTAATTACCCTTGTGAATAGTATTTACCTTAAATCGATAGTAATTACCCTTGTGAAATAGTATTTACCTTCGTCAATAGTAATTACCCTTGTGAATAGTATTTACCTTCTTAAATCGATAGTAATTACCCTTGTGAATAGTATTTACCTTCGTCGATAGTAATTATCCTTGTGAGTAGTATTTACCTTCGTCAATAGTAATTACCCTTGTGAATAGTATTTACCTTCGTCGATAGTATTTACCTTCGTTAATAGTAATTACCTTTACCAGACGTCGAACCACTTGTCGTTTCACATTACAAAGCGTCGAACCACTTGTCGTTTCACATTTAAAGCGTCAAACCGATCGTCTGAAGCCACTTGCCTTTTCACTGACGGTCTTAAGCTAGAAATCTTCTATAAATAGAGGCCTAGGGCTTCATTATTTTCACTAATTCATTCAAGCTAGAGAGAGAAAGTATAGAGAATAAGAGAGAAAGAAGAAGAGTATTTTGTTACTACACTAACGCTAAAGTATTCAATCTCCTACCAAATGTAAGGGGTGTTATTCTTTCTTATTCACGAAGAGAAGCTGTTGTTATTCCATTGCTTATTATTACATTGGAATAACTTTGTATAAGTAGTTTACCCTATACTTGGTGACATTCTTCTATTATTCATTGGAACATCACATGCGTGTGTTTTACACCGGACTGGTTAAAATCTTTATCATTCTGTTGGAACATCACATGCGTGTGTTTTACACGGACTCGGACTGGTTCCGTCTTTATTATTCTGTTGGAACATCACATGCGTGTGTTTTTTACAGGACTGGTTCCGCTCTTTATTATTCTGTTGGAATATCCTATTCGTGTGTTTTACCGGACACGGTTCCGTCTTTATCATTCTGTTGGAACATCACATGCATGTGTTTTTACAGGACTGGTTAAAATCTTTATTATTACATTGGAACATCACGCTCATGTGTTTTACACGGGACTGGTTCCGTCTTTATTATTACATTGGAATATCCTATACGTGTGTTTTACACGGATGCGGTTCCATCTTTATTATTCTGTTGGAACATCACGCGGTGTGAATTTCACGACGACTGGTTCCGTTATTTATTATTCATTGCTGGAATAACACATGCATCTTGATCATCGCATGCGTGGTGATTTCTTTTGTTATTCCATTCTTTATTATACCCGGTTAAGTTAAAACTTTGACTTCTATACTCCATGAAATTAGTAGAATATCCTTGATATTTTGCGTTTCATCCAAAGATCTTTTCATGGAAATATTCTTACGATCATTCTTGAATTTTACTCTACAAAATGAAAGATCATGTTGACAATTTGGACGTTAATAATTCTGGATAAAATAATTCTTGAACTTGTTTTATTGAATTCTTATATCATTGTCATCATCCTCATGTTTATATTTTTTGAAAGTCATACGTGGCTTTGTAGTGCATAGATGGACTTGGTATGATTATGACCGAGAGACTATTGATTGTAATCATTTAATAGTAATGTTACAAATGATGTGATAAAAAAAAAATCCTCGATTGGTAGTAGTACATTGATGGACAGTTGTTGGCATGATCATGACCATTAATGAATACACAAATATTCTCGCCCGTAGTGCATGAATAATTGTGGTCGTGATACTAAAGAATATCCTTGGCCGTAGTAGTGCGGGGTGATTCGATGATGTGGAATATTTATTAAAAGCGAGTCTAAATTTATAACAAATGATGATGAAAAACCTTTTAAAACCTAAAAGATAGTAGACTTTATTTTCTACTTGACTCTTTTAATGGATTCATATTCAGCTGCAGATTAAACCGGTTGTCTATTGTATTTTATCGGTTTAACATTATTGAAGACTATTGATAATTTATTACGCATTATCTTAGTCATAATATTTCTTCTTGGGCTAGTTGAGCTCACCCTTTCTTTCTTTGTTCTCTTGTGAAATGATAATATATTTGGGACGAGCCTGGGAAGCGAGTGATGGTCTGAAGATAGCATTAGTAGTCCTCACTATTACGTAAAATAGTGTGATAATAATCGTAATGAGGACTTTTGTTTGAGTTTGTATAATATCTAGTAGGCGATATTTGTATTTAAACTCACGGTTTTGTCGTATATTATACCTACGCAGTTATGTTAATAAGTTGTATTTAAATTCTGTACCATGTAAGTGGCGACTCAAGATGGGTGATGTATACCTAATTTTGGGGGCGTCACAATGAACTTCCTTTTAGCCATGTGGAGAATGTGGGCTTTAAATACTTGATGTCGGTTGCATGTCCAAAATTTATTGTACCTTCACGTAGGGCCACAACTAGAGATTGTTTGAAGCGCTTTTTAGAAGAGAAATTGAAATTCAAAACTTACTTCAAAAATACATCACAAAGGGTTTCTCTTACAACCGATACATGGACTTCCATACAAAGAATTAATTATATGGTGTTGACTGCTCATTATGTTGATGATAAGTGGAAATTGCAAAAGAAGATTATTAGTTTTGTCCCAATTACTAGTCATAAAAGGGAAGACATAGGTATGTCGGTTGAAAATTGTTTGAGGGAATGGGGAATTGATAAAATTTTCATAATCACAGTTGATAATGTTAGTTCCAATGACGTTGCAATTTCTTATTTGAAAACTCAATTTAAAGTTTGGGGTCATAGCATTTGTGACAATAAATTTCTCCATGTGAGGTGTGTTGCTCATATAATTAATTTGGTTGTATGTGATGGGTTGAAAGATGCGACTCCTTCGATATCTCGTGTTCGATCTTTGGTTAAGTGGGTGCGACAATCTCCTTCTAGGATTAAAAGATTCAAAGAATGTGTTAAAATTGAGAAAATTTAAAAAAATACTTCGTTGATCCTAAATGTGTCCACTAGATGGAACTCCACTTATTCTATGTTGAATGTGGCCATAGATTTTGAACGTGCTTTTAATAGGCTTGCAAGCAAAGACCCTTTATTCAAATTGGAAATGGAATCGGGTGATGGGTGGCCTACTATAGAAAATTGGGGAGTTGTGAGAAAATTGGTGGTATTCTTGAAGTGTTTCTTTGACATTACGGTGAAGGTTTCGGGTACATCGTATGTGACATCAAATACGTTTTTTCATGAATTTCTTGATCTTGATGATGCTTTGAATGAATTGTTATATGATGAAAGTGACGATGACATGAGAGAAATGGCGTTGAGGATTAGAGCAAAATTAGATAAATATTGGGGGAATGTTGAAAAGATGAATAAATTGTTGTACATTGCGGTTGTTCTAGATCCTAGACATAAATTTTCATTTGTGGAATTTGCTTTCAATTCAATGTGTGGGAGTGGGACTGAAATGGCAAAAAAAATGATACAATCGCTGCGTGATGCCATTGAGGAATTGTTTAAATGTTATAGTCTCAAATATGCATCCCAAAGTGCACAATCTTCCCAAAGTGCACAATCATCCCAAAGCTCACAATCTAATGTGTCTAGTGAAAGTTTTGATATGTATGGTCGAGAAAGGACAAGGAGAAAGATGATGGATAAATTTGTATCACACATTACAGATGTTCAAGGAGGAGATAATACTGAATTAGATAAGTATTTGAGTGAGCATGTTGATCAAATGACTTCAAAATTCAATGTTTTGGGTTGGTGGAAAAATAACTCCCCTAGATTTCCTATTCTCTCTCAAATGGCTAAGGATGTATTGGCGGTTCCTATATGAACCGTTGCTTCCGAGTCGGCATTTAGCACCGGTGGTCGTGTACTTGATTCATTTAGGAGTTCTTTAACTCCTAGAATGGTACAAGCTCTAATTTGTGCTCAAGATTGGCTTCATTCAAGCAAACAACCAATATCCGTGGAGGAGAACTTAGATTCACTTGAAACAATTGAGAAAGGTAATCCTTCATTTTAAATTATATAGTTTTCATTTATAATGTTTATATGTTAATGACTTTCTTTAACTATTTTTATTTTCTTTTGATCTTAGAATTTGAGGATGCTTTGGATATGGATGGTGGAATTTAATGGAAATTTGGCACTTGACAGATTTTACATCAAATGGATAACAGGTTATTTTTTAAACTTGGGTTTGTTTCAAGTTTTTTATTTTGTATCACTTGGTAATATCCTCATTGATTCAGAACTGTGTTGATTTACAAGTTGCATGCAATTTGGTTGCTTCCTCTTTCCTTTACAGTTAGTATCATAGTATGATAAATTTGATTTTTGAAAGTCATTGCTGTCTGCTGAGCATTGTCATATGATTTAGGTGCAAATCTTGTCAAATTAAATAGTGAAATGAATATGCATTGTGTTGAGTGTTCATTCATGTCACTCATTGAATCAACCCTTTTAATGTAGGAGAACTGGAGAAGGGTTTATTGTGGCCTTTGGTTGCTGACTTGCTGGTCTGTTACTCTGCTTGGTCAGTGTTGTTGTAGCCTTTGGTTGCTAGTCTGTTACTTTGCTAGCGTCTGCTGCTGCTGCTAGTTTGGACTTTGGCCTTTGGTTCTTTGATGCATTATGAAGTTGGGTTCTTTATTCTTCGCTAGCTTTGCAATTTGTAATAATGTTATCATAACACTCTTTCTTTTATGTCAAGTTTTAATCTTGGGTTGTAGTTGTGTACTTACTTGTGTAAGTAAATCATGGACTTGTTGTAGTTGTGTTACTCATTTGGATTTTGGATCAGTTGAATGTGCTTGGAATTTGGATCAGTTAAATGTTATTATAATAAGCTAGTATGTCTGTATGTCAGTATGTGTGCTTTAATTAGTTACATTTTTTATTCCTTGGATCTTAGGATTTTTTTAAACTTTTCATGGAAGCAGGGTTAAAAAGCAACCGGTACAAAACTAGGTTCAAACCGGTACCGAACCGGTTCGGACCGACTAACCGGTTCAATAAACCGGTCCAATCGGTACCGATTTCGGTATCCAATTTAGATGAATTGATGCTTATCGGTCGATTCGATTCGGGGCCAGTTCGGGGCGGTTATTCTGGGGTGCCACCCCCCCTATCTTCGTCAACGTCGCTCAATATAGCGTTGTTATCTTCGTCACCAGCACTCGCTCAATATGTCGTTGTCTTTATTCGCCATCTAAATTCGAAGAAATTCAAAATTTGATCCGAAACCATCCCCCATCCCAAAGCCGAACCGATCCGTATGATCTCGATCTTGAAGCCAAGTCCTGAAGACATTCGTTATCATCGCCCGAACCCGAAGTCCAACTCCTGAAGTTAACAAAAAAATTCAATCTTTGTTTGCTTTATGGATCATGTATGAAAAGAGATATGGTTACAATTAAGACATGATTTGATGAAGATCTTAAAAGGCCTTTATATACACAAAAACTTGGCAGCAAAAGCAATAAGGGTGGGACATCATCGCCAAACCTCTACCTCTCACCTGACTCAACATAAGATTAGATGACGAGATCCTTATCCCTTGGCAATTTATTTTTTATTTTGTATTTTGTTCCTGATTAAAAGTATTTTTAATCAAAAGGATTGGTTGAAGAAGATATACTGCAGAAGATATGGTAGAGGAGAGAGAAAAAAATGCAGTGAATTTGAAAATAGAAAGGCTCCGCAGTTTAATACTGCAGATGTCATTTGATTTTTATAAGCAGGGACATTTTGGTCTTCTATCCCGTTCGCAGTATTAAACTGCGGAATACTGAAAACTAAACTGCGGACGAAAGTTCTATTAATCCGTTCGATCTTCAAATGGAGGGTTATGATGTGTTGTAAAGCTAGACTCTTTTTCACAACGTTTGTTATGGATTGGTCCCTTATATATATATATATGTTATTCTTGTTATATATCATCAACTCTGTTTGTGACACCCCCAAAATAGGTCCACACAACCCATTCTGAGTCGCCAAATACATGGTACAGAATCTAAATACAAACATCATTAATACAACTGTCGTGCAAAATACGACAACACATAAACTGTGAGTTTGAATACAAATAACCGTACATAATATGACAATATCCATACTCAAATTAAGTCTTCATTACAATTATTGTCACACTATTTCACAACATAGTGAAGACTTTTATAGTAACTATCTTGAACCATTACTCTACTCACCGACTAGTCCCAGCTACACTTTTATTTCCTGAGATGAACAATGGAACAAAAAAGAAAAGGGTGAGCTCAACTAGCCCAGTAAAAAATATTATGACTAAGATAATGAATAATAAATTATATTTAGCTTTCAACAATGATAAATCAGATAAAATATAATGGATAACAAGTTTTAGATCAACAACTCCAACGAAAATAGCAATCTATTAGCAGAGTCAAGTAGAGTATGATGTGAACTACATTCTATGATTTAAAAGTCCATCATCAATATTTTATACATGTAACACCAATCAATAATTATTTCAAACCAACGAATTATCTATGCATTACGGGCCAAAAATATTCGTTTGTATCACCAATGGCCATGATCATGCCAAACACTTGTCCATCTATGCACTACGGGCCAAATAGGACTTTCACCACAAACCTTAATCTCTAACATTAAAGGTCATGAATCAAGTGAGATCAAGGATAAATATTAGAGATTTATAATTTAATTTATCTAGAGTTTAAAAATGTCCAAATTGTCAACATGATAACTAATTATGGAGTAAAATTCAAGAATGATATTCATGTATCAAAAATAATTTAGACAGAAAATAAACTAATTTTGTCGTGAATAGTACCAAGTGAATAATATCCCGTGAATAGTAACCCGATATGAATAGTACCCCAGATGAATAGATTAAAATTTAATAAAAAAATTCATACCAATATTTCAATGAAATGACATTAGATGAAGCGCAAACTATTAAGGATATTCTACTAATTTTAGAGATTTTCACCATTTAACAATAAGGTTATGGAAACAAACAATAATTTTGTACCATAAATGGAGAAAAATATGAAAGAAAATGATATCCCTAGACGAGTACAAAAGAAATGATATCTCATACGAGTATGAAAGAATATACAAAACTGCAAATGAAATTTCACCCGTCATGCGGTAATCCGCGTATACAGATCATTTCCATAATTTAATAAAGAATGAATACGAAGGGTTATTCATCAGGCATGCGGTAATCCGTGTAGACAGGTTATTTGTTAGAGTTTATGCCCTAGAGGCCAATTATTTAATATAATTGCTTAACATTTTGATATTATATTTGATTGAATAAATGAATGATTTTTTATGGTTCTATTTACTGCGTTATATAAATATTAACATAATAAAATTCCTTAGAATAGTGATACAAATTATATAGTTTCAACTATGTGACTTGAACAAGAGATTATATAATTACAATTAGTATCATTGCTCTTAAATGTCCCTAGTCGAGTATCATTGTTGATGGGACAATAATGATTCATTGAGACTAGTATGTGGATTGACTGAT
Source organism: Panax quinquefolius (assembly GCA_020205615.1). NCBI lineage: Eukaryota > Viridiplantae > Streptophyta > Magnoliopsida > Apiales > Araliaceae > Panax > Panax quinquefolius. The sequence goes on from CM035164.1 coordinate 8,919,015, forward strand.
AACCAAATCTCATTGGTCATAAATATATGAGATATTAAGTCAATGCATATGTATGTGTTAGAGAATGATGTACTGGACATACCCACCATGAGAATTCTATATGGAGCATTATGCTAAGTGTCATTAGCGATTCTTATAGTGACAATGATGTAATGATCCTCCGACCTAAAATTACTATATTACTACACTAGAATTTATGTACTTTGATATCATCAAAGGTCACCTTTAATAGGGTGGACTATAAAGGTAATTATTGGGTACATCATGAATCGTGTGAGAAATATGAGTGATCTAGATGAAATTTAACCCTCTTATTTTTTAGGGGTGATATCCATAGGCCTCTTGATTAAGTAGGACTATGAAATGCATGACCATGGTCAAATAGTGATTTGTTTCATATAGTCTACTCATTGATCAAGAAAAGCTCATATTAAATTATGAAGAGTATGACACATTCCATGACTCGAGTTTAATCTAGGATATTAAGGTAAAAAGGATTAAATTGCATTGAGACATTGGTCACGAAAAGGTTGCATCGAATCATGGATCTTATTATTACTTGGGTAGCAGTGATGCATTACTAGATGCCGCTCACTGTTTATAATTTTATAATATGAATTTAAAATTATTGCCAACGTAATAATAACCTATAGGGTCACACAAAAAGAACATAACTAAAAGGGAATTAATTTAAATTATAAAGATTAAAATATGTCAATATGATTGATAGAATTTAAATTACGAATTTAAATTAATAGGATAATTTATATATAGGTATATTAATTAAGTAAGACTTAATTAAGATATATACATATATAAATTATGATTTTATAAGATTAGGATTTTTGATTAATTCCTATTAACTACTATATATATGATATATAGCAGCCATTTTAGGTAACGAAACATTAACCTAAAAACCCTAGCCGCTCTTAGAGAGAGACTAGAGAACAAGTTTTAGAAAATCTTGTTCATTTGGTGGCTAGTACCGCAGCTCCCTTTATTGCAGAATCGTGCGACGATTCGCGAGCGTTCTTGTGGATACCATAGAGACGTTCCATTAGATTGTGTTGGAGATTTAAAGCGGTTTCATAGTATTCTATAATTGGTATAAATTCTAAACCTCTGAATTAATTTTTTTCTGCATGGATCCTGTTTTAGGGTTTCAGAATTGCCTTTAAATTGGTTTATTTCCGCTGTGTTTTATGTGCTGAACCCCAACATTATTCCCACAGATTAATAAAAAATAAAATGACAACCCTTATGAGTATGAAGAAAATAACATTCTTTACCTTAGTAAGAGACTAAATCTGACTTGTATAGCGGAGATTATCTTGAGGAAATCTTGCACTATTAGCTACACTCAAAGTACCCTTATACTAGAAAGAAATACGCACAATATTATAGAAGAAGAATTCTCTGATTCTGGTGTGATTTTCATTTCTTAACTAAGCAACCTATTTATATAAGAATGACAGAGCAATACTATTTAAATTGTAAGACCCCGAGATTTTTTTAAATAAAAAGGAATTTCCTTTATTTATTATTTTGAAATAGTAAGGGTTGATTTGATTAATGTGGATAGTAAAGGGTTAAATACGCAAATATTTCAAAATAAGCAAGTGGTTATAAAATATTCATTTTTGTTTGGGAATATTCGTTTGGTCGTGGAATATTAAATGCTTGTGAGAATATTCGTTTGGTCGTAGAATATTAAATCGCTTTGTGGGGAATATTAAATGCGGCCAGTAAATGATGCCATATGTGGGCCCCATAACGAAAAAGCGATTGGATGAGGAAAACGACAAAGTTTGGGTGGTTATAAATAAGCTGGCGTAGTTATTACACAATTAAGACCGTAGTTATTACTGCAATTAAGATCATTGGAATACCCGGTGGTTAAAATACGATGAATACGCGTGGTTGCACAAGAAGACTTTGCAGTATTGCACAAGATTGTTGAATTATTGATTGAAATGCACGTAAGATGGCACTTACTCAATAATTTTCACGATGATTCTTATTCAATATTTTATTTTATTGATTCAATAATTCTTTGCGTTGATATTTTTATATTATCTTGTTTCAATAATTGTCACTTTGATGATATTTTCCATTGTCGGATCAATAATTCATATTATTTGAATAATATTATTAGATAACATTATTGGCAATGTCTAGAAAGTTTACATAAGGAGAGGTTTGGTCACCTAATTGCTTGGCCAATGAAGAGAGAGATCCTTATTGGAAAGCCCCTCTTTCTGGAAACGCAACTGGTTGTCATAAATGTGATTACGTAATATTATTTGTGAATAATTAATTATTGATTCATATGATAAGGAAATATTTATTTTATATGAATATAAATGATGGATTTATTTATGTGGTTATTAATGAAGGAATTAATGTTGAGGTGTTTTATCAAGATTTTATCGGATTGGAGGTATTAAAAATCAAATCGGGGTTTTGAGATATATTCATGGGGTTATAATTTTTAATCCAAATAGTTGGATCGCTTTTAATTTTTGGATATGTTATACATACATAAGTTGAGTATATGTCCACAAATTTTGAACCGTTAAAAATGCACGAATGATTTGTTGTGAATTTTAAGAGGTGTTTGATTTAAATTAGGTTTATAATTAATTTTGGTGGAAAATTCTAGAATTGAGTGGGCCCCACTTGTGGTTGGTGAAAAAATGTGCTGAATTTTATTTTAAATATGGTGGGTGGCAATAGTAGCGAGTAAAGCCATCGTGTGTGGTCAAGTGCGCTTTCTTGGTAAGCTAACATTTTCCTATAAATGAGAGGGCTAAGTTAGAATTGAAAATCACACCAAAAACAGTTTTTTTCTCTCTCTCTCTATATTATTAGAGCGTATTTTGTGAGTATTTAGATACTTTGAGAGTTCTTTGTTCAAGACAAGTTTCATTCAAAGATCATCCTTGAGCCTTTCCTTCCGAAGTACTAATTCTTTGAGGTAAGGGATGTTATTTTCTTCTCAAATGATATTAATTCTTCAATATCATTATCTTTGAAATATTGGTTGGTACTTTTTATCAAATTTAGAACTTTTTTCATATCGGGGTTACTATTCATGAGTTACTATTCACGAGTTACTATTCATGAGTTCTTATTCAGAGTTACTTATTCACGAGTACTATTCATTAAGTAAGCGTGAAGATGTTTTTTTGTGGAATTTCTATCTTTGGGTGTAAGAGTTCTTATTCACGATACTCAAGACTATTCACGATATATCAAGACTATTCACGAATCATTAAGACTATTCAATAGAAAAATGAAAATTTTTCTTTTCGCCTAAAATATCTATACGGATACTAGCTTTGATTGTATCCATGTTTTGATCATTCTTGAATTTTACACCACTATGATTATTTTTGAGGTATTTTTTGGGACGTGGATAAAACCAAGTACGAATCCTTAATCCTTGTCATTTTGTTTCCTTTGGATTCGTTTCTTTAAAAATATTTTCATCATCCTCGGTCTTAAATGATGATATTATTGAATATCTTTGGCCAGAAGTGCAAAGATGAATGATTTGAAGAATATCTTTGGCTGTAGTGCAAAAGATGAATGATTTCTGAAGAATATCTTTGGCTCAGAATAGCAAAGATGAGCAGTGTTTAAATGAACATACGACCGATCGATGAATATCTTTAGCCTTTAGTGCAAAGATGAGCAGTGTTGAGATGAACACATGACCGATTGATGAATATCTTTGGCACTGTAGTGCAAAGATGAATATTTGATTTGAGATGAATATTGATTGATGTTACGAGGATAAAATATTGATGATGGATCGTTAAATTCATAGATTATAGTAGATTTCATTCTCTACGTAACTCTTCTATGAATTATATTTCATGCTGCGAATATTGATCCCGAAACTTGTTGTCATTGTATTCTATCGATTTTTTCCTGTTGGAGACTAACGATAATTTGTTGTATATTATCTTAGTCATAACATTCTTTCTTGGGCTAGTTGAGCTCACCCTTTTCCTTGTTGTTCCATTTTTCTTCTCGAGAAGCGAGAATGTAAAGCAGTACTAGTGGGGTATGGAATGAAGGTTCTAGAGAGAGTTGTTTAGTAGTCCTCACCATTATTGTAAAATAATGTATCAATAAATGTGATGAGGATTTATTTGAATATAAATATTGTCTAGAAGATAATATTTGTTTTTAAACTCACGATTTTATTGTTGTGATAATAAAGTTGTAGTTGTTTACGTACCATGTATTTGGCGACTCGAGAATGGGTTGGATGGAATGGACCTATTTTGGGGTCGTCACGGTTGGTATCGAGCTTAGGATATGATCTCTGGCGGAGATCGGGGAATAGAACTAGGAGGGAGGAGACGAGTAAATCCTTTGCTTTAAGGTGTCCTACCTAAGCTTATTTGTTAGTTGGTCAAGATATAGGGATATTATGTGATTGATTTCCTTAATTAACCCTTGTTTTACGATGATGAATTGAGAATGTCGATCGAGAATATTAATAGTGGTGTAAATGAGACCGTGGAGATGCTCACTTACTTAACACGAGGAGAGCGAGAACGCAACAGTGGCAATGTACCTCCCTGTGAATAACACCACCGGAAAGCGAGATGATGAACGAGGGGATGTTTAGAAGCTTTTTGCAGTTCATGCAAAATCGCACGAGGAGACTCGTGTTCAAAATACTGAGGAGGAGATGATAGCGATTCACGGGTGGTCACAAAGCCCAAGCGATTCAAAGAGTTGGGACCACCGTAACTGGGAAGTTTCAGATCCGATCATGGCGGAAACATGGGTCAAGCAAATTACCAAGATATTCGATGTCTTGGGATGCACGAAAAAAAACAGAAAGTTCCATTCGCTACTTTTTATGTTCCGTGGCGGCATTCATTGGTGGGAATCGTGAAGCGTACCCATCCAACCGCACTTTCGGCATGCGTGGGAGACGTTTGAAGCAGTTCAATGACAAGTACTTCCACGAAAGTATTCATCGTATAAGGAAGTGGAGTTTATTAGATTGGAGCGAGAATATTATGACGGTGTCCCGAAGACGAGGCGAAGTTTGCGAGTTATCCGGTTTGCACCTCATTTGGTGGAGAATGAGGAATTATGACGCGGATGTTTCGAGAGGTTTGAAACCCAAGATACGTCAAGATCTCATTTCTCATAAATTTTTTTCTATTCAGAGATGTTGTAAGCAGGCTCGGTTGTTAGAAGCGAGATAACGAGTACGTTCAACCGGGGACCATAACCGAGGATCATACCAAAGATAGTAGTCATCGTAATAACGATAACCGGTGGAGAAAGAAGAATACGGACAAAGGTGGTAACCACACGTGGTAATCGTGGCCATGAAAATAGAAGAAGCGAGTTGGGAGGAGATTTTAAAAGAGGAGATTCAACAACGACCATGTGAAGACGTCGGTGCCGCCAAGGGCAATAGCCGGTTCCAAGGAGGAGAAAGACCATCGGTCGTATGTTACAAATGCGAAAAGAGGACATATCACCAAACCGCCCACAGCAGTTTAAGGTATGCTATAATTGTGGAAAAGAAGGACATATCGCCGAGATTATACGATATCGAAAACCTAGTGCGCAATGAGGCGGTGACTCAAAAGGATGTCCGAGAAAAGTCAAAGTCAGCGGTTCTTGGAAGGCGTTTATCGTGGACGGTCAAAATATTTAGAACCCGAACGAAGTTAGCACGGGTTAGTTAATTATAAATTCTTGCGAAGTTTATACCTTACTAGATCTGGGTTCTACCCATTCTTTTTTCTCTCTTTGCTTGCGCTTAACGTTTGAACTTAACTACGGAGAAATTAGACTTTGACCTATTTATGGAGACTCAGTTAGGAGAAACTTTCATTACATCCGTTGTTTAAAAATCTTGTTTGATTCAAGTTGGCACCATTACTTACCGTTGACCTTATCTCTTTAAAGATACTTGCTTTTGGGGATTGATTGGTTAACTACTCATCACGCCAAAATTGATTGCTTTTGTAAGGTTGTTAGTTTCATATTCCTAAGCAACTCGTTATTCGAACTCAAGCAGATCAAACCATTGTAGTCAAACATTTTCATATCAAGCCATGAAGTCATTTGTTTATTACGGATGTCAAGTTTTCTTAGTCCATGTTATGGATTTGAATAAAGACACGCCGATTTGAATAATATTCTGTTGTTATTGATTTTTCTGCTTTGTATTTCTGAAGAATTTCTTGGCTTACTCCCAAAGCTCGATATTAAATTTTGTATCGACTTTGAACCCGAGACAAAACTCATTTCTAAAATCTCATATCGAATGGCTCTATTGAACTTCGGAGTTAAAAATTCAACTATAAATTTGGTACATGAGCCTTTATCTTGTGACTTCCTTTGTGGAATTCACCTAAGCGCACTCTCTGTAAGGGACGTCATATTCGATGCGATAGTAAAATCGATAGGTGTCATTGTGACGTCTTTATCCAAGATTGGGATATGAGTCACGGTTGAGAAAGCAACCTAAGTCGAGAATCGAAATGCGTAGTTTTCAGCTTAGTTGGTTATTATCGGAGATACGTTGAAGGTATTCTCGAATCGCTATTCCATTAACGTAGCTAACTCGTAGAGATACAAAATTGAATGGAGCAAGGAATGTGGGAAGAGCTTGGAGAACTCAAGAGGAGACTCATTTCAAAGACATGTTTCGACCATGCCATCTCGAAAAGCGAACGTGGTAGCCGACGTGTTGAGTAGAAGATCGTATACAAAGCACGAAAGTACAATATTGTCAAAGACTCATTTCAGTATAATATACAAATAATAGAGATGGAGATGAAAACTCTAGGTACCCACGATGATATATGATGCGTGATGATATCTGAGTATAATCGACTTTAATCGATAAAGTTAAAAGTCGTCAAGCCACACACCGAGGTGATGAATTTGAAGAAGGAGGTGCAAGAAGTTGTTATTTTAAAAGCGAGAATCGGTGAGGTGAGGAAAGCTCAAACCTTCGATTTATTAATCCATTTGAAATTCTCGATCGAATAGAACCGTGGCCTATAGACTGCTTTTTACCACCAAGTACGACGCGTGTTCATAACGTTTTTCACGTATCGATGTTACGTAAATATGTGGACGACCAAACACGTCATTGAGTTAGAACCTAGGACGAGATAGCAAGAAGACTTAACGTCACGAGGAGGTACTGTCAAGATTTTGTAGAGGAAAGAACATGACCTATGTCTTCGAGGTTATACCATAAGTTAAAGTTTTGTGGAGAAACCATGCTTTATTGAGGAAATGACACGGGAGTTGGAAACGAAAATGAAAGCGAGGTATCTTTACCTTTTCGAAACACAGAATGCGTACGTCAATTTCGAGGACGAAATTTCATAAGGAGGGAGGTTGTAAGACCGAAATTTTTTAAATAAAAGGAATTTCCTTTATTTATTATTTTGAAATAGTAAGGGTTGATTTGATTAATGTGGATAGTAAAGGGTTAAATACATAAATATTTCAAAATAAGCAAGTGGTTATAAAATATTCATTTTGTTGGGGAATATTCGTTTGGTCGTGGAATATTCAGACTTGTCGAGAATATTCGTTTGGTCGTAGAATATTCGCATCGCTTGTCGGAGAATATTAAATGCGACGGTAGCAGACCCATGTGTGGGCCCCATAACCCGAAAAGCGATTGGATGAGGAAAACGACAAAGTTTGGGTGGTTATAAATAACGGCGTAGTTATTCTAATTAAAAAGACCGTAGTTATATCAAATTAAGGCATTTGGAATACCCGTTGGTTAAAATACTGAATCTGGCGTGGTTAAGACAAGAAGACAGCATACGGTATTATAAAGATTGTTGAATTATTGATTAAATGCACGTAAGATGGCACTATTCAATAATTTTCACAAGAATTCTTCGCTCAATATTTTATTTTATTGATTCAATAATTGTTGCGTTGATATTTTATATTATTCTTTGTTTCAATAATTGTCACTGCACATTATCTCCATTATCAGATCAATAATTCATATTATTTGAATAATATTATTAGATAACATTATTGGCAATGTCTAGAAAGTTCTGTCTAAGGAGAGGTTTGGTCACCTAATTGCGCGCCAGTAAGGAGAGATCCTTATTGGAAAGCCCCCTCTTTCCTGGGAACAGCCTGGTTGTCATAAATGTGATTCTGTAATATTATTTGTGAATAATTAATTATTGATTCATATGATAAGGAAATATTTATTTTATATGAATATAAATGATGGATTTATTTATGTGGTTATTAATGAAGGAATTAATGTTGAGGTGTTTTATCAGTATTTTATCGGATTGGAGGTATTAAAAATCAAATCAGGGGTTTTGAGATATATTGCGGGGGTTATAATTTTTAATCCGACCGTTGGATCGTTGTAATTTTTGGATATGTTATACATACATAAGTTGAGTATATGTCCACAAATTTTGAACCGTTAAAAATGCACGAATGATTTGTTGTGAATTTTAAGAGGTGTCGGATTCGGAAATTAGGTTTATAATTAATTTTGGTGGAAAATTCTAGAATTGAGTGGGCCCCACTTGTGGTTGGTGAAAAAATGTGCTGAATTTTATTTTAAATGTGGTGGGTGGCAATAGTAGCGAGTAAAAAGCCATCGCAAGTAGCAGGTCAAGTCTGCTTGGTATGAGCTAACATTTTCCTTTAAATAGAGGGCTAAGTTAGAATTGAAAATCACACCAAAAACAAAGTTTTCTCTCTTTCTCTCTCTATATTATTGAGCGTATTTTGTGAGTATTTAGATACTTTGAGAGTTCTTTATTCGATCAAGAAGTTTCATTCAAAGATCACTTCCGACTTTCCTTTCAAGTACTAATTCTTTGAGGTAAGGGATGTTATTTTCTTCTCAAATGATATTAATTCTTCAATATCATTATCTTTGAAATATTGGTTGGTACTTTTTATCAAATTTAGAACTTTTTCATGTCGGGGTTCTTATTCATGAGTTTCTATTCACGAGTTACTATTCATGAGTTACTATTCACGATTCTTATTCACGCAGTACTATTCATGAAGCGTGAAGATGTTTTTTGTGGAATTTCTATCTTTGGGTGTCCAGAGTTACTTATTCACGATACTAAGCCTTTATTCACGATATCTGACTATTCACGAATCAAGACTATGCTTAGAAAAATGAAAATTTTTCTTTTTCGTCTAAAATATCTATTCGGATACTAGCTTTGATTGTATCCATGTTTTGATCATTCTTGAATTTTACACCACTATGATTATTTTTTGAGGTATTTTTGGACGTGGATAAAACCAAGTACGAATCCTTAATCCTTGTCATTTTGTTTCATCTTTGGATTCGTTTCTTTAAAAATATTTTCATCATCCTCGGTCTTAAATGATGATATTATTGAATATCTTTGGCACGTAGTGCAAAGATGAATGATTCTGAAGAATATCTTTGGCCCGTAGTAGTAAAAGATGAATGATTTCTGAAGAATATCTTTGGCAGTAGTGCAAAGATGAACAGTGTTTAAATGAACATGACCGGTGATGAATATCTTTGGCCTTTAGTAAAAAGATGAGCAGTGTTGAGATGAACATGACCGATTGATGAATATCTTTGGCCTGTAGTGCAAAGATGAATATTTGATTTGAGATGAATATTGATTGATGTTCTGGGATAAAATATTGATGATGGATTATTAAATTCATAGATTATAGTAGATTTCATTCTACGTAACTCTTCTATGAATTATTATTTCCGCTATGAATATTGATCCGAAACTTGTCATTTATTGTATTCTATCGATTTTTCCTGTTGGAGACTAACGATAATTTGTTGTATATTATCTTAGTCATAACATTCTTTTTCGGGCTAGTTGAGCTCACCCTTTTCCTTGTTGTTCCATTTTTTCTTCTCGTAGGCGAGAATGTAGCGAGTACTTAGTCGGGGTATGGAATGAAGGTTCTAGAGAGAGTTGTTTAGTAGTCCTCACCATTATTGTAAAATAATGTATCAATAAATGTGATGAGGATTTATTTGAGTATAAATATTGTCTAGAAGATAATATTTGTTTTTAAACTCACAGTTTTATTGTTGTGATAATAAAGTTGTAGTTGTTTCTGTACCATGTATTTGGCGACTCAGAATGGGTTGGATGGAATGGACCTATTTTGGGGTCGTCACATAAATAGTAAACAATCACGGACTCAATAATGAATTTTCTAAAATTTCGTCTGATTTCACTATTCATCTAAATTATTCTAATAAAATAAATAACTTTATGAAATAATAAACCACACTTACAACAAACGCTTCATGACAAACCCCTCTATTTATATCAAAAATTAAATAAATATATACCACAAATCACTTATCTTCAATCTACACATTTTTAATCTTACAATAATTATTCATCATTAATATTATAACTCACAATATTGACAACCAGACCGTTCCCAGGAAAGAGTGGGCTTTTCTGATAAGGATTTCTCCTTATTGGCGCGCAATTAAATAACATAACCCCTTTCCTTGATAGAACTTTCTAGACATTGTCAATAATACAAATAATAATATGAATAACTGTATTGTCTCAATTATTAATTTAATAATATAAAATATTATGCAGATGATACTGTGATAATAATTGAATCAATAATATGAGATACTATGCAGCAACTACTGTGGGCAATTATTGAATGAAACTGAGTGACTTCTTACGTAAGCATTAATAATCAGAGATACTGTGCAATACCGTGTGTTACTGTGCAATACCGTGTACCACTATGGAACAACGTGTATTACTGTACTTTTATCACCGGATATTTAAATAGTTTAACGGTAAAAGTCTTGTCGTTATTTTATGAAAAGGTTATTTTTGTTGCTTTCTATATTCGACAGTTATTCCGTTGTAGGGTCCACCAATGATTGCGTCGTCGTACGAATATTCCCAGATAAAAAGAATATTTTTCGACCAAACGAATATTTTATGACAACTTGCTTACTTTGTAAAATTTGCACATATTACCTATACTTATAGAAGTATATCAAATCAACACCATATTATTCAAAATAATATTTAGATAAAATTAAATCTTTATTCATAAAAAGTTATGGTCTTACACTGTTAGTTCCCGGAGGCACAAGATGTAAGGCCCCAACTTTTTATAAATAAAGATTTAATTTCCTCTAATTATTATTTTGAAATAGTAAGGGGTTGATTTGATTAATGTGGTTAGTTATGGGTAAAATGCCCAAATATTTTTTTAAATAAATAAGTGGTTATAAAATTGTTGTCGAGAAATATTCGTTTGGTTATGGAATATTCTTCGTCATTCGGAGAATATTAAATACTGACGACATACGTACCTTGTGTGGGCCCCATAACAAAAATTGATTGGATGAAGAAAATGACAAGTATGAGTTTTTATAAATAATGGTGTAGTTGTTACCGTTAACACTGTTGGAACACCTGGTGGTTAAAGCACGCGAATGTCGCGGTGTTAGACAAGAAGACATGCAGTATTGCACCAATTATTGATTCTTACGTAAGAAAGGCACTACTCGATAATTATTTACAGTAATTACGATTCAATATTTTATTTTATTGATTCAATAATTCTGCGTTGATATTTTATATTATTGTTGTTTCAATAATTGTCACTACACAATATTTCCCATTATCAGATCAATAATTCATATTATTTGAATAATATTATTAGATAGCATTATTGGCAATGTCTAGAAAATTCTATCTAAGGAGAGGTTTGGTCACCTAATTGCGCGCCAGTAAAGAGAAATCCTTATTGGAAAGCCCCTCTTTCTCGGGAGCTACACGGTTGTCGAGATTGTGATTTCGTAATATTATTTATGAATAATTAATTATTGATTTATATGATAAGGAAAATATTCATTTTATGTGGATATAGATGGAGAAATTTTTTAATGTGACAATTGTTAAAAAATTGATATTTTATCTTTTTTGATTAAATAATTTATTTAAATATATTATTATATTATAATAATATAATAATGGTAATATTTTTATAATGAATGTGGGATATATGAATAAATGAGGAGGAATAGTATTTTTGTTACAAAAAATGTTTAACACATGTTTTGTGTCTTGATGGACACCATTTTTGACTGAAATTTGATTATAGCCTGCAAAATCGTTCGTATGTAGATTTCGGTCAATTTCTGTTTGGAATTTAGAAAAACTTAAACTTATAAAATTGTAGAGAATTGAATTTCCTATAGAAGGACATAAGATTCAAATTTTTCTGATAAAAGGCTATTTATTATGAATTATTGAAGTTCCAGAATATTGGGTCTGAATTGATTTTGTTGCATTAAATGATAAAAACGTGTTTTGTGTGATTGGTGAGCCCCAAATGTGTTGCAAAATATGTTGAATTCAGATGTCAAAGTATGCGTATAATTTTTAATAAATAATATTATTTTATTAAATTTTCTGCTTTGGTGTTCTAAATATTTTTCTATAAATATGGTGCTTAGGTTAGAATTGAAAATCACACCAGAAACTGAAGTTTTCTCTTTCTATATCATCGAACGTATTTTTGTGAGTATTTTGGTACTTTGAGTGTTGCTATACGGTGTAAGTTTTTTTAGCACTATATCAAGTATTCCAGTCTGAAGTACTGTCTTTTTGAGGTAAGGGATGTTATTTTTTTATAAATGATATTATTTCTTTCAATATAATTATATCGGAATATTGATAAGATTTTTCTTGTGAAATTCTTATCTTTTCATGTCGGGATTACTATTCATGAGTTACTATTCACGAGTTACTATTCATGAGTTACTATTCAGGAGTTACTATTCATGAGTTACTATTCACAAAGCATGATGATTTTTCTTGTGGAATTTCTACCTTTTAGTGGTTGAGTTACTATTTATGTATACGGCACTATTCACGAACACGACACTATTTACAGAAAAATTTAATTTTCTTTTTTGTGTCCAAGATTGTCTGTTATGGTTCTTATCTTTGATTGTATCCATATTTTGATCTTTATTTTTGAATTCTGCTCCACAATAGTTTATTATGGAGTATTTTTGAACATGGATAAACCGAAGTACGAATCCTTACTATTTGTTCTTTTGTCTCACTAGATTCGTTTTCTTTAAAATATATTTTTCATCATCCTCAGTCCTAAATGATGATATTACTGAATATCTTTGGCATGTAGTACAAAGATGAATGATTTTATGATGAATATCTTTGGCCCGTAGTGCAAAGATGAACAGGTGTTGAGATGAACATGACCGACTGATTAATATCTTTGGCCTGTAGTGCAAAGATGACTATTTGATTCAAGATGTATATTGATTGATGTTACAGGGATAAAATATTGATGATGAACTTTTAAATTTATAGATGATAGTAGATTTCATTTTCTACTTAACTCTTCTAATGAATTGTTGTTTCCGCTGCAGTTGTTGATCTAAAACTTGTTCTCTATTGTATTCTATCAGATTTTTCCCTGTTGAAGACTAAGGATAATTTGTTGTACATTATCTTAGTCATAATATTCTTTACTGGGCTAGTTGAGCTCACCCTTTTCGTTTTTGTTCTATTTTTCTTCTCAGGAGACGAGAATATAGCAGGAACTAGTCAGGGTGTGGAGTAATGGTTCAAGACAGTTGTTTCAGTAGTCTTCACTATTTTGTAAAATAGTGTATCAATAATTGTAATGAGGACTTATTTGAGTGTGGATATTGTCTAGAAGATAATATTTGTATTTAAACTCACAGTTTATGTGTTGTCGTATTTTGCACGACAATTGTATTAATGAAGTTGTAGTTATTTCTGTACCATATATTTGGCGACTCAGAATAGGTTGGGTGGATTGGACCTATTTTGGGGGCATCACACAAGAGATCTAGATGGGGGGTTGAATAGATCCTATAAAACTTTTTCTTTGTCTTTATTTTCTAAGTGATTAGTAGATAATTTATAATAGAATCAATTCATGCAGATTAAAATAAATTACAAGCCCCTTCAGGGATATAACATTAAACACAATTCTAATGTTGAGTTCATTACAAACAGATATAGCAGTTATAGTACTGAATGTAATGACATAAAGTAAATGACACCAGAGGTTTTAACTGGTTTAGTGACTAAATGCTCCTAATCCACTCTTCCGCTTCAACAAGCAGGGATTTTACTAAAGATTAGATCAACTTTGAATCGCTAAGATTCCTTCAAGACCAGCAGCCTTGTAACTCTAGTTCACTAAGAACTCTTCAAGCCCAGCAGACTTGGAAATTCTAGTTCACTAAGAACTCTTCAAGCCCATCAAACTTAGAATCTTTTGTACCCTCCGGTACTCAACAAGCCCAGCAGACTTGACTTTGGTTTAGTCACAAAGACAAGGACCCCCTCAGACCCTGGATGTTTGGATGGTTATTTATTATTGTTGTTGAGTTGCTAAGATGACATTTAACTTGTTCATCTTCTAGTTCTTACACTAAAAGAAAAATGCCTATCAGCGACCAATAATATCAAGGACCGGATATGCGGTCGCTGATAATAGTAATAGCGATTAGAATTGGCGACCGGCGTTTAATCTAGTCGCTATTTAATATTCGCGACCGCATGCGGTCGCTGAGTGGTCGCTAGAACAAATTTGCCTCGTAAAATTTTGCACGAAATGTTGGCGCCAAAGTTTTGTGTGACCACTTAATACCAGCGACCGCATGTGGTCGCTGATAAGTCTATGTCATTAAAATCAATGATCAGATACGATTCATTGATAGCCGTCACGATCAAAATTAAGTTTATCAAGAATGTATTCACTCGCCACGAACACGGAAGGAAAAAGAAAAAGTGGGGAGAGCTCGGAATAGTAGAAGAGGAGAAAGGGTAAGAATCACATGCCGATCCGCCATCATCGGGCCAACCGGCCGCCACCACCAGAAAGCTTTGGTATCATTCTTTATCCCAATATTACATTTTTACTATTTATATGTTATGTTAGATTAGATTACATTCTGAATTGGATTTAATTAGTGCAGTGTTGGATTAACAAGCACTTTCCTGTTAATTAATTTAATTAGTGTAGTTTTGGATTGACATGATAATAATTTAAGAAAGTGAGGTTGTAAGTAATTTCCGCTGCTGTAAATTGAACTCTGAAAATTGAATTGCAAATTACAAGAAACAATGGGAGTGGGACTGACAATGTAATAACATAATTGAAAGGCTATTTTTTGGTAATTGAGTTTAGTATTAGGAGAATAAACTAAAAATACCACAACACCCCCCTCCCCAATTGGGTATTAGTAAAACCTAAGAACCTATCACTGAGCTCTTCATAAAAAAGCCAACTGTTTGTAGAATACTAATAGAGAACTCGTATGGCATGTAACACCCAGTCACTTGGAATTTGACCCGGGTCGTTTCATCGCACTTACTTATCCTTAATTGTACCTCTTTCCTACTACCAATATCATCTACTACTTAGCCACACAACTTCTTTCTCCTGTTTTCTTACACAAGACTACTTAGCCACAAGGCATTTTCAGTTTTCTTTCATGGACTAGTATGAAGAATATTTGTTTCTGTTAATGCTTACATATGAAACCTAATGCTTCAAGAATGCTTCTTTGCTTAAGTGTAGTAGGTTTTAATATAACTTATAAATCATGATGGATTCTATAGGAGCAAAATCAGTTCATTATGACTATATATTGCATAATCATGCTAACCTTGTGGTCCATGTTGCTAAACCATGTTCTTATGGAATATAACTTTTTACTGCTTTAATTTCCATTATTATATTGGGAATTTGTATATTTCTCTTGGTTTATATCTTGGGTGCCTAGAAATGACCTTATATACATGTCGTCGTGCATGTGGCTAGTTCATATTACAGGGGAGACTCTGGCTAAATTTTTTTATTGGTCGGGTTGTTGCGAACATTTATACTATTAACGAGCCTATTGGTGATCCACTAGAGCCTATTAAGGGGATGATGGAGCTGATGGGATGGGCTTGGGGCCGCGAGGCCACGCCAAGCTTAGCCAAGCCTCACGGGGCCAAGCTAAGCTTGGTTGTTAGAAATCATTAAGCCAAAATAGACAATGCTAGTGGGGAACTGTTAAGGCAACAGAGAAGGTAACTAGACACACTTGGTCAATAAAGAGACTATTTTGGCTATAACAGAAAAACAAGGGTATTTAACACTTATGTATGCAAGAATAAAGCTACAAAATGTTATAGAAGCTATAAATTGCTCAACCAAGTTGTGACTATCCCAAAACATAAAAGATTATAGAAAGGGACCGTGAGGGGTATAATCTTAAAACATGTTTAAAAACAAATTAAAATAAAATAACATGATATAATATAACTATTAAACTAAGTAGCATTTACTTAGTTTCTCATACTAAATTTAATAGCATTTAAAGTTTCTCATATGCTTACAAGTATGCTCAAGTCATATGCTTACAAGTATGCTTAAATGTTAATCATATGCATGCTTACAAGTATGCTCAAGTCATATGGTTACAAGTATATATGCTCAAGTCATATGTTAACATTTATAATGTTGTCTGTAGTAGGCACCGTGGAATCATGGACCTCTATTAGGGATCAGTAGTTGGATGGCACGATGAAAGTCAAGTGCCCGGATAGAGTGCTTCAAATTTGAATTTAGAATTTGGTTGCCAAGTGTTTTTGGAGTATGCCTATAGTCACCGGAATGTATGAATGGTAAGTCGCAGAGATCGATGTCCATGTTTGAAGTGTAAGAATGTAAATTATATGGGAGAGAGACATGGTAAACTATCATTTACTTATTTTGGGTTCATGATGAAATTACAAAGAATGTGGTGGACACATGGGCGGAGAAGAGATGGTGGCATCACACAAGTACACAATTCGGGCAAGAGTACTCATCGTATGAATGAAATGGTTCATGATATCAGCAGGCCGATTTTGATTGGGAGCAAGGCAGAGAGCAACCTATGAATTCTCGATGCCAAAGACTTCTTTAAGTTGTTAGGCGAGGGTAGCGAGCCATTGTGGCATGGTTGCACCAAACACACTACATTGTCTGCGATGGCGACATTACTTAACATCAAGGTCGATCACAACATGAGCAATGAGTGTTTTGAGTCGCTCTTGAAGTCCATTAAGAGTATGCTGCCTGACGGTGAGAAATTACCTGGTAACTATTACTTTTGTAAGAAAATGGTGAAGAAGTTGGGTCTTGGATACCAAAGATCGATGCATGTCCCAACGATTGCATGTTGTTTTATAAGGAAAATGAACAGATGACAAGCGTCCTAGATTAGAACTTTATGAATCTCCTAATGGTAAGATTGTCAAACCGCATGCAAGGTACACATTGTCCAAAAAGCAATTTGAAGATGTGTGCACATGGGTTAAGTCTCTGAAACTACCAGATGGATATGCGTCAAACATTGCAAGGTGTGTTACGGGTGGTAAATTGTAAGGGATGAAGAGTCATGATTGTCATGTGTTCATGGAGAGACTCATGCCTATAGCATTTTGGGATCTGCTTGATAAACCAATATGGGATGCTTTGACGGATCTTAGTCATTTCTTCAAAGACTTATGTTCAATATCATTAAATGAGAAGGACATGTCTGTACTTGAGAATAACATCATAGAGATCACGTGTAAACTGGAAAAAATATTCCCACCTGGTTTTTTTGACTCTATTGAGCATTTGCAAATCCATCTTCCCTATGAAGCTCGTGTTGGGGGTCCAGTTCAATATAGATGGATGTACCCTTACGAGAGGGTGATGGAAAACCTTAAGAGGAAGGTGAAGAATAGAGCTTATGTCGAGGGGTCGATATGTGAGGCATACCGTTTCGATGAGATATCTACGTTTGTCTCAGACTATTTTCCGGACGAAGTCTTGACAAAGGCCAATCGAGTATCGAGACATGATGATGGGGGAAATATTGAACTAAATGATCGGCTTTCTGTATTTGGTCTATCGGGCCGCGCTTATGAAAAAGGGAAGCGCATATTTCTCTCTGAGCAAGAATTACATGTTACACATACTTACATTCTTCTCAATTGCGAGGAGATTGACGAATTTGTGAAGTACACATGTAAACTTGATAATTTATCTTTTAAGTTGAAAAATTATTCCAATATGTTAATGTTTATATCATGGTATAGATTGTGCGATGACGAGTTAAAAGTGAAGCATCCCGGCATAACTGATAAAGATATTCAAATCAATCGTGATAAAAAATTTGCACTTTGGCTAAAGGACAAAGTAAGTTCAATTTTTAAGCACGTAGAATATATATACTCTATTTAATTATGACTTCATTTAATAAGATGGAGTTTTTGTAGGCTTTGACTGAGGGATCAACGATTCCGGCTAATGTACAAGTCCTAGCTATAGGACCGATGGGGACCAAGTCGTACTTGCAATGGTTACAAAATAAATGGTTGTGAATTTCACACAAAGGCATATGGGCGCCGTAAAAGAACAACGAACTCTGGAGTGTGTTTCCAAGGAGATTGTTACAATGAGCTTGGTCGTGCCTTTTATGGGGATTTGGAGGAAATCGTAGAGTTGTCGTACAAGAGCACGTACGGGGGTCATATTCACTTGTTCAAGTGTCGTTGGTTTGATTCAGAAAAAGGGATACGTGTTGACAGATATGGAATCGTCGATATTGACCTCCATAGGTCTACGTACTCCAACGAACCGTTTGTTTTACCAACTCAAACAGTACAAATATACTACACTCCTAGTCCTGTTAGGAAAAGGGATAGACCACCTATAGATTGGCAAGTTATAATTCATACTCCCACGCGTAGTCGTGTAGAAGTAGTTGATGGGGAGATTTACTAAGAGCAGATGCTTCATAGTCAAACTATAATAAATGTGGAGGACGACAATGAAGTAATCCAGTTAGATGGTGGAGATGAACCAAATGAATTAGATCCTGAGTCAATACTTGTGTCAGATGACATTGATACTGAGGAGGAAGAGTTATTGACTGAATTTGACACTGAATCTGAAGCAGATGATGGTTATGAATCTGCAACACCTATCTGAGATGATTCGAATCGTACATTGACACTTGAACAAATGAAATGTATGTTTAGCATTACATGATTTTTATATCATTGTCATGTTTATGTACTAAACTATTTAAATAGAACTTAGATGTAAATTGCTTTTGTTTATTATCATTTTATATTCATATATATACATGTTTATATCATCATCATATTTATTATATATATACATGTAATCAAATATGACTCATAATAACATCTTGAAATTTCGGTGTATACAGATGGCTTCAAGCGGTATAAGAAAAAGCGCGGCATGGGTAGGGGGCCTAATCATGTGCCCAAGGCCCTACTAATCTTGGATGATCGGATTCTTATTCAGATTCGCCCTCCTAATAAATAAAGACGTAAGTCCCCGAGATATATCATTTATATATAAGTATTTAAGATTCCATTTATACAAGATTTATAGAACTCGTGATGTAAATTGCTTTAATATATCTACTTATCGTTGATGTAAATTGATGTTAATATGCTTATGTATTGAAAATTTGTATATTTCTCTTGGTTTGTGTCTTGGGTGCCTAGAAATGTCCATATGCGTAATGTCGTAAATGCGTGTGGCTAGTCTATATTGTAGGGGAGACTCGCAATTTTTTAAGTATTATAAGTATAAGTTTGAAAAATGTTCATAAGTATTATAACTTAGATGTAAATTGCTTTAATATATCTACTTATCATCGATGTAAATTGTTGTATATTATAGTGATTTTTAGGATAATAAGATCGTCAAGTGCATATCACAAATTTGTATTTATGTAATGGGCTTACACACATGTGATTACGTAGCGAAGCACACCTATCGCCCACAAGGATGTTGTTTCAATGAATTTCGTGTATGTTTTTTAATTATGACATATAATATAATATTCAAAGGATAATTGTTTAGTAATGTTATTATTGTTGTTTTATTTATAGAAAGCGGTATAGATGGGAAGCTTGCAGCTTCAAAGGATCTGAACATTATTTCGGCGAGTAAGTGCGCGATCCGCACCAAAGACAATTTGAACAAAGAAAGATAAAAAGCCCTTCACAATGCCGAGATCGACCATCCAGGCCAGGGAGAGGATTATATGCACGAGCATAGCCCCTAGTGGTGCACCTAGTCCATATGGTGAGATGTGTGCCCAATGGAGAGCCGAGAGTCGGGTGAAAAAGGCGAAAGATTGCCTCCACCAGCGAGATCCTCGAAAAAATTCGATGGCGAAAAAGGCTAAAGGGACATACTGGTATGGCGGTATTTCACGATTAAAGATATCAACGCCGAGGTGCGATTACAAGTTTTAATATGTTTACAATCATGAATTCTAGAAAATATATCACATTTTACTTAGTAATATTGTGCTATTTTTGTATATAGAGTCTCATCTCAAGGTACACCTATCCATTGGTTGGATGTGTACGGCCACCCGTGATGGTCCGCCTCGATGCTATCCGGATAGAGGTAATAAGTTTTAACAACTTGATCTTGTTTATCAATGCTTACAAAATTTATTTTTAACTATTTAATTGTTAACATGATGACAGGATACTTATAAGCGTTTATTGAATGAACGCTATCCTGAAGGTACTCCACGTCCGACTATTGATCAAGAGGCATGGGAGAGGCGTCGGTTGAAGAAGAAGAACTACATTAAAGGTCAAGGACAACGACGACGCCCATTCTTCGATGGCTCAGCAGACTCTGCTACCTAGTCTTCGATACATCGAGTCATCCAAATTGCTCATACTCCTATTGACTATGTGAGAGCTATATGTCGAGATCAAAATCTTTTGAAGATCTTCAAGGGCATCCGGGGGCTCTTGATCCCGAGGAGTTAAGTCAAGAAGCGATGGCGGCAATGACAGTAAGACAGGACGGCATGGGGATGGCAACGAGGTATAAAATTAATTTGTTGTATATATTATCGTAATATATATCAAGATCAACATAGTTCTTATATTTGTAACTTGTTTTATTATTTTGTTAATTGCTGGGTGATCAAGGAGGCGATGATGCTTCGACGTACTGCTTTTAGATCGCTTTTGTAGTTATAGTATAAGCTTGTAGTTGTATATTTATTATTTGGATGTCTCAGATGTTACTTAAACAAGTTTTGAAATGTTATTATATTTATTCAATTCATATTGGGTTCTAAAGGTTTAAATACTAGTTTGGTGTATGTTGGTGGACGATGAATGATGTTTATATTGTTGTGATTGTGCGTTGGGATAAAACAGGTACAAAATAGGTACAGGTTTTTGGGAATTCTGCAAAACAGCAAAAATCTATTTTTTATTTTTTATATCAACGATCACTTTGTGGTCGCCGATCGCATAATTGACGGTGACATATTGGTCTCAAATGACGCGCGTGCGGTCGGCCGATGGTGGTCACGCCACGTGGACCACGCCGCCTTTAACCTCGACCCGCCGATTACGTTTTAGCGGCCGAATTTATCATTTTTGATTAATATCTATCATCGCCGATGTGTTTGATCGCGAATAGAGTCGACGATGTGCATTCCGTTGATTAGATTTTTATGCATTTACTATCGCCGATTTGACGCGGTCGCTGATAGACCATTTTCTTGTAGTGTTAGCAACTCCTTGTGATCGTATGATATTTAGCATTGGTACTTGATCACATCTAATGGACTGCTACGATGTACGTTCAGCTTGACATCTTGTTGGTACTTAGTAGTCTGACTCATCCCTTGGTGTTGTTGTTCTTTGTTATTGATGTTTGTCTTTATCTGATATTCATCATTACACATTATCACCGTTGAGGTACTGCTAAGTCTTTGCATATCATCTTGACTTCTTTGGGTACTGAGCAGTCCTTGAACACTAGTTGTCTTGTGCACAGATTCGGCTATATATCTTTTTCTCTCCCGCTCAGTGTGTTCATAGAGAAACGTAAAGTGACTCAAGTATTCCACTTTCTGATTTGCCACTCTAGTTGTTGTCTTCTTGGCCTTTCGACTCTCAGTACAGATGTCACCTCGTTGTCATACTTCTTTGTATTGAGTGAAGCTTTGTCACTGTAAGACTCTCATTAGGTATGCTCCACTTTCTCTATGGTAGTCTCACTATCACTGAGATGTTTTTCTCTATTAAGCTCCATATGTCTCACTTCATCATAAATCAACAACTTTTATCTCTTTGAAGTTTTAACTCTTTATAGGTTCATCCATTATCTTTCCGTTGGAATATAGTCGTTGAAAGCTTCTTAAAAATCTTCAAATATTCTGAGATCTTTGATGTGGACATACTAGTTGATGTGACCGCTCTTTTTTGACTTGTCTGACACAATAATCTACTTTTTCACCTAACACCTCTTAAATGTCACTTTCAGCAGACTAGTTGGTAGTCACCTTTTTATTTTCTTCTCTTTCCTCGATTTAGACCAAGGATGTTGGTGAGTGCATCGGGATCTTTAATTAGCAACATTCGAATGTTGGTCTTCATTGTTAGACATTTCTAAGTCTCAATAATCAGACAAATGAAGTCTATGATTCTGGTGCTAACGTTCATGTACTTGGTCGTAGTTTGTCTGTGGAAATCGTAGGGTGACTTGACTAATATCTCTTCAGTTTCCAGCTAGCTCTATGATTTGACAATGTTGTACCATCTTGTACTTTGCCCTTGTAGTCTGTTCTACGATCATGTTTGTCTTGCCTTGCTTCAAGAACTAATAAATTGGCTGACTGTTTTAGTCGTTTGGTCTGTATATCTCTTTTTATTAGTCATACCCAGCTTCCTTAACTTTCTGCCATGTGATCTCTTGATCATTCTTTATGGTGAGGTTGAGCATAGATAATCCTCTTCGTCTGTCCTCTGTATGCTTACTCTTATCTCTATAGGTACTTTATTAGACTCTGCTGCTAATTTGCAAACACTACGATCGTTGTCTTCTGATGAGCGCTTGTAGGAGACTCCTTCTAAATGAGTTTTCACTTCTCAATCAGCCTTGCTGATAGAGTTGGTGCTTTGATCTTCTATTTGCTTGCAGGTTATTCAGAGAATGTTTTCTGATATTCTTCAAGTATACTGCATTCTAAAACTTGACTACTTTTACCAGAGGATGATATATATGTTAGGTTTGTAATATTCATGAACGCAATCAAATTGCACAAAATAAGCGGAAACGTGTAAAATCAGAGTTTAAAATTTTACAAATCATATACCCGGATCACCCTTTATGCACAATTATTAATTAAACGAAAAAGAAAGAACAAGAATCATACCGTTGAAGATCCGAGCTTCCTCAGGTACAAGTTCACTTCCAATCCTTTTCGCGTTCATCTTGAATCCACCGGGTTTGGTTCCTTCCTTTGATCAACGTTAGCCACCCAAGTGTTTGGCCTCTAAAGGTGATCCACCACGGAAGAAGAAGAATTCAAGAAGATGGATATTTGGCAAAATCCTAGTTTTTCTATCTCTCATAGAAAGGGGTGTACTCTCCCAACTATTGAAATTACGTATTTTATGAATACGTCAACAACCACCCCACCCATAATAAAACTCCTCTTATTTATAGATGTAGGCAACACTCCTTAACAATTAAGGAATTGGGTTTTAATTAATTAATTAAATTTTTTTAATTAATTAAGCTCCCTAATCCTATTAGGGATAATTAATTAAACTCTTTTAATTAATTTAACCTCCTAATCTTATTATGATATTTGAGAGTACTTTTATTAATTAATTCCCAAACTCCTTTAGAATTAAATAATAATAATAGTAATAATAATAATAATAAGACTCCTCTTATTAATTTATATTTAATATTTCCAAATATTAAATAATAATATTAAGTTATTTAATTTATTCTATCACCATAGATTAAATTAAATATACTTAACTTATTATTACGATTATGCCATTTACTTTAAATAATTATTCTTCTTTTATGGTTTGACCCTTTAGGTTCTCCATACTAAACCGGTTGTGAATAAATCAATTAGAACAATTCTAATCTTATTTAAATAAATAAATTAAACTAATAATTTATTTATATAAATAATATTTATTCTACAATAGGGACAAGCCTCCCTAGCGATCAACGACTTTTCAGATAATATAGATTTTAACATTAATCATAAAAGAACCTTTGAGTAAATAGTTACCGTATAATTCAATCCTTCCACCATACAATGTCCCAATTAAATATAAGACATGGAATTCTTTGTCAAGTCTTATTTTATTTAATTATATGTATTTCGATCCATAAATGCACAACACTAAATAATGCAAATTAGAAACTCCTTTCTAATTTCATTTCGCCGCCAAGGAGGACATTGTGTTGTCATTTATCGAATCATATAGGATATTTCTCTTCTTTTACTAGAAGCGGTAGATTCTTTATTGATCATACATTATCTCTATGTACAACTTATTATACCCAATCATATCCTTTGATATACCCTAAGGGTCTTAAGGAATAAGTCAAAGTATAACTCATCATACACAAGATACTATGATGATCTCAAGTCCAAGGATCACTTCAGACTATTATCACTACAGAATTCCTATCGATGTACAAGTAAAACTCCATTAGGTATTCCTTAGCGAACCATGTTCAAATGAACTTATTCTCTAATAAAGACCTACATACTTGCTTTAGTGTTCCACATAAATGATCATGAGATCAATCATCCTCATCCAATGAAAGCAAGTTAACGATGTACCAATCTATCCGGATTCACTAATCCCCAATTTAGTAATCCAACGATTGGGAACTATTTTAGTTTTAAGCTTTCTAAGAATTTAGATCTCATTATAATGATCATCATCATTATTCTAAAAGCATTGCTTAAAACTATGGGTTTATCACATATTATTAAACAAAGATCACGTAGATAATCAAAAGCCTTTAATTAATACTTTTATTAATAAATGAATAAGATTGTTACAAAGTATATGCTTTATCATCAAACATAATCGGCTCAGATGCATACTACTTTCAATCTCCCACTGCACTAAAGCCAATCGTCTTGGTATCTCATACCCTTCTTCTCTAAGTGACGATTATCCCATTGTTGGATAAGCTTTAGTTAATGGATATGTAATGTTGTTCTTGAGAGTCCACTATCTCTATAGTGATTTCCCATTTTTCAAAGATTCTTATAATCAAATGAAAGTGCCACAACACATGTTTAGATCAAAGATGAGACTTAGGAACTATTCCTAGTTCGTAATGAACTTTTCATCCAAACAATCAACTTGTAGCTTCATTTTTACTATATACTTTGTCTTTATCACTAAACCAAAGAACTCTTTTGTTGTTTGGAACCTTTCCAATTCATCGCACCATCGTTCAAGGTAACCCTTTAGCTTAAAGTGGTTTTTCTGTCGTCTTGGTCTGTCTGAAAAACTTGAGTCTGTAAAGCACTCTAGTTTTAATTTAGAACCACCATGTATGATCACATCCTTAGTGCCGGTTAAGTACTTTAAGATGTTTTTCACTGTCTCACAATGAACTTCTCCAGAATATAACTGATCAACATCAAGTCTCGTATATTTCATTGCATACATGATAGTTACTCATGCGATCTCTCTTTTTGGAGTCTATGGGTACTATTAAGAGAGATGTACTCCATGACTCATCAACATGAGACATCCCATGGAGTTTGCCATGCTAAACGAATTTAGCACCAAATGAATATACATTCCTTGGGTTAAGCCGAACATCCTTTTAAATCTATCTATATAGATTTACATCCCCAATTAAGATACTCTTCCCAAATCATTCATGGAGGAATGTTTAGACAACTTTATCTTTACTGATTGTAGCATTGGTATATCATTCCTTATCCGTAGTATATCAACATATAATACTAGGAATGTCACAACGCTCCCACTAACCCTTTTGTACACACTAGGTTCATTCTTGTTTTTGATAAAATCAAACTCTTTTGATTGTTTCATCAAAATGAATGTTCCATTTTGAGAGTGTCTACAACTCTTACCTCATCGTATATAACTGGATAATCATCTTCTATGATACGTACCTCATCATCATCATCCATGATGAATCCATACCTCCCAGGTATCTTCGGTAATATTCCAGATTTACGACTCGGTTGTGGTACAAGACATCTACAGGTTCCTCTTATTTGACTTATAGTGTTTTGTGGTTCTTGAACTCTTCAAAATCTACTATCCTCCCACTAGCCCTTTTAATGATAAACACCTTTATCTTAGAAGGTAGCGTTTCAGAACAAACACCTTTGCTAAGTAGGATTATAGAAAAGATATACCCTAAACTTACTTTTAGGATGTCCCACAAATCAGAGATGTGTCAAATTTTGTCTCAAACTTACCCTTTGAAACCTTTTCACATAAGTTGGACAACCCATTATCTTAACATACTTAAGATTAGGAATCCTCCATGTCCATAACTTTTTATGGAGTCTTGGGGCCGGATTTTGAGGTTTCCTTTTCGTAGATATGCATCCATTTCTAGGAAATAACCCTAGAAGGATACTGGAATGTTAGTAAAATCATTACGGACTGCACCATGTCTAACAAGGTACGATTTTTCCTTTCAGATACATCAATCAATGATCTAGAAACTTATTGCACAAGTATTTATTTCTTGATCTAATCAAAAAAATCTTAATACTTTGTCAATTTGTTTCATTTTTGAATTCTTTGAAAATTTCAAATAATTCACAATTGTATTTCATCAAATACAAACATTCAACTCTTTGAATGATCATCTCCTTTTCTTATACTAGTTTGTTCAATTTGCAAAATAATTTTTACATAAATCAAGTACACAAAATCCATTAAGTAATATTTCAGTTCTATACAAAACATTATTATTATAAATAGAACAACTATTTTTCTTAAATATAATACCAAAGATTTCATTGTCCAACAATAAAATCGAATTAATGTTTCTAACAAGAACTGGAATACAATAACAACTTATTGACTTAATAGATTTGCCCGTAGGCATTGCTAAACTATAAGTTTCTATGGCTAATGTGGCAACATTTGCTTCATTTTCCACACATAGGATTACTTATCCTTTATTTAGCTTTCTACTTTTGCTTGGTCCCTTCATAAATTTATATTTATGATAACCAAAAATCAGATCCAATACACAAGTAGAACCTTGACTTAAAGAAAAATTATTTTAAATCATGAACAAATTTATATTTGTAATCAAACTTCACTAAGCTTCTTTGGTTAGCCTCTGCAAGATACTTCGCAGCTTTCTTTCCAATTGTCCAGACTTATTGCAGTGGAAGCAAACTCCTTTGCTATCCATATCAGTTTTGTTCTTATTATCCTTTGTTTTTGCCTTTCTATTTACCTTCTTAGAATCATTCTTCTTTCCAGAAGATCCTTTGGCCCCTACCAGTAAGACTTGGTCTTTCTTGGTTGGAAAGTGACTCAACATTTTTCAACATGTTAAGAAAATCAGCGAGATTGATATCTAGCTTGTTCATATGAAAAATTCACAACAATTGTGAGAGGAGTCCGGAAGTGAGTGCAAGATCAAATCTTGGCCCAACTTCCCATCCATGACAAAACCCGTTGTCCTAATTGTCCAATCAAATTGATCATGTTTAGGACATGTGTCTGTACTGTAGTGTCATTGGTCATTCTAGATCGGAAGAGCTTCTTAGATATCTGATATCTATTAGTCCTACTTTTCTCACCATCAACTACTTGATGTGCAGGAATATAATAGGAGCATCCATAGTTTCATGTCGACATTTGAAGCTCGTTCTTTCATGGATCTGAGCATGATGCATTCGAAATAATCAGTACATCATCTTGCCACTTTCTAAAAGTAGCAATCTCTTCCTCAGAGGCATTGTCTGCAACCATTGCAAGGATGGGTGTATTAAGGACATAAGATAACTTTTCAGCCATGAGAACTATTCTCAAATTCCTTAACCAATCCATTTAATACGGTCCGATTAAATAATATCTAATATGTTTCGCAGTGATAGTAATTTAGATATTGTAAAAATCTGTAAATGAATTTGTAATTAACAATATTTTAACATACATTCTTTTATTAATTACCAAAATAAATTAGGTCTTGTTTTAAATTGGTATCTCCCACTATTTTCTTCAAATTATATTACCCTCAATATATAGTTCGACAAAATCTAATTAAAGATTTGCTTTAGTGAGAATAAGGATCCCATTTCAAATGTATATAGCCTTGTGGTGACACAACAAACTATATATAAATAAATACAGTAGACAACTCTTGTCAATTACATCAACTATGCAACTCCTTGTATTTTGCCTCTTAAATCATAATGGTCAAGTGTGTGCACATCCCAAACTAAAATGATTTAAGTTAAGTCCAACCTAGCACTCCATATATTCAAAAAGAAAAATATCATCCTTGTGGTGACACAACAAAACAATATTGTTCAATTTTCTTTATAAGCATCAAATGTGATAAATTAACATCTTAAATACTTAATGCTTGCCTTGTGGTGACACAACAAACTCATATTAAATATTTAATACTCTATTAATTTTATCATGCTAGAAAGGCGACGTTCGATATTCCAAATATCTTTGAACGCTTAGGACTTAATATAAAAAATTGAGGGTTTGTAATTAATTTGTCTCTATCTTATTTAAGCATGCACATATATATATATATATATATATATATATATATATATATATATATAAAATACGCTAATATATTAATAAACATGCGAAGCATGTTTGCATAATATATAATATATATATATAAAATAAGCGTACGCATATAGAATAATACTATATTCTACCCGGATTAATTATGGACTTTTATTCTAGTTTGGTTCACTAGAGCCAACAAGTGAACCAAAAGGTCAAACCCACAGGGGTGCAAGAATTAATATTTAAATATAACTATTACATTTAAAACCTGCTCCATTACAAACTGACTGTCTTCAAACGATCCTGCGTTCCTTGATTTCCAATTCTTCAAAATT